>CM055963.1:24880000-24885000 GCA_029531755.1 Holothuria leucospilota | reverse complement strand
TATAGCATTACGACCAATAGGTGTCATGTCCCTTGTGGACCATGACCTTAAACAATTTTTCAGACGAGAGAGTTTCGGCATATAATTTAGGGGAAAGAGCTCGTCACCATTATGTGTGAAGCTAATGCCGAGAAAGTTAATTGGACCATTCGTAATATTTAGATTAAAGTCATGAACAAAGGCAGGCTCAGAGTGGACAAAGGGACCTAGAGGAAACAGGCTTGATTTATTAATATTAATTGTAAGACCTGACGCAGATCTAAAATTGCTCAGAACCTGAAGAGCTTCATTTAAAGATTCTTTATTGCTACTTAAAGTAAAAATAGTGTCGTCTGCATACTGCAGGCAATTTTGTTTCTAAGCCATTAACAGAGATACCTCTTATAACATTGTTACAATTAACTTTCATAGCCAGGATCTCAGAGCATAAAATAAATAAATAAGGACTCAGTGGGCATCCTTGCCTCACGCCTCTTTGAACTTGAAAAAAACCAGTAGTATATCCATTGTTACAAACACACGCCTCACTGTTGGCATACAAAACATCAACCCATCTTTTAAACAAGGTTCCAAAATTGAAAAAAGATAGAGTATATTGAATAAAGGACCATTCGATTTTATCGAAAGCCTTTTCGAAGTCAATGAGAAATAAGAAGCCTGGAATCTGCTTTTGAGAAGTATAATCAATTAAATCTAAAACATATCTAATATTTTCACAATATATCTTCCTTTAATAAAACCTGTTTGAGTTGTACATATAAGCTTAGGGATCACAGTTTTAAGTCTAGTAGCAATGGCTTTTGCTCCAATTTTATAATCAACATTCAAAAGTGTAATAGGACGATAGTTATGAAGAAATTCTGTATTTTTACCTGGCTTAGCAATTAGAGAAATGACACCTCGTGACTGTTCAGTGGAGAGATAACCTCTTTCAAAGCCATGATTTAAACTCTCTAAAACAATGGGACCAATGAGGTCCCAGAATTTCTTATAAAAATTAACTGAAAGGCCATCAGAGCCAGGTGATTTATCGTTATTCATAGACTTAATAGCTTGAGAACATTCATCCAATGTGAGTGTACCTTCGCAATATAAAGACTCATCCTCGTCAAGTTTACGATTAGGCAGATATTGAAAAAATATTTGTGGGTCACAATCAGAAGAAAGCATATAAACTCTTATAAAATTCTTTAATCTCGTTCAAAATAAGTTTGTTTTCGATCAACAATTCCCCCACGGCGTTCCGGATTTTAAAAATTGCATTACTTGTTCTATTTCTTTTTTCCAAGTTTAAAAAATATTTTGAGTTTTTCTCCCCCTCTTCCACCCATCTGGCCCTCGACCTAATGATCGTGCCCTGAAGCTTATAGTTGTAGTACAATAAGAGTTCACTTTGTGCTTCACTTAACTGAGCACGAGTCTCGGCCGTTTCACATACAAAAAGAGATTGTTCTAAAGAAGCAACTCGATTCAAAATAGTTTCTTCTTTACGAGTTCTTTCTCTGGCTTTTTGCTTTGAGAATTTGATACAGGCTTGACGGATTTTAAACTTGATGAAGTCCCAACGAATACAGGGATCGAAAAAGACAGCATTGGTATGTGACAATTCGTTCTCAATGAGGTCAGTAATAAGGACAATAAAATCTGGGTCATTCAACAGAGAGTTGTTTAATTTCCACAACCCCGGGCCTCTGCGAAAGGATTGGTGACTAATAGTTAACTGAACGAAAAAATGGTCAGATTGAATTCCAGGGGAGAAACTTACATTATTTATGGCATGACACAAATGTTTTGCAACAAGGAAAAAATCTAGTCGACAATGGATGCCGGGTGTAATGTTAGAACTCCAAGTAAAATATTTTAAACAGGGATTTCTCTCCCTCCAAATGTCAAGAAGATGATGGGAAGTCATAAGAGCTAAACATTCAGCACGGGCTTTAAAATTCGTATTACTATTACCACCTTTTTTTGTCGAGCTCTAAGTTAAAAACAAAATTAAAATCCCCTGCTATGACGATATTGTCTCCTCTGAAAGACAATAGTTTACTAGAAATATTGGAGAAAAAAACTGGAGTATCGTTATTTGGACCATACAGACAAACTAAAGTATAAACCTGTTCATTGAGTAAAACATCGATAAATATGTATCTTCCAAAGGGATGAGAATCCAGTTTAATGATGTCATAGTTTAGACTTGGCTTGAGCAGTATACACACACCACGACTATTGGTATCACCGTGACTAAATAAGACCTTCCCGCCCCATTCATTTTCCCAATACTTCTCGTCAGAGAAGCTACTATGCGTTTCTTGAATGCAGCAAATATCAAAATTACGACGATGTAAATAAGCAAACAGCTGTCTGCGTTTTTTTGGCTGCCTTAGACCTCTGGCGTTATAAGAAACAAAGGTCAGGTCTGCAGACATCCTAACAATTTAAATAACAAGGAATAGAGGTCGTAGGCACAACAGTTAAAGTTAATACAGTGTGTTAAACATTGACTTAGCATTGACATCATTAAACTGGATTCTCATCCCTTTGGAAGATACATATTTATCGATGTTTTACTCAATGAACAGGTTTATACTTTAGTTTGTCTGTATGGTCCAAATAACGATACTCCAGTTTTTTTCTCCAATATTTCTAGTAAACTATTGTCTTTCAGAGGAGACAATATCGTCATAGCAGGGGATTTTAATTTTGTTTTTAACTTAGAGCTCGACAAAAAAGGTGGTAATAGTAATACGAATTTTAAAGCCCGTGCTGAATGTTTAGCTCTTATGACTTCCCATCATCTTCTCGACATTTAGAGGGACAGAAATCCCTGTTTAAAGTATTTTACTTGGAGTTCTAACATAACACCTGGCATCCATTGTCGACTAGATTTTTTCCTTGTTGCAAAACATTTGTGTCATGCCATAAGTAATGTAAGTTTCTCCCCTGGAATTCAATCTGACCATTCTTCCGTATTCAGTTAACTATTGTCACCAATCCTTTAGCAGAGGCTCGGGGTTGTGGAAATCAAACAACTGTCTGTTGAATGACCCTTATTTTATTGTCCTTATTACTGACATTGAGGACGAATTGTCACATACCAACGTTGTCGGTTTCGATCCCTGTATTCGTTGGGACTTCATCAAGTTTAAAATCCGTCAAGACTGTATCAAATTCTCTAAGCAAAAATCTAGAGAAAAAACACGTAAAGAAGAAACTATTTTGAATGGAGTTGCTTTTTCAGAACAATCTTTTTATGTGTGTGAAACGGCCGAGACTCGTGCTCAGTTACGTGAAGCACAGTGGACTGTTACTGTACCACAACTATAAGCTTCAGGGCACGATCATTAGGTCGAGGGGCCAGATGGGTGGAAGAGGGGGAGAAAAACTCAAAATATTTTTTAAACTTGGAAAAAAGAAATAGAACAAGTAATGCAATTTTTAAAATCCGGAACGCCGTGGGGGAATTGTTGATCGAAAAACAAACTTATTTTGAACGAGATTAAAGAATTTTATAAGAGTTTATATGCTTCTTCTGATTGTGACCCACAAATATTTTTTCAATATCTGCCTAATCGTAAACTTTGACGAGGATGAGTCTTTATATTGCGAAGGTACACTCACATTGGATGAATGTTCTCAAGCTATTAAGTCTATGAATAACGATAAATCACCTGGCTCTGATGGCCTTTCAGTTAATTTTTATAAGAAATTCTGGGACCTCATTGGTCCCATTGTTTTAGAGAGTTTAAATCATGGCTTTGAAAGAGGTTATCTCTCCACTGAACAGTCACGAGGTGTCATTTCTCTAATTGCTAAGCCAGGTAAAAATACAGAATTTCTTCATAACTATCGTCCTATTACACTTTTGAATGTTGATTATAAAATTGGAGCAAAAGCCATTGCTACTAGACTTAAAACTGTGATCCCTAAGCTTATATGTACAACTCAAACAGGTTTTATTAAAGGAAGATATATTGGTGAAAATATTAGATATGTTTTAGATTTAATTGATTATACTTCTCAAAAGCAGATTCCAGGCTTCTTATTTCTCATTGACTTCGAAAAGGCTTTCGATAAAATCGAATGGTCCTTTATTCAATATACTCTATCTTTTTTCAATTTTGGAACCTTGTTTAAAAGATGGGTTGATGTTTTGTATGCCAACAGTGAGGCGTGTGTTTGTAACAATGGATATACTACTGGTTTTTTCAAGTTCAAAGAGGCGTGAGGCAAGGATGCCACTGAGTCCTTATTTATTTATTTTATGCTCTGAGATCCTGGCTATGAAAGTTAATTGTAACATGTTATAAGAGGTATCTCTGTTAATGGCTTAGAAACAAAATTGCTTGCAGTATGCAGACGACACTATTTTTACTTTAAGTAGCAATAAAGAATCTTTAAATGAAGCTCTTCAGGTTCTGAGCAATTTTAGATCTGCGTCAGGTCTTACAATTAATATTAATAAATTCAAGCCTGTTTCCTCTAGGTCCCTTTGTCCACTCTGAGCCTGCCTTTGTTCATGACTTTAATCTAAATATTACGAATGGTCCAATTAACTTTCTCGGCATTAGCTTCACACATAATGGTGACGAGCTCTTTCCCCTAAATTATATGCCGAAACTCTCTCGTCTGAAAAATTGTTTAAGGTCATGGTCCACAAGGGACATGACACCTATTGGTCGTAATGCTATAGTAAAATCGCTTGCCCTTTCACAACTTGTTTTCCTTTTTACCGTACTTCCCAACCACCTGCTCATTTTATAAAAGACGTGGAGAAGGTTATTGAGATTTTATCTGGGCAGGTAATCCTGACAAAATTAAACGTACTACTATGATTAATAACATTTGTGATGGGGGTTTAAGGGTAACACATATTGCAAGTTTTATGAAAAGTTTAAAATGTTCATGGGTTAAACGTTATTGTGACGACACTAATGGGCCATGGAAAGTTTTCTTCGATATTCATTTGAAACATTACGGCCGAAAGCTTTTGTTTAAGTGTA
>CM055963.1:24842500-24875000 GCA_029531755.1 Holothuria leucospilota | reverse complement strand
TTACTTACTTACTTACTTACTTACTTACTTACTTACTTACTTACTTACTTACTTACTTACTTACTTACTTACTTACTTACTTACTTACTTACTTACTTACTTACTTACTTACTTACTTACTTACTTACTTACTTACTTACTTACTTACTTACTTACTTACTTACTTACTTACTTACTTACTTACTTACTTACTTACTTACTTACTTACTTACTTACTTACTTACTTACTTACTTACTTACTTATGTATTTATTTATTTGAGGATAATAAGTAAGGAAAAAGAACAAGAACTCCAATATCCGTGTGAACGGTAAAATTGTATTTTATTCTAAGCTTTTTAGAAAGAACGTTCAGTATGTTAGTGACTTCTTTGACGATACCGGTCGACCACTAAGCTTTGAGGCGTTTATCACGAAGTATAACATTGATACATTGCCTTTTACTTTGTATTGGGGTCTAGTGCATAGTATTCCCTTCAACTGGCGTGAGTCTATTCATATCCGTAACGAAAGGAATGCTAACGAGGAATATTGGATAAGATGTTGGGTACAAACAGTTGTTCGCAATCTATTTATAGCATTTTATTGAAGAAAGTTACATAAATGCCTTCTGCGTGTGTCAAATGGCAAGTCACTTTCAACAACAATGTTACTGAGGATTGGTCACGTTTTTTCCATACCCCTTGGAGTTCTACTTCTGACTCAACCATCCGATATTTTCAGTTCAGATTCCTTCATAGAATCCTTCCTACTAATAGACTCCTTGCTCTAATGGGTAAAACAGATAACCCCCTCTGTACATTTTGCGAAACTGAAGTTGAAAGTATAGATCATTTATTTTGGGACTGTAGATTTACGTCTAGTTTTATCTTGGATGTGGAAATTATGTTTTTGAGGGAGCAATTTTTCTTTTCATAGCGGGATTTTTACTTTTGTTATGCTTGTCCTTCTCATCCTTACAATTTTTTTAACTATCCATATGAAGAAATTTATTTCTGATTGTAAACTAAGAAACGAAAAACCGTTGATTAATGATTTCTTGCATAAATTTAAATTTGTTACAAAAGTTGATCAACGGAAAAGGTTTCAAGTAAAAACGAAAGTAAATTTTAGTGATCTCGAAAGAGCTTTTGCTTTATGTCCAAACCTTTTCAATTGATTCAGGGATTCACCGTTTTCGACCATTTGATTCTGTGTGCTCTTCAATGGTGCTTTTTTCCGTATTATTGATAAGCTACTATGTACTAAACAGTACTTTTCATTTTCATGAATGTATATACTTCTCCTATGCGTGTTCATTTCTTTGAGGATTGCAAGCTATGATTTGATAAGTGCTAGGTTATAATTGTCTTTTTTTTTTTTGAGGTCTAAAGTCGCTGTTAATTTGAACCACAAAACAGTTCTCATGAAAGATTATGGCAAGCCCTCATGATTTAAAGACAGCCTTTGTATCATAGCCAACCTTTTCCTTCTTTGATGAATTGTTCTCGATTATGTAATTATGTTGCCTCGTGGTATTATAATTTTTAATATTTCTCTTTTGCAATTGTGTATCAAATAATATCATTCACTTGTAAAATGTTTAAACTTATCATTTGAGAAATGAAAGGAAATAAAGGAGAGAAAAAATATTTATTTATTTATTTATTTATTCATTCATTCATTTATTCATTCATTCATTCATTCATTCATTCATTCATTCATTCATTTATATATGTATTTATTTCCCTGCTCCCTGTCATGACGGCGTAAGGACGTCCTTTTGAGGGCTTGTGAAAAAATTGCTTTGTAGATACGTTCCACCACACTTTTTCAGCGAAAAGTTTGTTTGTTTCGGTGTTTGTTACCTAGTTTTTCTGTGTCGACGTCAAAACGTCAAAAAGAGGACGACCAGTTGGCAGTTTGGGAAGGAAAAAAAGATCACAGCATGCTGCCTAAGCCACATTAAGCACTGCTCGTTCACAACTTAATGTTAGTCAACGCAGCCTAGGCGATGACTCCGAATATGTTGACGAACCCTCAGACCTTTCTACATTATCAGAAGAATTCAACAAAACGGTGGACACAGCCATGAAAAATATCTCTTTTTAATATTACCCCTGGTATTAGATGTAGGCTGGACTTTTTCCTTATCTCACGGCACTTTCGCACTTTGGTCACAAAATGTAACTTCTCTCCGAGCATTCAGTCAGACCACACAGTTATTAATTAAGAGTTAGATCTTTACATCAATAGAAGAGGTCCGGGTTCTTGGAAATTGAATAATTCATTACTGACGGATTCTGAGTATACTACTAAAGTAAAGGAAATTATTACAGGAGTCATCAATGATTACCACCATAATAATCCATCACAGCTTTGGGAATACATTAAATATAAAATTCGTGATTTTAGCGTTAGGTATAGTAAGAAGAAAGCAGCTGCTCGTAAAATGCAAGAGGAGGATTTGTTAAAGGAAATTGCGGAATTGGAAAGAACTTATTACAACTTACAGATTCCTGAAAATTTAAAGAAATTGAACGATGCTCGGCTTAAGCTGGATACATTGTATAACTATAAACTTAGAGGAATAATTGTGCGTTCTAGGTCACGGTGGGTTGAGCAGGGAGAGAAAAATACGAAGTATTTCTTAAATTTAGAGAACCGTCACAAATCTCTAAGTGTAATTCGGAAGCTTACGAAAGCCTCTAGGCAGTGTGTCATGAATGATAAAGACATTTTAGATGAACTAAGTAGTTTTTATACGAAGCTCTATCATGGTGTGGGCTGCTCTCCATCCTTGAGTTTTGATAATCTTCATTGCCCCAATTCCCTCACAGATGATGATGCTAGCCTTTGTGAAGGTCAGCTTACTATTGAGGAGTGTAGAAACTCCCTTTTATCTTTCAAAGACAACAAAAGTCCTGGTACCGACGGTTTAACAGCCGAGTTCTACAAGTTTTTTGGCCCGATATTGCCGACTTAGTCGTGAATTCTCTAAATTTTGCTTTTACTTCAGGTAATTTATCCCACGAGCAGGCACGCAGTATCATTACTCTCTTGCCCAAGCCCGATAAAGACCTCACTCTTGTAAAAAATTTTCGTCCAATAGGCCTTTTAAATGTAGACTACAAAATTTGTTCAAAAGCTCTGGCATCAAGAATTAAGCATATTATTAGTAAACTGATTAACGCAAACCAGACAGGTTTTATAAAAGGGAGATTTATTGGCGAGAACATCCGCTGTATTTTAGATATGATTGATTATTGTGACGAAATGTGTATTCCTCGGCTTATGATCTTTGTTGACTTTGAAAAAGCTTGCGATAAACTGGAGTGGGATTTTGTATTTAAGACTCTTCACTTTTTCAATTTCAATAAAGACTTTATACGCTGGGTTCGAACCTTGTATGTTAACTCGTCCGCTTGTGTTTGCAATAATGACTTTTCTTCTCATTATTTTTCCATCTCAAGGGGGGTAAGACAAGGTTGCCCCCTAAGTCCGTACATTTTCATTTTATGTGCTGAAATTTCTGCCCTGAAAATAAGAAGTAGCAACATTATACATGGTATAAAACTGGACGATAGTGAAATGCGTTTAGTTCAATATGCTGATGATACGACTCTCTTTGTGGACGGTAATGAAAATAATTTAAATTGAAATTAGCAGAATTTTCCAGCTTCTTAAGTGTAGCTCTGGTTTAACTGTTAATTATGATAAAACTAATGTATTTCCTCTAGGCCCGTTGAAGGGTAACAAACCCCATTTCATGGATACGTATTTGTTTTATTGGACTACGGGTCCAATCACTGTCTTGGGAATTACTATTAAGAAGGGGGATGATAATCTCTACCGTCTCAATTTCATTCCAAAACTGTCACGCTTGAAATCAATTCTGAATTTGCGGTCACAGCGTGACCTTACTCCTCTCGGTAAAATTATTTTGATAAAAACTTTTGCTTTATCACAACTATTATACGTCTTTCAAGTACTACCAAGTCCGCCTATTTTCTTTGTCAAAAATGTAGGGTCCATTTTGTATAGGTTTATTTGGTCAGGGAAACCGGATAAAGTTCGCCGCAATACAATGATAAGTCCCATTAGGGAGGGAGGATTAAGCGTCACTCATGTAAGTAGTTTTATTCACAGTTTAAAGTGTACTTGGATTAAGCGGTATGTCGATGGAAGTGATGCCCATTGGATTAAGTTTTTTTACTATTGCTTGAAGAGCAAGGGTGGTTCTTTTCTATTTAAGTGCAATTATAAGCATTCTGACGTGATTACTGGGAACGATTTCATTGATGACATTTGCCATGCCTGGGCTATTTGTAACTATAATGTTCCATCTCGTGATTTTAAAGACCAGATTTTGTGGAATAATTCTGAAATTAAGATTAATGATTGTGTTGTTTTCTACAGAGAATGGTACGACCAAAATATTACTAATGTAAAGGACCTGCTGGATGATAACGATAACTTTCTAACTTTTCAACATTTTCAAAACAAATTTAATGTACAGTGTTCCTTTTTGTATTCTATGGTATTATCCATGCTATTCCGCCTGTTTGGAAGCGAAATTTTAATGTCGTATCGCAAACTCTAAATGATGATGTCTCTTTGTTCTTTACAATCCAGCGCACACCTAGTCTTTCCAGGTATATTTACAATATTTTAATTAAGCGTAATTCACTATCGCCTAGGGCAATCACGAAATGGAAAACTGTTTTTGATTTAAATGACGAACAATGGCAGAAAATTTACCTGATTCCTTTTAAGTCTGTTAAGGAGAGTAAACTGCAATATTTCCAATTTCGTTTTATTCATAGGATATTGGGTACAAATTGTTACTTACATAAGATTAATTTGCAGGAAAACCCTAGATGTACTTTTTGTGGAGAACGTGATGAAACTATAGACCACCTGTTCTAGGAATGCAAGCATACCTCTGATTTTGTTTTAGATACTGAACAGGCTGTAATAAGAAGGCAATTTTGCTTCTCAAAAGTAGAATTCTTTTTTGGTTACAAATTATCTCTTCAGCACCCTTATAATTTTCTCATTTTTCATGCAAAGTATTTTATTTTTCAGCAAAAACTTCTTGGAAAGATTCCGTCAGTGAACGAGTTTATGTACAAATTAAAGTTTTATTTGCAAGTTGAAAAACATTTGCATAAAGTCAAGTCCAGGCAGCCCATTTCTCTAGAAACCCTGCAAAATGCTTTTTGCAATAACGAGTTTTTATTTGGATGACAATGTTCAATGTATGATAACGTATACTGTACCAAATTCTGTTATTCGGATTTTGTTTTATAACGCAGTGTATTACAAAATTCCTCATTCCTTCATTACTCTGATGATCTCTTTCGAATTACGTTTGTTTTGAAAGTGTAAAACAAGAGTGATAATTGATTTGCATTGATTAAATTGTTGTAGAATGCGTTATTGTATTTGTAATCACAGTTTTCTTTTAGTTAGCAGTAGAAAACACATGACATTCTTCAGACCACATTTTGTTACTAACTCCATTTATCTATAGTTAGTTCTGAGTTGTTTCATGAAATCGTTTATTTTTTGTAAATATGTATATAATGGGTAAATATGTATATAACATGTAATTATGTATGTAATATGTATTTATTTATATAATTTGTAATAACAAATGACCAGTTTTCTACAGGATGGTCTGTTTTTTCTGATGAACACCCTGCAGTTGTAACTGTATCATTTACTCTTGAAATAACACGTGCATATTGTGAGAAATTTTTGATAATTGACAAAACATGATTGTACATACACTATTTGGAATTTAATAAACGATGGCAGAAAAAAAATATTTATTTATATATATATATATATATATTTATATATTTATATATTTATTTATTTATTCATTCATTCATTCATCCATCCATCCATCCATTCATTCATTCATTCATTCATTTATTCATTTATTCATTTGGGTGGATGGATGGGTGAATGGATGGATGGCGACATATGATTTTGGTATTAAGAACACTGCTCTCAATTGGTTTATCAGTTACGTCGCCTACAGGTCTCAGCTTGTCCCATTGGATGGTGTATATTCCGATGAAATCCCTCTCGAGCACGGAGTTCCGCAAGGCTCGTGTCTTGGTCAGTTGTGTTTCACGCTGTATACTGCATCTTTATTCAAAGTCATTTCTACCTATTTTGTTACTGGTTTTGCTTATACTGATGATACTCAGTTAGTTCACAGCTTCCGACCTCATAAGTATAATATCACGGAGGTTGATGAATTTAGTCTCATGCAAAATTGTATCTCTGCCATTAGAGATTGGATGGTTGCTTATAAACTGAAACTTAACGATTCCAAAACTGGGTTCATCATTCTTGAAACTCCTGTCCAACTCGCCAAGGTTATCAGTAACTCTGTCAAAGTTGGCAATGATTCTATTGTTTCGTGTGATCAAATCCGCAACCTTGGTGTTATTTTTGATAAACACATGAAAATGGATAAACATATCAGTAAAGTTTGTAAGACTGGTTTCTACTATATATTCAATCTCAAGAAGATTAGAAAAGAATATGTCTTCTGAAACTATGAGCACCTTGGTTCATTCGTTTATTCATAGCCACCTGGATTAATGTAATAGTTTACTTAATGGTATACCAGTGTATTTGATTCAGAGACTGCAACGTCTGCAGAATAGCTGCGCTAGGCTTGTTGTAGATTGCTATGACTTCAACACTCCATCGTTGAGTATCATCTAGTCTCTGCACTGGTTGTCTATTGAATTCAGAATTAAGTTCAAAGTACTACTCATTGTGCATAAGTGCATTCATGGTATGGCACCCTCCTATTTCTCTGATGATCTGACTTTTCAGGTCAATACTCGTTAAACCTTGCGTTCTAGCAATACACTTACCCTCACTGTTCCCAGAACTCAATTGAAAACCTACGGCGATTGTACCTTTCCGTCAGCTTGACCCAAGCTCTGGAATCGATTCTGCATACCAATGTATTTTCTGTTGAGCTACATTGTCCATTGTTTTGTATTGTTGGGGAGTTCAAGTCAGCACTGAGGGATGCACAAGGTAACTGATAGCTTTACTTGCTGTTTAACATCTGCTGATAGAGACTGGTCTGTAGTGTTCCTGTGTGCCAAAAGTAGAGGCACAAGGTGTTGCCAAGTATAATGCTGTATTATTCTATGTGTCACTTCTACAAATGTGAAGTCTGGTCAGGGGGTAGAAACTGTAGCAACAAAATTGCAGTGTGCGCTACCTGTGAGCCATATTGACGGGATGCAGATATTGTAGTGTTACTTGGGAGGTGTCCAAGTCTTGTTCCCAGCAACTTGAGCCAGCAGAGGATGGAGTATGTGGCAGCAGCCTCACCCTCAGCATGTCACATAATCTGACTTACAAGATTCCAATGTAAGTTGAGCATTTTATGTTTATAATTATTCTAATGTGGTTTGATAAATAATGTAAGTGATGAAAGAAGAAAAGTATTCTCGATTAGGCTAAAAATGGGAAGCCCAAGGGCAAGCGTGGCCAAAGTCAAGGTACTGTTCCAATCGGGTATAGAACTTGCTTTTGTTTCAAAAGATGATAGTTCGGACAGATTGAGAACTGTTTATTTGTTTATTGTAAAATAATGTTGGGAGTAATATTTCGAATGAAAACTTGTACTTGGTATTTCAGGAGCAATTTAAATGGTCATGTTCAGGAGTGCATATTTTAGTAGTGTTAGCAAGTGTGTTGTTAAAGGAAACTTAAAAGGAAAGCTTATTTAAAATTATTTCAGTCAAAGACAAACTGTGAAAGAAGTATCGTAACTGAAGTAAACATTATCAAATTTAGCACAAGGAAAAATAGGTTATGACGTTCAGTTTATGATGAAGAATCGTAGCTAATATTTGGAGTGAAAGGTAGTCAATGATTGCAAAGATATATGGGTATGACTATTTTGATATGGTTTTGAAGCTAAACAAAAAAGTGAATTGTCAGACTGCTGGTATTATTCAGAAATTCGATATTTCTTTATTTTGCCTGTAGCTGCCTTTTACCCTTTGGGAAATGACTTGAACAGTTGTCTGCACATTTCTTATATGAGTACTTGAGCTGGTATCATCCAACACGTTACAAAACTTTTGTCCAAAACCTTGAATCATACATTGCAGCCGGGAGTCGTACCACCTATAAAAGAGTAGGTCACTACGAGCCATCCTATAAAACGGGTGAAATTTGCTGACTTCAACGGTAATAACTATACGTGAATTATAGTCAGCCAAGGTATGTGGTCTCTCCCCTAAGTGCATCGCTGTTGAGGAACACAAAGCGAGATTGACAGATTTCTACATTGTGTTTAGTGATGGAACACCAGTGACTGAACTTTAAACTTGATCCAGCTCAAAACTCAGTTGTTGCATTACTTTGTAGGACGTGCAGAAATATTACCAAAGTACTCTACAAAACTATTTGTGTCAAGCAAAGATATTTGGTACTGTGAACCTGTGCCCAAGGTGAGGGCTGCGCCTATACAGAACTGGAAGTGTGTGATAAAACTTGGTCTAAAGCCAATTCTAGCTATTTATATTGTGGATACAATTTTGCTTTTTGAAAATGGTTGGTGGTATCAACTGTGCATGTAAGACAATCATATGTTACACACTTCTCAAATTTCAGAGTATTGCACTTAGACCAACCAGGGGCGTGAAATTGAAAGTTTGACATGACCGAAAGTTTAATTTTATTTTGTATTTATGTAATGAATGAGCTTTGCTTGTCATTAAGTAAACATCATGTGTTTAGAATTTTCAGGTGATATCAAATAGCACGCATTTGAATTATAGAGACAACACTTGGTTGCTTAGTACTATGACACTGATCCATTTATGTTTGAAGAAATTTACAGAAGAAATAAATTACTTATTTTTATAGTTCAAACAAATGGAGGTTGCCTGGTGTCTACCACATAGCGTCTACCCAAGCTTTATGTTGGAATATTCAATATTCCAAGGTGACAATATATATATATATATATATATATATATATATATATATATATATATATATATATATATAGCACAAATGAAAATAGACGGAAAATCCAGTTCGAAAAGTTATATTTCGGCAGCCAACTGGCGCCTTGGTCACAGTGGAGATCACAAAAACCTAAGCAAATGTACAAGGCAAAGCAAAACAACAAAATGACGCAAGTACGTAAACACAGGCTAGACCCTACGGAAACTAAAAGGTAAACAATACGAAAAAGCAAAAGTTTCTTAGAATCAATTTCTTTTGAAACTAATCTTACGGTTCTGAGAAGAAGTCCCATCATCCACGTTAAGACCCTTAGGAGCGAGCGTATCCAAGCGATAAATCCAGTCTCTTTCATAAAGGCGTAATAAGGCGAAGAGATCGGCTAGTCCACGCTTATTAGCCTCGCGCTGCAGGGTCCACTCTTGAAAAACCTGAACAATTTGAGCGCTCAAACTGCTTTCACAAGCGCTAAGGTGGCTATACAATAAATGACAGTTGGTTTGAGTAAGTTTTCCTGAACGATAACCTTCTAGGGCCGACTTGTGGTTATTCATACGAAGCCTTAGGTTGTTGGTGCAGCCGGTATATTGGCAGCCGCAGGAATCGCAGGAAATAACATAAATACACCAACGGGTTTTGCAAGACGATCCAGCATTAACACAATTAAAGCGATTTCCAGTCACCTTACTACTAATAAATGTGTTGGTGTTAAAACAAGAACACAAGTTTCAACGTTTGTCTCCACAAGGGGACGGGGAGGGTTCAAGAGATTCGCGAGCTGAAGCAGGGATTTAGGCGAAAAACCGTATGAAAAAACGCGACTGTTGGGAGAACTCGACCCTTAGGCGAAAAAGTCGTTTCGCCTTAACGTTTTACACACTGTTTTATATAGGAATGCGCAACTCTATACGCAAGTCCGATTTACCACATAATGTTTATGCAATTACTTAGCTGCACAACAACTTACGTGCATGTATCCGTTAACACTGAGGACTTACGGGCCATTGAAATAACGTGCATATATATCTCAGAACCAAAAGGGGAAATTTAATCTTATGTATTTTATTGTTTTTTCCTTCGCCGGTTGTATTGGCGGTATACCGATTTCGCCTAACAGGTCGAATTAGCGTAATATATATATATATATATATATATATATATATATATATATATATTATATATATATATATATATATATATATATATATATATATATATATATATATATATATATATATATATATATAACGCTAGGACGACCTGTATATATATATATATATATATATTTATATGTGTATATATATGTGTATATATATATATATGTGTATATATATATATATATATATATATATATATGTAATCAACCCTTTTTGGATCAAACAAGGACAGATCATCTTACTCCTTTCCCTTGCCATACTCAAAGTCAATCTAAAAAAACGTAGTTCAAATCTGGTTCAAAGGCGAAATTTCTTGACCTTGTGACCTCTTTTGACTTTTAGTAGTCCCCTGATTAGAAAAAAATCTACCTTTCTCCTGAAAGAGCTTTCCTAGACGGAGAATTGAAGGGTTAAGGTTAGGTCCGTTGTTTATTACTCTAGGACTACTGGCTACATAATAGTAGCCCTTTAACTTTCCCCTACTCCTAAATCTGTGATTTTTCAACACTGCCTACCATAAGCAAATATCCTTTGTAAATTTTCCTGACCCACTCGAAGATTTGTATTCCCCTAATTTTTTCTGTTCATGTACATTTGAAGGATTCGACAAAACACGGTATCGTTAATCACTATTACAGGTGGCACTTACCTCAATCTCATGCCCAGTATGAAGCTTGAAGTACCAATATTGCATTGTTTTGCTTTGCACCTTTTTAGGTATTAAGGTGGGCCGCAGATATCAATATGCACATGCAGATATGTGATTATTAACTTGCTATAAAAGGAAATGTTATTACA
Source organism: Holothuria leucospilota (assembly GCA_029531755.1). NCBI lineage: Eukaryota > Metazoa > Echinodermata > Holothuroidea > Aspidochirotida > Holothuriidae > Holothuria > Holothuria leucospilota. Next base: position 24,864,041 of record CM055963.1, on the reverse strand, counting down.
GGTATAAAATGAACTCGAGATGATGCACAGCGTGTTACCATCATTAACCATGAATAGATTGTCATTTCCGGTCTAGAAAAGTACATTTTTCAAACAAAATTTTTATTAGTTAACTTTTCGTTTGACACTGGTAATTCAAAGGTGGAAATCTTGGACCATTAGTGGCCTAAAGTTGTCTAGAGACATGTATTAAAATCATTTCGGGTCAAAATAAGACAAATGAACCAGTTTCCTGTACACAGTTACATTTTAAAATGGCATAGTCAAGATTTAGGTCAAAAGTCAAATTCCGTACCATTTTGACCTCTAATAACCTCAAAAGTCACGTGATCCACAAAATCTGTATATCAACTAAAAGACAAGTTTTCGGCCAATAGTTTGAGTTGTCGTTTGTTTCTCTCTCAATGCTGGATGAAAAAATAGCCATTTTACTTTCCCCTGCCCCCCCCCCCCCATTTTTTCCATTTTTCAGCACACTGACTCTTGGCAGATACCCGCTATAATTCCCACAACTCACCCTAAGAGACCCAAATATCTAAAGTTTTCTGTTTATGGACATGTTAGGAAATGGAAAAAACAGTGTGGGATTAATGGCCATTCCAGATGGCACTTACCTCAACCTGAAGACGGACTACGTTGCCCGTTGCGAACACACTCTAAAACATATCTGGTGAAATTTTCACCAGATTCCACGTTCATATGCCACCCACACAATCCTGGTGAATTTAACCAGGAATTCTTACTCGACTTAACGAAAAACTAGTTAAAAACTAGAATAATAACCAGGTATTTGGTTAAATTCACCGGTGTATTGGTTCACGTGACCATTATTTCCTGGTGAAATAAATAACCAGGATTGTGTAGGTGGTATATCAACACGGACTGGTCAAATTTCACCAGACGTTTTTTTAGAATGCATTTAACCCAACGACAGGTCTGGACCCTAGTCTTTACAATCTCTCGTTTGTATAATTTACGTCCTCGCTTCTTTACAGCCATAATTTCATTGCACAAGGCTTTCAACTTTGCCCTGCGTCCCGTTGTTCTGTACACGGAGACTATGTATCCATGGTTGGAAACGGCCATTATTTACCACCTTCTCCCACCTGTGCATGTATATATGCTGTCCCTAACACCGTCCGTAGCAATATGAAAAAATTGCAACACTTCATGTATTGGCCACATAAGCAAGAGCTATCGGCATCTACGTTGACAAACACCCACAAGAAGAAGGCTTATCCATTGCTTTTCTATAGTTAGTTAGTTAGATGAAATTTAACGTCCCAGTTTCCAACCAACTGGTTCAAGTCGAGACGACCACGGCCTTTTTTCTAGTTGTGGTTCACTGGCTTGTTTTCCCTACTCCATTGCTTATGCTGAGCTTTTCTATAATAAACGGAACCCACGGACACTTTACGCTATTTCGCTATAATGTAAGGTGTGCTACGTAAATACATAACTTTAAATCTCGACTGCCGGTCTTATACCCCGATCTACCAACAGGCAGGTCAAAATATGATAATGTTAAAGAAGCCTAGAGAGACTTCCATATCCTAAGCCCGTGCTAAATATAAAATTCTGCTAATTGTACTTAAATGTCTACATAACCTGGCTCCTTCATACTTGGTTGAATTGTTGATCTGCAAATCTTCCAAATAATTAGGCAGCTGAAGAAATTACAGCCCTTTAAGGTTGCTCCAAAGACGTATCTTTTTAAGAAGATGTTTGCTTAACTTCTGTGTTTCATTGTACAGCGTCTTTAAGTGTGTTCCCACAGTATTGTTCGTTAATGAAGTTTTTGTACCTCATCCTTAACCGTAGACTGTTATGCCAAGAGCATGCAAATAAACCTCACAGTGCTGTACCAGAAGGTAGCTCTATCAGCGTTTTCTGTGAAGTCATTTTGCACTGTCCAAGCTGCTTCTATCAACGCTTCTGAGCGGCCGCTACAGGTATGAGGGCGAGGTCTCATTGCATTGTGGGCAATTTTGTAATGAGATCATAACTTGCTAAGTTCAAGGGTTTGAAACTACATGTTACTTTAATTAAATCGGCCACCTGCACTTGGCTTCTTGTCATTCGTTATCCTTTTGCAAAGTTGAGTTTGTAAAGGCAGTGCACATTCCATAAACGTATATTTACAAACACACTCTAAGGATATTTGCTTAATGCTAATGATATCTTCATGTTATGACCTAGTATGGTCTCGTCTTTTCGTTGTGGATAGATGTGGCTGTATATGATTGGTAGAGACGAAGTAGAGTGTGTATTAAAGTGTGTACTTAGTGAGCTGCGTTGACCTAATATAGACATGGGCGTCATATTTTCAGTTTAAGTAATGTGCTATTGGTGCTTTCTATCCTCCCCTTTTCTTCATAGTAATTAGTACACAAAGTATAAATTCGCATCATTGGTGAAGTGCACTACTCTGTGTACTAGAAGCTTCTACTAGATGTACCTATTTTTTAACCAAAAAGGTAAGTTGTCATTTTCATTAAGATGTCTCTCCTACTACTGAGTATTTGTTTTTAAATATCAAAAGGTGAACTGTTCCCAGTAAAGTAAGCTAGTTTTCTATATTTTTAATTACGGGGAAAAAGACAATAGGACAACTACTGAAACTGGTGGCCTCATCCTGGATATCAGTGACTGTCATTTTGGTCTTATTGTAACAAACTAATTTACCTTCAGTAAGCTAGGCTTCGCTTATATATTCATTAGTGACACACGGAAATTGCGCATGGAGAAAGTCCACATTATAAAGGAATATTCCTACGTAAGGACACATCAAAATAGGGCCCGACACACAGGAACAGGTTTTTCTTCAGTTTCCACCAATTTGTTGCCACTTAGAAGGCTGAGCCTTCTGATGCGCTCGCTACTTTCAAATAAACAAATATTCATAAACAGTACGGGGAGGGGGATGTCTGGCCTTAAGAATATGTTTGGAAGCAAGGCTGTTTTTAAAGACATCCAGTAATAATGACTTTCAGCACCTAATGACTGCTTGTTATCTCTTCTTCATTAATTTGGAAAGAAATAAAGCACCAGAGGTTCACCTCTAGCTCGCCCTTCAGACTAACCATTCAAATGCTCCACTGACTAGAATCAGCCAATTTCAAGGGAGGAGATGACAGAACTCCCCCTCTTCAAGGGAAGCAGGTCCTTTTAAACAATGATGGTGTTACTAGTGCTCAACATCTAACGTTCGAGATAACCAACCCTTCCCTGTATTACACTGGGAAGTAGCAGTTCCTTTTAATTCATTTTGTCTGGGTTTAGTGTATAATACCATTTGATAACATACTTCTTTGTTAGTTTCCACGTTACCATGTTTTAACTTCCTGGATGTAGCTGATGCTTTTCCTAACCTATATTTGATGCTTTAGGGTTACAACCAAGTTAAACAGAATCCATTCTACCCTTTTCTTCCTCAGTGCTGATCTTAAACTTTGTAGGTATTGTTTAGCATTCACTCTCAAGATTTTACGTTTATCATCATTCATCTGCGTCATCTTTATTTGTTTTCCTTCAATATGATACAATTTAAAGGATAACAGTCTGTGCTAAATTGTCTGCAATATTCAGTCCTTCCAACGCAGTGTTAATATTCAAATATATTCCTTCCCCTTTTACTCCTTTTTGAGAATATGTTATATTGTTCATTACCTATTCAGCAGACCATTAGGAATACTTAACACGAGAAGTCCCGGGAATCAGTTTCTCAGTTCTCCTTCGGCAGCAATAAGCACCTGAAACCAGCATATATTTTTGATACTACTTTAATTTATTACTAGGTATGTAGTAACTATACATTATTTGTCGTAGACGTGGTCTCTGTGTAGAGCCAAAAGCTTTTTCAAAGTCAATACAATGCATTACAAAGCTGGTCTGTACTCATTTAAACTGCTTTCAAATGTTTCCAGGATAAAAATTTGCACAGTAGTTCCTCTTCATGTCGGAAATCCTGCTGTTATTTTCAGTTCTGGCATTATCGAACATCTTTTTATGTTCTTTAGCAATTGGATGATGCCGTTCTTCTCTGTTCAAAGCAGTCCTGAAATGTTCCTTCCTTCACTGTTTCCTTTTTTGAATATTTTATAATATCCCATCTCTATCTCTCTTTAATGACTGCAAGCTCACTCTTCTGTTAGTTTGAAAGCGTGTTTGTAATCACATTAACACATTCAATCCCACTGACTGGTATTTTTCATGATATATGTGTCGCGTTTATGCGACGGCTTGCCCCACGATTTATTCCCTCTTTGGTGTGAGTTTTGAAGGACGCACGTCTACTTTTTCTATTGCAGGCATTACTTCTAACAATCTGTGTGAACACTTTACCTGATGATAGGATGTATAAACATGATATAATTAGAAGCAAAATAACCATATAAACAAACAAAAACAGGATTAAAACCATTGAAAATAGTGGCAACTTTAACCGCATTACTTTCCTCTAAATTGAACTGAAAATATAGTTTTGAAACTCATATGTTGTGGTAACAACTTGTCATACCAATGAAAGATGGGAATCTAATAAATGCTATAACCCGGGTTTACCCCGTTACACTTTGAAAGTAACTCGTTAAAATTACACTTAATCCCATAAAATTGTAAATCGTTACAGTAAATAGTTACAATGTTGAAAGAGTAACTAGTTACAGTTACTTTTGACTGAGAGTAACTAGATACATTTCAAAAGTAACTAGTTACTTCAAGGTGAATATACGGTACCTCGATACCTGAAAGGGAGGGGACATAATTAGATAGTAAGAAGGGAGCAATTAAGAGGACCGACACCTCATCTATACCGGTTACCCTGAGGTGTTCCCCAAAGACAAAGACAATGATCCCAGCTGCTCTTAACTAGGGATTCAGTCAGAGGCTCCTAACTCTCATCATGGAGCAGCGAATCATGATACTGTGTCGGAGCTTACGCAAACTATTTGTTAGACGAACAGTGGTTATAACCAAAACTTTTCCAGTTACGACAGAACTTCTTTGAGGATGGAAATCGTTATACTCAGGAGCGTGCCCAGATTTTTAATAGATTTTTAAGCGTTTTCGACCCAAAATACCCGCCTCATTTAAAAAGTAATATCTCAGACCCCCTGATAAAATTGTGGACACGCGCCTGATACTGTCATCACACAGTCGGCTAATTTAGAGAGGTTAGCGGCTAGTAAAGGGGGAGAGGGTTGTTTTAGCAGTAATTAAAGTATTCACCCCTCGAGGGCATGAATATGGTAATTCGGTGCTCTATATTTTTAACGGTAAATTTTAAAAACTTATCGCTAAGGTTTGACTAAGTGATATTTCCGCATAAAGTTCAAGTTTCACATTGTGTCGATATAAACCAATGCATAGAAATGGTGAGACTATGTAGTTTACACATGCGCACCATGTGCCCATAATTCACTTTCCCTTCACAATGGGTGAAGCTTTAAGTCGGACACCTCTTTCCTATTTCAATTAGCTTTGTTAGGATACTTTTAACGCCATTTGACCATATCAATATTCTGCTGTTTTTTAAATTAAGCTTACTATTAGTCCAGTGTAAGGAGTTACAAACATTGAAAAGAATATGATATAGCCTAAATTCATACGTTTGATTCATCAAATAAGGATATCATACATGTTAAATTAGATACATACATAAATGGACGCACGGTGTTTTCTGACACCTGGCACCGTATCATTTACTGGGCTCTAACGAACGAGTCCGGATTCGGCTAGCTCAATGCCAGTCTCAAGAGCGTTTTTCAAGATTAGAAATTTGCCCGGAAAAGAAGGTTCCGGAATTAATATTTTTCCGGAATGTGATGTAGCTGGACTTGGACTCGGAGTTCATTCCAGCCGAGTTCTCAAATATGAAAGTTACATCAAAAGTGTTTAAAGCTCCATTGTAATTTGTGCACAATGCACGGATGTAAAGTATTGTCAGAGACAATCAAATAAATTACTTAGGAGGCCAGGCTATGTTTGATATGCTATACATTGGCAAAAAGACTGGTCTCGAAATTGGTGCCATTGGAATCAGAAGTGGCCGGAACTTTAGGGGTACGTACCATACTCGGAAAGTACCCAAGATTCGGGAATCCAGAATCGGAATTAGATCCGACTCGGATAAGGTGGACTCAGGTCCAGCCCTAACGTCTCAAAAGGCAATGATTAAAACTTGCAAAGTAAGCCTTGTATTTGAATGTCTATAGGCAAACCCGTTTCTAACGGTGCACTATCTCCACTGTGTCCTCTAAAGGATATTGGGATTAAACTAAGGCCCAGCTGACTTCATTTAGTATATATATATATATATATATATATATATATATATATATATATATATATATATATATATATATATATATATATATATATATATATATATATATATATATATATATATATATATATATATATATATATATATATATATATATATATATATATATATATATATATATATATATATATATAAAGTCAGCTGGGTCTTAGTTTGCTAGAGGACCGTTCAATATTTTTTCAACGAATCGAACAAAGATTCGGTGTCATGGATAAAAAGCATTGGTCTTTTTAATAAATAATTTGACACACAAATCAAATTTTAAACTTAGTTAAATCGACAATGAAGTGGCCCTGTAAGCCTGCAAAATGTGCATCTAAATTCAACTTCTGATTCTAATTGTGACTAAAGTTTCATGTTGATGAGGGCAACGTTGATAATAGAGATGAATGATAAATATATCGAAAATAATATTACTACCATCAATTTAAGTGTCATCAATTTAAAAATTTTCTGTTATTACTTCTGGTATAATGCAATTTGTGGTCATTTTGACTATTTGTAACAGAAAAGTAACAGGACCAAATGTAACGCCGTTACAGTTACTTCTACACAGAATTGTAACTAGTTACCCTCTCCGTTACTGAAATGCAAATGTTACTCGTTACAGGGTTCCGTTACACAAAATGTAACTTGTTAAAGTAACGGCGTTACTTGTAACTCATTACTTCCTAACCCTGGCTGTAACTCAAGAAGTCATGAAGATAGGTCTTTACAAAATGGCTTTGCCTAGACACCAACTGACTCACTTGATAATGGCAATTTATGCCAATGTAGGCAAATGAGTCTGTAGTTTTGTTACGCTTTAGGGAAAGGGAATTTCATGTTTCAGAGCAACCCAATAATACACTACACTACTCCAATTACTCCTGTCAATTACATTGCCCTGAAACATACTTCAATTAGACAAATAGCGAAACACCGACTTTATGACGAAACCATGTAGGACCACAGAGGATGCACTCTACAAGCCTGGTAGCACTTAATTTGTTATGGTTTTTCATCCTCCTTCTTTGACTGCACGCTCAGTTTGCATGGTACATGACTTGATGGCCACAGGTCAGCATCCAATCATGCAACCCTCCAAAAAAGTTGGTTGAAAAGGGTTGGGTAAAATTCAGTGTCCAACCTGGGCAGTTTGGTAACCAACACAGTGGCAAAACAGATTTACAAAGTGGGTTGGTTAACCTTCAGGTTGGGTAAAGTCCATCTCCCTTGCACTATTACCCAGGTTGGTTGAAGTGAACTGATTTGCGTGCCATACGTACTTACACAATTAATGAAAAGGTACTATACTGTACTGCAGTACGGACGGTACGTACATACCTACGTACACTTGTACTCGCAGCCGACCGAGACGACGACAGACTTGCTTTTAAAGTCTGCAGAAAAAGGCTTAGCTTTCTGAGGAGGCTGATTGTAAAATAGCCTATTATCGTATGGTTAAATTTTTCACAATGTTGGGCAAAAGAACTGAAAAACCTATTGACCAACCATTCGTGAAATGGTTTAAGTGAATTCCTTTACCCAACACTGGTTAAACGTAACGCCAATTAATTCTTTTAATAACACATATTTCTAAATTTTTATATTTACAGTTAAAATTTATATATTTATTTATTTCCACTGCATTTAAAAACATAGCATACAAGAATAAATGATACAGTTAAATTGCTATAACATGAAAAAAAACAGTGAATTAATAAATAGGCCATGCATGCATAAACAGCAAATTCATAACAGAAATTATAAAAGCAGTGGAGAAGACCTGACAAAAGCAGGGCTTATCGAGATCAGTCCACCTACAAGTACAAAGTAAATCCTCCCTCCCACTACATGCCTCCTCCCAATACTCCAGATACCCACCCTTAACTGGACTGAGCTGTACCCACCCAACTAGAACATACAAATGGCAAAGGGCAAAAAGACAGGGAAGTATCACATTCTATTGCTCAATATATAATCTTTAAACGCCCTCTTAAAAGAATTAGTGCTGGGCAGCGTGCGGATTTTAGCACTTAAATTATTCCAGAACTTAGGGCCATTTACCCTGACAGTATTTCGATATATGGAGGATTTTGCCATATTATGGTAGTTTCTCTTTACTCCGTGTACTATAGTTATGGAAATCATCGATTAGTGTGAAATAGTTCTTAAAATTTAATCGAAGTAAATTATTATTGTACTTATACAGCAAAATTCCTAACTGGTATTTATGGATGTCAAAAAACTGAGCATATGAAGCTCTGTAAAAAGATTGAAAGTGTTACCATTGTAGCCAGCATTTAATATAAATCTGGCAGCACGCTCCTGAATAACAAAGAGACGATTAACAATAGAAGGATATGTGCTAGCTCAGACAATAGCACAGTAATTTAAATGAGGTAAGACCAAAGTAGTATAAAGAGAATTAAGGATATGCTGAGGAAAGAAATTTTTTGTCTGTAAATAATATCTACATTCCTTGATATTGTACTGGCTACTTATTGATTTGAAATTTCCAGGTAAGGTTACTGCCGATAATAATTCTCCAAAATTTTGTTTCACTGACACAAGAAATTTTACTTCCATCAATAAACAAATCAATCTGAGGAGTAGTTTTTTGATAGGGATGAAAGATAATAAAATTTGTTTTACTTGCATTCCATGATAGTTTGTTTGCTTTAAACCAAGTTGAAATATTTTTTAATTCATTATTGATAATTGAGGCAGCTACAGTGAGCTCAAAATGATTGAAAAAGGGTTTGTATCGTCTGCATATAGGTAAGAATATAGGATAAATAAATTGACGTACAACTTATATCATTTATGGAAATAATAAACAGTAGGGGTCCTAAGACAGATCCTTGTGGTACTCCACAAGAAATATTTAAATAGTCCGAGTTAACGCAATTTAAGGATACGTACTGCAGCCTGTTTGAGAGATAAGAAGAAAACCAGTTTAATGCATTACCCTAATATCATATTGATTCAATTCTGCAAGTAATATTTCATGATTAACTGTGTCAAACGCCTTTGATAAGTCTAAAAAAAATCCAAAACCATACTCTTTATCGTCAAAAGACCGAGAGATCCTATCAACCAAATCAATGACAGCCATATAAGTTGATTAATTGGAACGAAAACCAAACTGGCCTGAGAAAAAAATATTATGTTTAGTAAGAAAATTATATAATCAATTAAATACAAGACGTTCGATCACTTTAGAGAACAAAGGCAGAACAGAGATAAGCCAATAGTTTTTAACAGACGAAGGGCTCCCTGCCTTGAAAATAGGGACAACTTTTGCAACCTTTACGTTATCAGGCATAATACCTGAGGATATTGATAGGTTAAAAATATATGCCAAAGGCTCTGATATACTGGTAATAACTTTCTTACAAACATTAACATTAACATCGTCAAATCCAGGACTTTTATTTCTTTTGAATTTACTTACGATTTCCAGTATTTCCATTTCATCAGTGGGAAACATAAATAGAGAGCTGGCACATTTATCTTGTAGAAAATCCTTAAAATTGACATCGGTTTGTGCAATTTTGGAAGCAAGGTCGTTTCCAGTATTTACAAAGAAACTATGAAAAAATGAAACAATTTCTTTAAAATTTGAAATAATTTTGTCATTGTGATCAATTTCTACAGCATGCTGATGGCTTTTTTTGCTTTCTTATTAATGACCTGATTAATTATCTTCCAAGTATTCTTCATATCCTCTTGGTTGCTTACAAATTTTCATTAAAATAAGTCTTTTTTGCTTCTCGTATAACAGCAGTGAGAACATTCTTGTAGTTTTATGAGATACCTTAGCAGGTCACTTTTAACTCTGAGGAACTAACGATATAAAGAATTTTTCTTTTTCTTTCTTTTTTTTTTTTTTTTTTTTGTTTTTTGTGTTGAGAATGGCATTTGTCATCCATGATGACGGATTTTTACTTTTAAATTTAACCCTTTTAAATGGACAATTTATGGAATATAAATTCTGGTACACAGTAAGAAAGTTATTATATGCCTCATTTACATCTTTACTTTTTATAGTACTCCAGTCATAACTAGACAGACTCTGTCGAAAGTTTTCAATATTCTTTGGTGATTTGTTATGGAACCAGTTCTCGTGTGAACGTTCGTTCATACCATCAATATCAGTGATTAAGAAAACAGGTAAATGATCACTGATGTCATCACAGATAATACCCGAATAAAATGTATGTGTAAGGTCATTATATAAAATACTGTTCATAAGAGTAGCAGACGTCTGGGTAATTCTTGTTGGTTTAGTAATACTTGGAATCAAGGCAAAAGAATGAACAGTATTCACAAAATACACAGAATACTTGCTTACGTCAAAATCTAAAAGATTTTTGTTGAATTCACCAAATGAAAAGCAATTAGTATTCTTAGGATTGTATGTAGAGATGATTTTTTTTAAAAATTCATCAACAAAAGTATGTTCATTATTTGGTGGTCTATAAATAACTCCAACTTTGACAGTATCAGTTGAAGATATGCATATATCAGCAAATAAGTATTCTGTATGAACACTAGTTTCAATGAATTGTTTGTTTTGTGAAAAACTAAAACGTTTACTAATATAAAGGGCTACCCCACCCCCAATGCCATAACTTCTAGCCTTTTGAATAAATTTGTACCCTGGGATTTTAAACAGATCTGTAGAATCATGCTCAGATAGCCAAGTCTCTGTCAATGCAATGACAGAAAAATTGTATTGACATATATCTAATGTATGTAGCAGAGCATCAAATTTTTTTCCTATACTTCTGTTATCTATTTGAAGAAGCGATAAACCATTTTTATTCTTGTCAAACTTTACTCTCAGTTCACTTGCATCATAATAACGGCAATAAGTATCATTTTGAGAATGTTCTAACAGATCTGTATGAATATCAGATGTAAAATTATTAATTCATTCGTTTAAGTCTACCATATGAGTAGCATATGGAATTATACCTCTGAAAAGCCCTTTGACCTTTCGCCTTGCAAATAACCAATTGATGATGCTCCTGAAACCTTACCATTATTAAAAACATCCCTAAAGAATTAATACCCATTTGTAAAAAGTCAATGGGAACTGAAAACAAATTAAGTAAATAATAATATCCTTAATAACAGATCAGTACGGGTCAGAGAAAAAGCATCAAAACTACGTTGGCTGGATTAGATGTGTTGCTGCGGAATTACATAACACAAGCACCTGCTATGAAAGTACATACATAACTGAAGAATTGTTTGCAATTCATGTACGTAAGCATAAATGGAAAGAAATTCGAACTGCACAAACAATGCATGGGTAGCAGGTTGATCATTTCATACACAGAGTCATCCAAAGAAAATATGAGTGTCCAAAGAATAAGAGGATGGTGTCCAAAGTATAACAGCTGAATGAACAACCATTCCATAAAGTTGTTTTAGAAAAACAAAAATGTTCGCCTTGAATTGTTTGACGTCTCTTCAATGAACACAAACTGACAATTAAAACAGTGTGTAAAACAGTGTGTAAAGCAGTGTGCTGAAAAACCATGGAGGTATTATTATTATTGTTGTTGTTGTTGTTGTTGTTGTTGTTATTATTATTATTATTTCGCCATTTACCAAGACAGTACAGAAGATCTTTCCATCTATGGTCCATGCAGATATGGTATTCTTGTGTTTCCTTGTAGCTTGAAGTAGCTGGTAGTTTGCCTTAGTTAAATCCTCGACAATCACAGTGCCTGTACCTTTCAATTGCCTCCTTCTACTTATAAATTCTGATCTGGTCCCGTAACTGGTAAACTTTGCAAAACGTTTACTTACACTGTGGGAATTTTTGCTAGGGCAACTTGAGAAACGTGCATGTTTAAAATGCTGTGAAATTCTATTGGAACACCAGGTTTATATACCTATCTTTTGAATGGAGCATTCCGAATTTGTCAAAGGATATTTGTGTTTATCCTTTATTGTAGGTCCAATTGAAATTAATTGAAGATGGTAATGGTGAATTCTTGCAGAAAGTTATGTTTCTCAGTTGTACAATACAACATGAAGAAGGAGAAATTGAAATATCGTGAAGAAAATTGTATTATTAATCGCTAATAATAACAAACAAGTCTCAATGTATATATATATATATTTATATATAAATATATATATATATATATATATATATATATATATATATATATATATATATATATATATATATATATATATATATATATATATATATATATATATATATATATATATATATATATATATATATATATATATATACATAATATATGTATGTATATATAATAGCCAAACAAGAACAGTCATTTATATATATGAATTTCCAATTAAAATCCTGCTACTTTTGAAAGTGGCTAGCATTAGCAATGCTAGTAGCTTTTAAAACTTGTAGAAGGTAACTTCTCTGAGATATTCCAACCCCCGTTGGGTACCTTGTTTTACCCAACCGTTGGTTCCGTATGCCTCCTAACCGGAATTGTGTAATAAATGACCCAACTTGGTTGGTTAAATGATTTGCCTAAAAGCTGGGCAAAATTTTTACCCAATTGGTTGGGTAAAATATTTGCTCAATTAGTTGGGTAAAATGGTTGGGCAAATTGTTTGCCCACCTTATGAGTACAACCCTTAACCAACTAAGTTGGGCAATATTTTACCCAATTCGGGTTAGGAGACATACGGAACCAACGGCTGGGTTAATTTTTGCCCAGGTTGGGCAATCATTTTTTTAGAGTGTAACAGGAGGAAACAAACTATCAATCTAAATACTTTAAATTTGTCTAATGTTTACGTAACTGTTTCCTTAAACTATCGTTAAACCGATAGTAGAAGACCCAACTTACGATTTACGAATATCATAATAATGTTTTAAACGGCAATCGTTTTCTTAAAGACTAAAAGTTCATATCTTCCTTTGAACAATGAGCAAAAGAATTCTAAATATATTATCATAATGCTTTATATATCAGATGAATAAAATGTTGACAAAAGTTTTCCATGAAACAGTTTCCAAAAGATGTAAAGGTTTTCACTACATTCTAAATTCATGGTGGAATTTTTGAAGAATAACTTTCTATAATATTGTTAACCTCTGAGTACCAGTCAAAAAGAGAATGTGAATCTCGCTGTTGCTCCCACTCTGGTATAAGGTCCTTGATGAGCCAAGTGACTTCCTGATCCTCAAACGTTAATCTGTTTGTCTGTCTGAAAACCTATTACAACTAAATGTTGCATTTGATTTCTATATACCACTATCAAGATTACACTAAGGTGAAAAATGAAATGCTGGTGGCTGACTCTAGAGGCGACTGAAACAATACCTGTGGTCTAATTATGGTTATTCCCACTGCTATAGAAAGGCTTTGCCTTCGTCACTTTGTCGGACCTTAAGCAAGAATATTAACTTGGGAAATGAAACCGAATGACCAACTCGCAAGAAAGCCCTTTTTCTACTGCACAAATCTCAACTTGCAGAAGCTTTATAATGAAAACTGACGATGGCACTTAGAAGCCATCATGGTGCACTGAGCAGTGGTACTTGAGAAGTAAAGAAAAATCTAACCGTCGTTTCAGTTTTGTTCTAAACGGAAACTCACTGTTAAAATGTTTTATTTTAAAGTAGTTTCTCTGAGAAAAACATACTTTCGGTAAACTGTAGTCTGCCACAAAGCAGGTTTTCAATTCAGTGGAGGGACAAAGATTTGCATTTACCGATGAAAATAGACTAATTAAGATTGATATCAGCCCTTGGAAGTGATGGTCAAAGGCCAGGGGTCAAAGGTCAAATTTTGAGAAAAATAACAATTTTTAGCATTTTTAGTATAATTCCAAAAGGAAACATCTCACTTACCTGAAACTTCACACACATAGTAAACGTATCTACTACTAACAAAATAAATGGTTGCCATGGCAACCAAGGTCAAAGGTCACGTGACCGAAGGTCAAATTTACATCTTCTTATTTTGAAAACTGCTACTAAACGGCTGGGCCGATTCTCTTCAAACTTGGTGGGAATGTACCCAAGGGTGGGAAAATATGTCTCACCCAGCCCGGAAGTAGAGGTCAAAGGTCAGAGGTAAAGAATAGCTTTGTGGGCCTGCTCTTGGTATACAGACAGAATACATTCCTCTGTGTATCAATCTTAAATATACTTGGCGCGCACGTTAAAAGACACCGTGTAGGAATTGCTTCACCGCAGTAAGTGTGTAAAATACCAACGCGACCTTTACGAATGGGCCAGTATTTTAGTGTAAGGCATGTGACCGCACTGTAAACAGAGCCTCGGTACCCGATGGCTGCTTAACACTGATGATAGCAATATAAATGAACAGTACACAGTGTAGGTGTGCCTGTACGGTACTGTCTGTCCATTCCAACGATCTGCATGCTAACGCTCGCTATCATGCACATCATAATATGTGCACAGATTTTCTGTATACAGGGATTTCATGTGACGTCACACGCATGGGATTCTCTGGAACTGCTGGGCAAAACACACGCTCAGTAAAGAGCTTACAGCACACGCGCAACGCATAGCCTTCGATAATACTCGACACAATGAACGCTTGCCCTTCGAACCAAAGAGACGCGCCATCTTGCTCTTTAAAACCAAAGAGACTACACGCGATCACGAGAAGTTGTGAAAACCCTCTATAGCGCATTGAAGGCATTCTTTTTGCACAACAAAAGGCGCATGTTGGAAAGTTAACACGCATGCAGAAGCCTCGAACAGTGTCACACTGGTTCATATATGTAGATTCTATACATGTAAGGTATTATAAGTCTAGGCATAGATACAAAACTACTATACCTAAACTGTTCCGAAAAACGACTCTTTAAGGAGACGCAAATATCAAGGCGGAAGTGTAAATTTGATATGCGCGCCGTTCTAATCGGCAATCTTTGTACGATACTTAGACCACGTCACAGAAAATCCCATCGTTTAAAGAGGTTAGCGTGCGTGCACTTTTTCAAAGCGTTCCGTATACGCGCAGTATACGTTTTTCTTTTTATCCGCCAAAATACTTGACGCACACTTCTATGAACATGGAGAGCGAACCTGCTAGTTGCTTTCCCGTTGAGAGCGCGTGAAAAATTAAACGCTCATATAAAAGTGGGTAACTTGAAGATGCCATAGAAATTACTGGCCTATTGATAAGTCTATAAACTTCAAACCAGTCATCGTACGTTCATATTCAATTGCACTTATGTGTAATGCCACTAGAAAGAAATAAACTTTAGTATTCATATAAACGCTTGTAGTTAGTAGGCTACTTTTGTAAGACATTCATTTGCCTGTTTGTTTTCCAAATGACTGAACTGTCATCAGTATTTCCGCTCCGATATTTTGACCTCCATGGGGAATTACCACGCCATTTTAAGTTGGGAATCTATGCTTGTATTATCTTTGCTATACATATGTCCGTGATCGGTACCTTGTGTGTTATCTTTCCATATAGCGGATACCCTAATTTACAATAAGTGTATCCATAAGTTTGTATGCCAATCGAGTTTACGATTCGTATTCTTCGGGTTGGATTGACTTGTACTGTAAACACAAAGGTAACGATATGTACTTTCGTTTTTTGTCATACATTGGTGTCATTTGCGCCACATACTGTGATGTAGCCACTTCATTAATTTGCTAAGGCAGTTGCATGTACTAGACTCAGTGCAAATATGTAATAATGTGCACTTGCGCTAACGCGTAATATTGCCAATTAACGCATTAGAGACCGAACAGGCTTAAAGGCACACTACATGTGTAAGGCGAGCGCGTTACCATACCCACATCAAAGATATTATACCACACTCCTGTATGTACAATGTTATGGAAATTTACTCCTCATGGAGACGCAAATATCAGTGCGGAAGTTTGGACTTGACATACGCGCCTTTCTATTTGATGTGCATGGGAACGCATTACAGAAAACGCCATTGTTAGATTGATTGCCTGAGTATTGTATAAGCACAGAATACAGTTTCAGATGTACCCAAAATGTATTACCTGACGGGCACTTTTGCGTTATTAGAAAACGAACGCACTAGTAGTTGCTTTGAGTGCGTGAGAAATTAAAGGCCGATATAAAAGTGCGTAGCCCAATTTGAAGATACCATAGAAACTGACCTATGAATAGTCTTTGAATTTAAAACGAGTTATTTTGCGTTCTTATTCAGCGCCACGTGTAATGCCACGAGGAAGAGATAAAGTTCTTGTAAGGGGTTTTACTGAGAAGTGATACTTCTTAGGTTTACAATGTTCTGTATTTATTTTCAAAATGACTGTGCACTGATTAGCACTTCCACTCAGATATTTTCGCTCCATGAAAAGTCGACACGCTATTTTAAGCTTGAAATCTATGCTGGCCCACAATGCATTAGCGTTATATTATTTCCAAATGTAACCTACATCACGTGACCCTCAAATCGGCTTCAGTCTCTTTGAATAATTCACACTTACGAGAGCAGGATATTGCGCTATGATTATCCATTGACGTGCATATTTCAGTTACTTGGTATGGCTCAGTGCGTGTGTGCTAGCGATGAGATAAGCAGCTCCGTGGATTGCCCTCTTGGTCATAAATTGTTTTCGTGTTTTAGGAGAAATGGCATTTCTTCTGTATTTTCCTACCTGGAAGTTTAGATTTTGCATTTGTTCTGTTTTTTGAGTATGTTGTTAGAAGTATGTTTCCTAGGCGACCAAAGTAGTAAATTTTCAAGCTAAATT
The DNA here is from genome assembly GCA_029531755.1 of Holothuria leucospilota. Taxonomy (NCBI): domain Eukaryota; kingdom Metazoa; phylum Echinodermata; class Holothuroidea; order Aspidochirotida; family Holothuriidae; genus Holothuria; species Holothuria leucospilota. The sequence goes on along the minus strand of CM055963.1, from coordinate 24,846,966 downwards.
CAAAAAAAAAAATGTGCATATATTAGTTTTGTGCTGAAAGAGAAATGTCATTTTTTCTGTATTCCCATAATTGGAAAGTTCCATTTGGTGTTTATTTTGCTTGCTGTCTACTGTTGTCAGGGAAAATTTTCCTATGCAAGCAAAAAAAGGGTTATTTGTAATAAATCAAAAAAATATATGTAAATGAGTCTTCTTTTGAGAAGGAAATGGCATTAATTTGTATTCCCATCATTGGAAGTTTAGATTTTGTCTTTACTCTGCGTGATTACACGTAATTGTGCAACTTTGGAAAGTGGAAACATGTAAAATATGTTCCCAATGTATCTAGGCCATTGCCACAACGCCCAGTGCGGCAGACTACACCTGATCTGTTGTGATAGGCCATGGGATGAAGAGTAGGATCCCCCAACATCGTGCCGAAATTTCAGTGACCTACTAATTGCAAATTTAGACCTAATTTACTCCCAAATGACACTTTTTCCAATAACGATAAGGAAAAGTACCTGCCATTACATAGTCTAAACAAAGTTATATCCTTACATATTAAGTTTTTCTTTAGCTTTGTTGGATTATCTCCCTAAGGCATTCTTAAATACTTTGCTATTGAGCCGTCAATGATTACTTATATCATTGGCCGTTGGTGCAATGTTTTTAAGTATCACTAATATAACAGAACTAGAGCGAAAGTGGCCAAGTGGTTAGAGCATCCGACTGGCAGCCGGAAGGTCTAGGGTTCAAATCCTGGCCGGGTCATACCAAAGACTTTAAAAATGGAACCTACTGCCTTTGTGCTTGGTGCTCAGCATAAGCAATGGAGTCGGGAAAACAAGCCAGTGAGCCACAACTGGAAAAAAAGGCGTCTCGACTTAAACCAATTGGTTGGAAACTGGGACGTTAAATCTCATCTAACTAACTAACTAACTAACTAACTAACTAACTAACTAACTAACTAACTAACTAACTAACTAACTAACTAACTAACTAACTAACTAGAGCGAAAGTTTTGTTGTCTTTGCAGGGAGTTGTAACGGATGTTGTTGTGAGACATGTCTTGCAAAGAACATTCGCTAACTATTTGCACGATTTTGTAATAAATGTTAATAATGCTACAGCATTTCTCGGTTGGGACAATTCATCATGATAATCATTATTATAGTTAATTGTACCTCGCTGAACTTGGTCCATCGAAAAAAGCTGTGTGCCCCGTTTGTACTTTCTGTCTACAAATCATGAAGTGTTGGTGTTTCGAGCATATCAATTCAGCATCAATAGGCAGTGATTGTCAAACTGTTCTGATAGCGTCACGTAGCCTGAAAGAATATTTGTACGCGTGTAGGTGAGTAGACTTTTTTCTGAATCCTTTGTTGGCTAATTGCCCGTCATTTAAAGGGTAAAAATGGCATCTGCGGGACATTTAGTTTGCCAGACTCCAGTGATTTCAGCCCTGGCCATCCTGACCCGTACGCCAATGAGCTGATGTGCCCCACTGGCACCAGTGCAGCCTGCGAACCGTAAAAAATGATCACATGATAGCATGTACCACAAGTCCAAGCCACTGTTCCAGTGAGGGCTTGCAAGGGGCAGTGCCCATACAGGCGGGTACCAAAGACAAGGTAGTGAAGGGGGCGAAATTGCTTCCAGGAGAGCGAAATTTCTTTTCAGAGGCGGCAAGATATTAAAATGCATAAGGGTAATGCAAATTTTTGAAGTTGTAGTATTTCTCAATTTAGCACCTACACTTGTTGGTTGGTCACGTTTCAGTAGCATAATAATGTTGCCAAAGCTTAAGATTCTTTTCAATACTTATGGGTTGAAAAATTATTTGCTTAAAAAAAGTGATAAATATTTTCAAAAATGCTAAATAAAATCGTTTTAAAATATCAGTAAACCATCCACATATCTTGACATGTTTCCAAAAATTTATTTGTAAATTATTATTCTTTGAAAATTGCAAGACAAAATTAGAACGTTAAATAGACGTTTCGTCGTGTTTGTTGGGAACTGTTGCATAAAAAGACTTTTTAAAAAGCGTCTACATGAATAAAGCGTTAACATATTTGTAAAACATCAACAATCATTATCATGATACTCGTAAACCGATAACCTAGTAGGGAAATAATTTAAATAGATGTCATGTAATGTGATTTCAAGGCATCTTTAACGTGTGGTGATCAATAGATGGTTTGGGTTTGGTGTCTTTACGTTGCATCAAAGGGTGGTGATATCAAAATAACATTTTTCAATATCGAATAATATATCCTGGACCAAACACGTCTTAAGGTTATCAGGAAAACATCCTCATTCTGGAATAACGTTTAATTATTACTTCAATAACGCCACTGTGTTATCATTGACAACCGACGGGATACTTCTGCTTTAAGCAACTACACATATTGTGGCCATGTTATTGCAATTAAGTACATGTTTTAGGCTTATCGACTTCATTCAGGGCCGACAGTTTTTTGCAAGATTGCAATACCTAATTTACATGAAAATCGAACGTTTACTCTGCACACGGTACCCTAGTTCTATCTATTTTCTCATACCCTCTGTCATTGGACAATTATTCACATGTTGTCATTTTCGGCAAATAAGATCCCTCGGTCCCTATCCCATAATATTAAATAACTTTTTGCAGAGTATGGGCGACTGCAACTCGCCACACACGTGCTCAAGACCTCGGAAGTGTGAACTTGTAGCTTGGTAGTATATCGTGATAAGAAGCGTTCAGCCCCCTAATAATTTTGCTTTGTAAGGCCGGCCAGTATGACTATAAACTTATTAATCACCAATCATCTTGTGAATAAAATTTAATCTGAAGGAAGAAATCGGCAAATAAATCAAGTGCATATAACAGAAAACTCTCTTAATCATTATTGTTTGAATTCCCGTATTGAGCTACACACCCCAAGTCTCCGCAGGAGCGACTGGCCCAACCCTATCCAAGATTACAATTACCTGACATTGTTGTCGAAACTTGAAATCTTTTAAATATTTTTGGTTCGTAAAATAATCTGCTAAGACTATTTGTAAGTTTTTTTTTTTTTTTTTTTAAGAAATGATAATTACAAATCTTTGACAAGTATTACAAAAACATTTTACTGTCCTGATCAGAAACTTTTCAAATGCCATGAAAACGTTAATATAAATGTTATTCATTAAAAATGTCACAATGAAAATGTAATGGAATAGTTTTGTTTCTGCTGGGAACTGTTTTACGCAAAACATTTTGTAAACGTTCACAGAATATTTCTGTTCATCTGACGTGAAAAGCATTATGATGATGTTGATGTATTTCCTTTTCTCAAAGTTGTCAGTTGAAAAGATGGTGATGCTCTTGTTTGTAGCATTAATGCCTTTTTATTTGTCTCGGTGCTCCAATAATATTTTTAGAGCATAAAAATCAAACGTTATTTAAAACCAAAACATGTTTTAAATCTAAAGAAAGTGGTTGCAGCTAAAGCGGTGCATTACTAAGATATTTTTTAAACTTCTTTGTCTTTTGCCCTCCGTTGAGAGATAGTTATAAAAATCAGTTACGTAGTTTAAAGACACCTTAACAAGTGGTGATCAATAGTTTGTTTTCTCTATTTGACATAAAAGGGTAGTGATGTTTAGGAATGCACCGGATCCAAGTTTCTGGATCCGACTCCATGTTTTGGATCCGACTGGAACCGGATTTTGCTAGATGTGTTTTACATCTGGCTGGACAAAGTCCAGCCCAAACCAGATTTTTTCAGCGACAAAGAAAAGCATTAAACGTAACATTGGGGGCAAGGGCTGGGGCAGGTGAAAAGCAGGTGCCCCGTTGGTTTACTTTGTGATAGTACTAGCTTACAGAAGGTCACTGAGCTGGTGTGACTTTTTAGGTTAAGACTCTATAATGATGCAGACAGAATACATTAAAATTATTTTAAAATTTATTTGAATATCAAAGTTACAGAAGCTGCACTTTTAAAATGGAAGCATATCATGATGAAAGTGACTCTGATTGTGCATAGTGTCAAGGAATAATTGACAGACATTGCAAATATTCATACATCAAATTACATTTAAAAATGGGTAACTGTGGATAGGCTCACTTTGAATTTGTCATCACTGTTACCTCCAAGTGGACCTATGCATAAAGACTGTAAGGCACAAAATGGAAGTTGCGTCACTGGCAGTGTCACACCGGCTGGGGACCAACTAACCTACAAAAAGACTTTAACAGATAATTTTCTAGATGTTACATGGACGCAAAAACTTTTGCAAAGGTGTTACAAGATCTTCGGGTCACGTTCGAAAGAAATTCTTTTGGCAAAGAGGTTATCCTGAAGAAATAATATTGAAAACGGATTAAAGAGAGCTTCAAGGTTTACTCAGCTTCAAGTCCTTGAAAAGAAAGAGTCCAGTTACAATCCAAGCTTTTAGCACAAACTTCACAAACTTTTAGCACTATTTACTGGTTCTTTTTACCTATATAT
>CM055963.1:24622500-24840000 GCA_029531755.1 Holothuria leucospilota | reverse complement strand
GTAACAGAATAGCGTATATTTCAGACACTCCTGTGTCCTTCTTCAGCGCAAAATGTGAAGTGAAGGTTAATTTACAAATAACAGACACAGCAATAAGGTTAAACCCCTTGACGAGGGTGATAAATCACAGAGAGGAAATCGCTAAAAATGCCCAGGTCCTTGTTTAGGCCACGGGTGTGTGTGGACAGTTTTATTACCCACTTGCTTTCAGATTTGAGTCTTTGAGTGACAGACGGGTTATTAGAACCGAGCAGAATACATCTTAAATTAGATAAAGAGTGGTTAGGTTTACTACTGAAATGTTTTGATACAGGATAGCTTATTGATTTATCCTGCACAGTTTTCTTGTGGTTATTAAACCTCAGCCTAAATTTGGTGCCGGTCTGACCGACATAGTTGCCTTTGTCACACAAATTGCAGCATAATAAATATACTACATTATGCGTGTCACAATCCAGGGGAGGGGGACGGATGTTGCAAGTAGTGCCGGGAGGAGTAAATGTTTCGTCCGTGATAATGAACCGACACACTTGACACCTAGGCTTGCCACACTTTTTATTGCCTATATTCCCAACAGTAAGAAGCCTGGAGGATGTAAGGAGAGATTTGAGGTTGGGGGGTTGCCGTCTCGCAGTTAAAGGGGGATCTTCAAAAAGTTCGGAAATGGACTTGTCTGTCCGAAGAATACTTAAATCTGAACGTATACATTTATGTAGGCCCTCAGTTTTAGGGGAATAGTCAAAGACAAGTGGAATACGTAAATTTTCAACTTTAAGTTTGTAACATAACAATTTATCCCTGCGGTAAACGGAAGCTTTACTAATTCCCTCTTTGATAACAGGTACAGGGTAGTCATTATTAAGAAAAATTCCACAAGGTTGCCGACGTGTTTGTCGTATTCAGACTTGGTAGAGTAGATACGCTTGATTCTGATGCATTGAGAAAATACCATCATATCAGTTTGAAACGATCTATGGTATTTTCTCAATGCATCAGAATCATTGATCTATGTGGTTAGCGTATCTTTTTTAAATGAGTTTTCTGTAAGTCCGATGTAGGTTTGATTCGGTCGGTCGGCTTTAGTTGCGACAGTAGCCTGGTACACAAATCAACATTCGCTAACAAATCCAAAAGACTGAACACCGAATTAGGTAAATATATTTGGGAATTAAAGGACAATAATATCGAACATATCATCACATGGAAAATCCTGAAACAGGCAAAATCTTACGACTCTTCCTCCAATAGATGCAACTTATGCCTATGGGAGAACTATTTCATCATTTGCAAACCACACTTAGCTGCCCTTAATAAACGTAATGAACTGGTAACTGCGTGTAGACACGCAAAGAAATTTCTACTAAGAAACTTTGTAACCTAGCAACGCTAACCTAGGACAATTGAAGTACGCTTCGCGTTGAAGTTTTCATTATTACACAATCACGCGCCTTAACTCTTAAGCTTCGTGCGCCTACGCACGATGATTCCTGCCTTATTCAATTTTGTTCAATATGCTTATTACTGTCATGTTACCTGAGGAGTGCAGCACCTTGTGTGTTGTATGAAACTAGCAAGTAGTAATACACAGTATGCCTCTGAGACAAAACTTTTGATTTCATTTCTTCATGTTTATAGCTCTGGTCTTCCATTGAGCACTCTAGCAACAGTTTTTGCAGGACTTGTCATATTTTATTGTATATATATATATATATATGCACGTTATTTCAATGGCCCGTAAGTCCTTAGTGTAAAGGATACATGCACGTAAGTTGATGTGCAGTTAAGTAATTGCATAAACATTATGTGGTAAATCGGACTTGCGTATAGAGTTACGCATTCCTATATAAAACAGTGTGTAAAACGTTAAGGCAAAACGGCCTAAGGGTCAAGTTCTCCCAACAGTCACGTTTTTTCATACGGTTTCTCGCCTAAGTCCCAATTATAGAAATATATATATATATATATATATATATATATATATATATATATATATATAAGATATATATATAATATATATATATATATACATATATATATATATATATATATATATATATATATATATATATATATATATACTTATTGCTGAGTCCTTAGATTTATTTGTATTTTTTGCAGATTCCAATATGTCCCTGACAGTAAAGATATATTTTTACAAATATCCTTTGAATGAGAAGAGAACTCCAACCTCCGTTCGATCCTATCAGGAAGACCTAGCCGTCTGTAGAAAAATTAAGTATATTGCAATGAAAATATCCGAGATGTTTCCAGCAGCGAAAGAGAGCGGATTTCTAATAAAATGGAAAGGTAAGCTAACATGTGTCGTATTGTGCTAACAGAAATCGTATTCTTTATCAATTTTTTGCCATGCTTGAAGGGGTGGGGGAGTTGGGGTGTCCTGCAACAGGCCTCCTTTTAGGCATTGCTTCCTTTTTCTAGACAAGCTGCACTAGAAAACCCTGGTCGTTCATATCTCGAATATCCTAGACTCTCAATAAAACCCCTAGTTAATTGTTACAATTAAACCCCAATGCTGGGACAGATTAGAAACGGGCATGGTGTTTTTCAAGTACAACAAGGGATATGGATAGAGCAAAGTTTTAGAACATTTATTTTGAATCCGAGCACATGCACGGCATTTCAACTTACATGTCTTCCACTTAATGTGGCTGCATTATTCAGTCGAATAGAATACAGTTGGTAAATATACAAAGTGCAGGTATGATCAACGTACACTTTTCATGTGTCCATGCGAAGCTTAAGAGACCGCAGGCTTGGTTTAGTGGTAGAGCATCCGCCTCTCACGTGGGAGGCCCGGGTTCGAATCCCGGGTCGAGTCATACCAAAGACTTTAAAAACGGAACCTTTTGCCGTTGTGCGTGATGCTCCGCATAGGCAATGGAGTAAAGGGAAAACAATCCAGTGCAACTCAACTGAAGAAAAAAGGCCGCGGGCGCCGCTAGATTAAAGCAAGTGATTATAAGTTGAGGCGTAAAACCCTATCTAACTAACTAACATACGAAGCCCAAGGTTACAACGTTCCTCAATTTTTCCATTTGAATGTGCACGATGTGATAAGATTAGGCCAATGAAAGCATAATTTTTACTACTTAAATGTACCCAAAGCATATCTTTTTAGTTATCAGGACTGAAAGATGCTAGGAAATCGTATTTTTAATTGCAAAATGTTCCAAAAGAGAACCCTTTCATCCCTTTTATCTGAGCCATTTTGCTGGAAACGCATATATCATTGTGTAGCTGAAATAGTAATGGTGTTACTGCGTTATAATGCACTGGTCTATATGAAATGCTTCTTTGCATGCTACGTTTATACTAAGCTACAATGCAAAATACCAGAAAATCGCGTCTAACAGCCTTTATCTTCACAACTTTTTATGGAGCAGTGCCCCTTACCTCCATCTTTTGACCACTGCACCTTTACATTGTCATTAACCTCTTGGTTTACCTATTCTAAAATTCCCGTGGTGACACTACATGATAGCAAGAAAGATATTTGTCTGCCCATACATTCATTCCAATATGGTAGGAACTTAATTGCATCATTTTCTCCAGACATTCCAACCATATAAATTTCTCAATTGTATACAACTCAAGCGTAAAAAGTACAAAAATCGGAAAAAGGCAAAGTTCTGAAGGTAGTCAATCTATCGCGTTGTTGATATGACAAAGATCATTTCATTGGGATTTTGCACAAGACCTTATAACTCGACAAAGCGGCCAAGATTCTTTTAGTAAAATTGTTTCACCAGTCGCATTAAATTACAAAAACTGTAAAGCTACCAATTGCACACTTTCTACCAACTCGACGAAATTACAAGACATGGTCAGATTATGGAACTACATTCTACCTACTAATTCGGCAATTTAGAACGAACTTTAAATTGTTGTTTTGCATACTAACTCCAATGTCAACAAGTGCAATTTATAGTTAAGAGAATGCGAGAGTCTGTCTTGTGTTACTTTTTCAGGGAATTAAATACTGCCAGATGCGATTTTGTAGCATTAAGGTGCCCAAAATAATACCCAAACACTATGTGAGGATATTTGACTGTGAGTGTGGCAACTCTGCAGTTTCCGAATAAGTAAACAAGTAATGATCATGAATTCATCAGCTGAAGAGGCAAGACAGATTTTGAATCTAAGATTAGATCAAACGAAAGAATTGGCAAAACCCAGGAGAGGCTTTGTCACTAAATTTATCGTAATAGATTCTCTCGTATTTTTTCATAACTAAATGGTGTAACAGATAATGAATCTTTCCTCCCCCAAATTTTCTCTACCCCGGAGCGAAAAGACAAAAATAAATTTGATACAGCTCTTGAAGATATGGGAAATGTTATGGGATAGGTAAACATAATTTTAAATGAAGACAATAAGAGATGAGAAAGTTTTGAGAAAATTAATGAAACTTAGATGTGCTCCTCACGACCAATATTAAGCCATCAAAGTTTCCTTGTAATTTTCCTTGTAATCACCCTTTTTGCTGAAAACTAACAACTCTTAACATTAAAACGAACGTAAAGGTACGCCAACGCTTAACTGTTGAAGAAAATTGCAAAAGAACGGTGTACAAACCCACCTAATGCAATCACAGTAGCTAGGACAATAGTACTTTTATATGAATACTTCGACCGGCTGATAGTGGTAGTAGTAGGTGATGTTATGAAACCTCAACGAGAGTCACTATTTCTTCATTATCCCAGGTAAAAGCATACATGGGTGCCATATGTTTTAAACCTGTGGCTACCTGATCATAAGCCAATCTTGTTTATATTCAATACTGGGGGGATTTGAAATTACGCATATAAAGATCCAATTAGAAACATAAGGGGAGCACCTGTTCCATTTGTCCATTTGGAAGAAACCGTGGCCACTGCAGTTGGGCATATGACCCCATATGACAGGACGTTGCATCTGGGCATTTACGGGAATGACCCTTGTGGGAATTATATTCCATTTCATTTTGGTTTCGAGGAAAGTAGAAACCTATGCATTCATGATGTCGTGTGTATGTGTGGACGTGTGGGTGTGCGTATGGGTGCATGCATATATGTGCGTATGTATGTATGTGTGCTTAGCTACTGAACACAATATCTCAAGAGGAAAAACTCCATCAGTTCAAATACTTAGTATGTAGATGCCCTGTATTGAGAGGAAGAATCATAATGTTTTTAGTGAAAGTCAAAGGTCATCTGATGTCATCAGAGGTCAAATTCTGAAAACCTTGATAGATATGTCAAGGTAGGAAGCATGGATACTCTTTACATTTTTCTTGTGAGTAAATTAAGTCATGAAAAAGAAGCCTTTTCTTTTAGGTGAAAGTCAAAGGTCATCTAGGGTTATCAGAGGTCAAACTTTGCAAACATGTAAACATGATATTCCAAGGTAGTAAGCATGGATACTCTTTTCTCTAAGCCTTTCGATACATTATGTCAAAAGAAAGAACCGTATCATATTTTGTGGAGGTGAAAGGTAGTTAAGGGGCTTCAGAGGTCAAACTCTGAAAACATTGTTAACACGATATCTCAAAAGAGAAAGCGTGGATACTCTTATACCATTATGCTTACAAATTTTGCAAAGGGGTTCCCAAACCCATTCACTACAAAAAACGTGTTGAATTGTGGGTAAATTAGGCAATATGGCAGCGCCATGACCATTTTTTCTCCCCATCTGCGATGTTGAATTATATTCAAAGTAGCTCATAATTTCAAAGTGGATTAGCTGTGCTATCTCCGCCTACCAGATAGTGGTTTTTGGTCCATAGTTGGTCTTCCACAGAAATTTTTCGGCAGGGCAGGGTGCGGGGGTGGGGCAACAGAGAGAGCGACAATAGTAGGTGGTGTTAATTTAGTTAGAAAAAAGTAACAAATGCCAAAATGTTTACCTTTCTGCCTGGAATGGCTTTGTCCTTGACTTAAAAAAATATTTAGTAAATAACTGGGTTCTTTCCGCTTTTTAGGGTTAAAAACACTTACACTGTCCTTTAATCAACAGGGATTAGAGAAACTCATTTCCAATTAATAGGAAGGCATTTGAAAAGAATTCGTGGTTCCCTTGCACATGATTATGATGCAGAAACAAATGCTACATAGATCCCCTTTGAAGGTCTCCTAAAATGAGGAGACATCGTCTTAGTACAAACTTTGCGACCCCCCCCCCCCCCACATACCAAAGTCACGCCTGCGAAAATGAGGGAAGAAGCAGCAGATTCTGGAAAACAAATGTTTTGTAAAAATGCATGGACGGCGGTCACGGGGGGACAGGGGGACATGTCCACATCAATATTTTAGTGGGCGGACATAATATCAAATGTCCCTCCAATATTTAGAGGTATACAGAAAAAAGAAATGTTGTAACACGCTTTTTCGATGTTAATAATTCTCATATTAGCCTATTCATGGCAGCTGGGGAGAAATTCAGATCAGAAATATCTGATTTGTGTCCTCTAGAATGCACAAATTGCTTGCCCCCCAGGGACTTTGCCCCTGGACCCCAACAGAGGACCTTTGGTGGTATCCAGTACCAGTGGCGTATTTAGGGGGCCTTTGGGCCAATGCCCTCCCTGTTGCCGACTTTTTTAGTTTTTTAAAAATACCTAATTTTTTTAACACAAATTTTACTTCAAACGGCAGCATATGTGGCACCAGATTGCATGTAAGGACACCTAATTTTTCAAAAAATTTCAAAGGGGAGGGGGACACCCCATTGGGCCATGCTCCTCCATCACTGATTCCGAATTTTATGTTTAAGTTCTTAATAATACGGAAAGTCTTTAACATAAATTTTAGTTCAAAAGGCAGCATATGTGGCACCAGATTGCATGTAAGGACACCTGATTTTTCAAAAATTTTCAAAGGGGAGGGAGACACCCCTCCTCTTGGACCCCTCCCCCAGAACGGAGACCACACAACATACTGCATGGCCCCGTGAGAGATATCCTGGCTATGTTACTGCCCTGTACCCCTGGCCGGAGGCCTAAAGTGTTCACAGAAGTAAGTGCCCCCCAATAATTTTAACAGATCGCCGTCCTGTAAAAATGGCATTATTTTCAGGTTCTTTAACAGAAAGGATCCTTTATAGGAACCCCACCTCACCAAATGTTGAACATGGGAATGAGTTCCTTCATTTAATGGTTCGACATTTGGCACACAAGTAGGTAATGGAAATAGTGCATGAATCCATAATACATGGACGCCTAGAAACTAAAAGGACAGTAGATCGTGATTTGGCACATTTCGTATAGAAGGGGCCAAGCTTATATGACCCGAAATGTGTGGCTCATAAAAAATTGTGCCAAAGGACGCTTCAAAAGGGAGAAGTAAATAAGAGACTACCCCGTACGATAGCAGTTATTTAGATACCGTACGAGCAAATTCGCTGCCGACATAATCGGCCTAATCAAACCAGCTACGGAAAGAGAAAACCCCTGTATTTTAACTGTCAAGAACTGCACATCGTGTTAGGCAATTGCACTGCCTACTATTAACGTTGAACGTGTAGCGAGCCCGCTTGTAGAAAAATACACCTGTGTAAGCATTCCTAGAGATGTTACGACAGATCGGGGCAAACAACTTACTTCAGAACTGATCCAGCAGTTAGTTAGCTCTCGAGTTTTCGGCAATTAACGACAGCGCCATATCATCCTGCTTGTAATGGTCTTGTATAGCGGGTTAGTGCACCCTAAAGCATATATATGTTGAAATGACTTGAACAGAAAGTACACAAGTCTGGGATCGGTTTCTAAATCCTTTATTTTTGGCATATAGAGAAGCAGGTCATGATAGCTCAGAGTTCCCACCGTTTGAAGGCCTTATTGTTAGTGGTCTGATGCCTATCCTAAAAAACAGACGGGCCAAGTAGACAAGAAAGAACTTAAGAAAATGTATCAATAGGTCATTCACTTTAAGACGCCTTGAACGCCTTGCAAATACTTGGCTTTAAGCTAGGAAAGAAGTTCTAAAATGGCGAAGTCAGTAAAGATCCTACCACAGTAAAAGGGCAAAGGATAGAGTTGTTGATATTGGAAATAAAGTCCTTCTGTTGTTTCCAACAGACCAAAAAACTCCTTATGCAATGAAAGATTCTTTTTGGATAGTTAAGCGTGAAGGCATGAGTTATTAAAGAGATGTTGGCCATAGGCAGAGTTTCTTCCATGTAAACCTCCTGACAAAGTATAACCGCTGATTAGGTACTAGTGATGGTCACGGGGACAGCGTAATATTCAACTTTCATCAGCTTCATTACTAGAGGTTTCAGCTACAGCAATGATAGAGGACCAGGGTTAGGATGATTCGTTTCTCGGTAAAAAAAAAAAACACCAGGTTCTAGTACAATTACCTTCGGCAATCGCAACTGAGTCCGTAAAATGGTTAATATTAACAAGTCCTTGTCAGTAAGAAGAAATGTCAGAAGTAAACAGAATTCTCGGTAGGCTTTTGGATGTATCACAAATGTTCGAGGCTGCAGCACACATAATAAAATTCTTAAAACTGACAAAACTTTTCGCTGCCGCCTTTTCACAGTCCAGCAAGAAATGCGAGATACTGTTAATGAGGAAGGTAAGGCAATGTTAACTTTGGCTGTAATGGAACAGTCTGAGTCGCCTTGTGCGTTCAAGTCGTAAGAGTAAGGAAATAATTTAGTGCAGGTCGATCTTACGACGACTTAAAGAAACTTAATACGCTCACGGTTTTCGATACTGAGCTACTGCTGGACCAAGACGCTATTTGCACTAAGTTATAAAACAAACACCATTTCTCTAAACTCAGAAACTATATTGAAGCAAATGCTGTTGGCAAAAGCAAATGCTATTGGCAAAACCCTTTAGAGATAATGCTTGGTCGAAACTTGCCTTCGTAAACCATGCCTGGTTCTATCAGTTTAAAGTTATGCCTTTCGAGCTTATATGCTCTCCTGTTAATTTCAGTTGCATTATGAGACGACTATTGCGAGGTCAACTAATAAACCGATGGTACACTAAAGCATACCTAGTCGTGGGAAGAGCGTGTAAAAGAATTCATATCTGTCCTAAAACGTTAAGTGTGTTTTTAACTGTAAAACCGTGGAACTTTTCTATTGTCTTGAGTATTTTAGATTACATTGTAGGGCATGGGAAAGTCAAACCAAATCCTGAGAAAACAAAGTTGCTGAAAAATACTCCCAAACCAATAACCCAAACGTACGTACATGTTTTCGTTTTTGTAAGAAATCCATCGCTAACTGTTCCGAAATTGCGGCTCCCTTGACTGGTATTAAGAAACAAGGAAAAGCAAATAAGATACGATTGGAAGTCTGACACAAGAATGTCTTTAGAACTCTAAAGTCCAAATTGTACAAGGCTGTCCTATTACAAGAGAGAAAATATGCGATTCCCAGTAGCATATGCGAGCAAGAAACTGTTATCCGTAGAAAGAGCATTCGCAGATATTGTAAGTGCATGTTTTGCCATTGTTTGTGCTCTAAAAAATGGGTCATACTTATACCTCAGAGATTTTGTAGTAGAAACAGTCAATTAACCTTTGCTATACATGCAGCAGGCTGCGGTAATCAGTGAATGCATTACCATTGAGCTCTTACGTTGAAACCGTACAGATTTAGAATTCGAGCTGTAAAGGGGTCAGACAATTTCGGTGATGACTACTTAAATATTTCAGGATTTTTAGGATTTCACAATTTTAAAGTTTACAATTTTAAAATTTAAAAGTTTACTACATTTTTCCAAAGGGTTTGGGATAATGTTATAATATCTCTGCGTTTGTGAATGTTGTCTACTTTAAGTGAACTAACTATGCAATATGAAAAAAGTACAAAAAAGCCATGCAATCGCTATTGTTCAAGCCTTGCTCGTCATCGAGTTACCCATCTTCACGTAAAGAAAATGTATCTAGTGATTCTGACTAGAAGCAGTAAGTTGAAAGGACTCCCATCACGTTTGTTGCTTAATACTGGAAGATAGACGTGGCAATGCAGGCCACCGCAATTCGACCGTACTTTTGGACAGCACAGGACAGCGTTGCCTACCCTTACAAAAAAACGTGTGGCAATTTGTTCCAAATCCTCAGGTTTTCACGTGTGTCTGGCACAGCTAATCACAGGTATTTTGCGTGAAAACCTGTGTTTTCCCTTGACATTGACACAGGTTGGGCAGTTGCCACACTTTGCCACAGGTTTGACGCAGGTTTGCCACAGGTTTTACTTGCAAAATGTGTGGTAATTAAAACCAATATTAACAAAGAATTCTGAGACAAAATCTGTGGTTTGAAATTATAGGCAGGAAAGGTGTGTCAACCTGTGTCAAACCTGTGTCCAGAGCGTTCCAAATACGCAGGTTGTCACCCAAGAAAACCTGTGATTTCTTTTGTTTTTCACGCGTGATCACGCATTTTTTTGTAAAGGTAAGTTCCGTCTCGCAAGTTTACTTGGTTCAACATGGGATGTTCTACCGTGGTGTGATTATGCCATTCTTTTTACGTTAATTTACTAGGGTGTCAAGTAAGGATTGATTGCTGTATACTAAAGCTTTAAAGTATCGGAAATTACAAGAATATGAAATATAAGTTTTTTCACTGACTTTAATAGTTAACTCGTTAGTCTGTTTAGCAAACAGGAGAAACAAAATTATTACAAGGGGCTCCATGATTACTTTAGCTATGTGTATTTTATTTACAGATGGTTGTTATTCTGGCTCTGGGATATACATAGTAAAAGGACCCAGAGAAAAGGTTACTCTGGAGAGAGGACCTGCATCAGATAGAGTTCAATGGAAAAAATATTGTGTTCGTTATGTTGATAAATTGTTGACTTGAACTAAAAAGAGTAGAAATTGAGCTCCTGAAGTTTTACCAAGCAAACCCTTACGTTATTGCACCGAAGTGGAACATTTATAGTAGATGCGAGTCAAGACAGACAGAGAGTGAAATTTTAGTTACAGCTAGTAATTAGCGAAAAATTTAAGGCCAAGGTAATCAAAGCAACCTTTGTATACACTGAGTTTTAAATGCACATCTACAAATTGTGTGTAAGCTTTATTGGCAACACAGTTACCTGCACAAACCACCATTGACCAACTGAAATGAAACTACTATTGGCATTAAAATCAATCTGCAATCACCGATTGCATTTTCGTATATGATCATATTCCCAAATAAGTTTGGGGTGATACATTAGTCCCTTTACACTAAGATCCAAAATAACCCCCATAGTTAGGCAGATTGGTCAGAAACATTCTGATTACTTGATTCAAGTCTTGGTTTTACACCTTGACCCTGAAAATGAATGTCTTGAAATTTGGTTGTTGTTCGCGGAGATTCAAAGCTGACATACAGGTAAAACCAAAGCTTCTATGGTGGCCATTTTGTTCTTCCAAAGTCGCTGTCCTGATGAATCCGGATCACGTGGCACTTAGGACAAATTGGAGGCCGATCAAGTGTCTTACTGAGACATGCAAAACATGCATTAGCCTTACAGTTTCCTGTATAGGTCAAATGTTTTATCTTTATTCGCATGATTGTTAACTTGTATTTGTCGAACGATAGTCTGCGGAAAAACTACCTGGTAGACCATTTCATAGGACTGACGAATGAATGCGATAGAGAATGTTAACTTTGTTTACCTGGGTTGACTTATCTTGGCTTTCAATAAGCGCAGCAGTGGCATTCTAATGTTGGTGGCGTTAGCCTCTAGCCCTAGATAGCGGGCATATTAATCTATAAAAGCATTACCGCCATAATACGAACTACTCGACACATCGCCAATTTAATACTGCTTAAAGTTATCACACTTTAGATTAAATATCCCATATTTTTTCATCAAAATTTGTCTACTTAGAATTTCGTCCTCTTCAGCTCCCAGTCAGGTGGCTAAAGTACGTACCTTAATGATATGCCTTAACTTAGTTGACAAGTGTCCCATGAAAAACTAGTCTTAGAATAAAAATACTCTGGGTGTTATTCCCCCCAAAACGTCAAACAAATAAATTGAAGGGCAACTCAAAACGTTTAAAATAGATTCTCAAAACGTATAAGGCATAGCACAATAACCAAGGCACTTATTTCAAAAGTATAAATAAAAATTTTATATTGACTTGCAGCGAAGGCCAAGGCATGTATCCGTCTCGAAAGCAGAACCAACATGAGACTCAGTGCTTGGTGGAGTACATATAGTGGAATCCGAATCCTCGTTTGAAGGCTTTCAAGGACCCTAAATGTTTAATGTTTCATTTAGATCAGTCAAGATCTCAGGAAAACTCAACCTAAGAAGTTTCTAGAACCTTTTCTCTTATGATCGTCACGAGCTTATGAGATATTTTTGTTCTGTTAAGAGTGCTGTTATCGGGGGTTGGCAAAACTTTGAGTTAAATTTTACAATGAAACCTGTTTAATAAACCTTCGTTATAAGTGCCATCTTGGATCCCATTATCTCTGTTTTTTGTACGTATTTTTACTACCCACATGAGATCAAAATTAAGGGGCTAGTAATTTCGATTTTGGGACACATGGCACGCTCCTCTCTCTTTGCATACAGCAGCTTGGGTTCCTCGTTATCCCCATCGCCATCTGTATCCCGATGAGCCACCTTGGTAGGTCTAACTGATATGCCTTGAAGCCCCCATTAGTGGCACCTAGATTTTGCACAATCTGGACGTCTCTAGTTAAAAAGGGGAAAGTAGTAGGTGATGCAAAGGGGGCTGAACTTCTCTCTACGGCTGTATTCGACACCATATTCTTGACAGTTCAAGAACATGAGGAGAACATGGGAACTCGTTCTGCAGTGCTGAACGAGAACCCTACCTGCAGGTACAGTTACCACGGATACACGGACTGTACACTTAGAGAATATAGCCAAACTTCATAGCACCTGATTTTCAGTTACCTCAAACTAGTCGGGGATCCAGCCACCCAAATTTGGAATGAACCTGACATGGTTTGCTATACTTTTTATTTGTGTTTTATCTGTTAGTATAGATATTAAAATTACTTGAATGGGTGGTCTGCTCTGTAGGAACAATTGCAAAAAAAAAGTTGTGGCCATTTTCATACAGGCAATTTTGGCAATTTTAGCACCTGGGGCCATTTTTGAGTACCAGATTCTCTAAAATTATGTATCCCCGCGACCTTACCTTTTGTTAATGGGTAGCCCGATAACCAGGTAAGACGTGAGAAAAATTTCAACTCCAAATTCGAGCCTATATGAAATGGGTTGTACTGAAAATTCGCAATTTCTCTGTTTTGAGTTGGAAATTTTGGCATCTGGGATCATTTTTAGTGAAAAATAAGGGTAAGTTAAGTATATTGTGTGTGCCACAAGATGCTCCTGTCTTCATGGACATCTGCAGCCTTATGCCTCAGTAGTACACAGAAAGAATTTCGACCCCCAAATGGGAATGGTCATGAAATAACTGACCCCCAAATGTTGCGATTTCCTCATTTTTCCTTCGTTGAAAAATATGGGTTTGGGGGCACTTTTGAGCCATAATATCTTTATAAGTCTCATACAATATGCTCTCATCTTTATGATGTGGACAGCCTGGTGCCTTATTATTGCACATAAAGAATTTTGATTCTCAAATGAGAATAGGCATGAAATAACGGACCCCCAAATATTGCGATTTCCTCATTTTTCCTTGAAAAATATGGGTTTAGGGGCACTTTGGGGCATTAATATCCATATTAGTATAATGCCTGATAATCCATTCTTCCTGGAATCTGTAGCCTAGTCCCCCAAAAGTACACAGATAGAATTTAGACTCACAACTGAGAACGGGCATAAAACTACAGAAACCCAAATTCTGCAATTTCCCCATTTTTCCTTGAAAATATTGGTTTAGGGGCACTTTTGAGCCATAATATCTTTATAAGTCTCATACAATATGCTCTCGTCTTATGGTGTGGACAGCCTAGTGCTCTCATCTTCATGGCGTGGCGCCACTAATAAGGCACTAGCATATTGTATGCTTATAATGATATTATGGCAGAAAAGTGCCCCTAAACAGCTAAACTGCTAAACCCATATTTTTCAAGGAAAAATGAGGAAATCGCAATATTTGGGGGTCCGTAATTTCACGCCCATTCTCATTTGAGAGTCAAAATCCTCTCTGTGCACTGCTAAGGCACTAAGCTGCCCACTTTATGAAGATGAGAGAATCTCGTATGTTACTTATAGAGAAACGACGGCTCAAAAATGCCCCCAAACCCATATTTTTCTCGGAAAAATGAAGAAATCGCGATATTTCGGGGTCAGTTATTTCATGTCCATTCCCATTTGCGGGTCGAAATTCTTTCTGTGTACTACTGAGGCATAAGGCTGCAGATTTCCATGAAGACAGGAGCATCTTGTGGCACACACAATGCACTTAAACCCTTATTTTTCAGTCACTAAAAAATGATCCCAGATGCCAAATTTCCAACGCAAAACAAAGAAATTGCGAATTTTCAGTACAACCCATTTCATGTAGGCTTGAATTTGGGAGTTGAAATTTTCTTCACATCTTACCTGGTTATCGGGCTACCCATTAACAAAAGGTAAGGTCGCGGGAACACATAATTTTAGAGAATCTGGTACTCAAAAATGGCCCCAGGTGATAAAATTGCCAAAATTGCCGTTTTTCGCCTAAAAAGGCCATATTCGACAGGTCACTACAAAAGAACAGATCAATATTTTGGGAAAAACTTTTAGGATATTGCAGTATAGACTGTCAATTTTACCACTTTTACTCCTAAAAAGTTTTAGACCCCACATTTAGGAGTAAAAGAGTGTTTTTTTTTTGTGCTAAATCAGCCAAAATGATCAAAATGGCGGCCATTTTGAAGTGGCTGGCTATCCCCCTTTACACATGAAAAAAAAAATGCGGATCACATTCTTTTCTGATTGTGTGATGTACTGATGCGTACTCTACATCATATCAAACTTTAACCAAATATAGCAAAAAAAGAAAAAAAAATGCAAACCCCAAAAAGGCTACAAAATGGCCTGGACTATGTACATTATGTGAGGAAAATATCTTAAAATTGGCAGTGGTTTCAATAATAAATGAAAGCACCATAGAGATAAACATACTTATGATAAGCAGTAGGTGTAGACATCTTCTGTTGATATGAAACACCTAATCACTAGGCTTAAGTTTATTGGATGAATGTGCAGTTCACAATTATGCTGAATATTGAAGTGACCTACCTAATATCTTTTCAAGTTTCCCTAATTCGGCGCTATCTGGATGATGATGGAGTAAAATAATAGTTTATAGAAACATTTTTCGAGGTGAGAACATGGCATATCGGAAACGTTCTGTGAGGACAGTTTGTATTAAAGAAAGTGTTCACATGGAAAACCGAACGAGAGAAATGTTCGTCAGTGTAGATGATAATATTTGTGTACAAAATGCATGGGTATCGATCATTGGGGTAACCTATGGGGTAGGGATGCCCTGGGTGGGCTTGTGGGGAAAGAGAACAGAGAAACATGCCACCCCCAGTATCTGAGGATTCATTTTGATACTTTCCTCACTCCATACAGTAAATTACTTGACCAGGGAATCATATCTCCTGAATATTGAGAACAAATTGGCGCCTTTAACAAATTGAAGGCTTAAAATGTGGAAGGTTCCGAAAGATTTTGCCGGCAAAAATCACCATAAATAAGGTCAAAATGTATTTTAACCATTTGAGAAGAGTTTTTAATTGCATTCCTCAACTCATGTTTCTTGTTAGGGACTGTATTTTATGTATTGTGGTGATTTATTACCACATTCAGCACACACTGTACGATTTTGCGGATTCATATTTGTTCACATTTTTCAATCATGATGTAAAGAGGAGCATCTATACAAATGGACATAACTTTTTTTTTTTTGCAATATTTCTGGCAAAGCAGACCACTTAATCAGCTAACCGTAAGGTATAAATTACCTGAAAATACACAAACAAAAAGTATAGCATGACATGTCAGGTTCAACCTTTTTAAGGCGGCTTTTGAGCATGTGGATCCCCGACTAAACAGAGTACATGCATGATTCATAATCATCCTGTCGGAACTAATTACACCAGCGCTCGGCATACGAAATTGACAATACTGTTTAGCACTTTAGTCTATGTAACGTCGACGTCACTCTATATACATACTACGTACATAGCCCCTACCGTGCCGCCGTACTGTTTCATACTTGCACTGTTAACTTCCTTTATTTTTCGTAATAAGCCGCAAGTCTGTTGTTAGGTTATTTACTACTGCCGGGTTCATGCTCTACCTAAATTGCTTCAAAAATGACATAACTACACTTTCGAAGGGCATTGTGCTGCAACTTCCCTAGCATTTCTTCCGCGAGAAGACATCTCCGCCATTTTTCTTTACGTTCGTTCTCGCTGCACCGCCAGCCGAGGTGGTGTGAGATTTGAGTGCAAGAACAGTTCGTGAGCGTGTTCTTCCGTGATCGACTTGTAAGAAAGCACTGTTTCCTGTTCGAGAACAGGGTGTCGAATACAGTCTACGAGTCCATGTATTCGGCTACACATGACTGTAAGTTGCCGAGATGTTGCCTCTCCTTGCATGGAAAGCCTCAAGAAGACACACACAGTTAACTTCTCCATTAACTTACACATTATTTTGCCATTGCACCATGCGTGCCTCCCCACCCCACAGCCTTGTTAAAGTTCACAGTCCCGGCGAGGTACCCCGTAAATTTAAGGAAAGGAGTTGGTAAATTATAGCATTTCCAATTTATTTTACCATAAACGTTTAGATTTTGAGCTACGAGGGAATGAAGTTAAGAGGGTATACACTCAACCATATTGATACGCAAGGTTACGGAAATCACCACTGACGATATACGTTGGTACTTTTTCTCAAAAGGACTGTTTCTCTTATAACCCTTGAAGGGTGACCTACGCTGTAGGTTAACACACCCTGAAATTTTTACTGATATTTTTATATTTTTACTTCGACTTTTTGTTTACTGCATTTAGCAATAAAAAAATTTCAAGTACTAAATTTCATGAGGGAAATTTTGAGCAATTACGTGAATTTCATCAAATTCTGGCAGTAAATTTTGAAATGCGTAGACTCACTTATTTTGTTTATTCACCGGCTTCTGCGCCTTCTATGGTAAAGGTCCATGGAAATAGTTATTCCCTTATACATAGATTTCAGTTAGCCTAGAATGTTGATGAAAAATGGGTAACAGTGGACACGTGGAGGTCGTCAGTTGTTTGAAACGGGTATAAAACTATCAATTGTGTTGACAACGAAATAAATAGCAGTAGGTCAGGAATATAAAGTTGTTACAATCCTTTCTGAAGGTTTGTTTTTCATTCTTATTAAACAGTAAACCGAAAATGAAACATAATTATTTTTTCAAAGGTGTGGCCTCATAGATCTAAACGATAACGAAGTGAGAACAGAAAAAAAAAAAAAAACGTGTTAAAGGGAAGAAGCTTATTCGGATGTTTGTGTATAAGGCGATGTTGCGTTCTTCATATTATTTGATGATGATGATGATGATGATGATGATGATGATGATGATGATGATGATGATGATGATGATGATGATGATGATGATGATGATGATGATGATGATGATTATCATTAGTGCTACTTCGTGCCTTTTTGCGACAATGCACTCATTGCTGAAATGTTAGCCTTTCACATACCACATACACCTTAGACTGGCAAGTGACCAACACAGTGCAGTCCAATCCACTCCATTAAAGGAGCTGAGTAGCCGCTAAAGTAGAATAATTTTCGGACCCGCCGACTTCGTTACGTCACATCCGGTTATGCTTCTTGGTTTATCGATTCGATCCGATACCGATACTTATCAAAGCCATGTATGCAGTGTGTCTGGTGTAACAGTACACTTGTTACTGTCGTTAACAGTAGGCCTACTAACGTTAGCCTAACTTAGGCTAGCGTTAGGCCTAGGTCTACCACGAAAAACAAACTCATTGATCGAAAAAACAGTTTCAATACCTGCAAAATCCACAATGTTGTTCATGAACCTCCTGCAGATGATGCGTGAAATAGGCGTGTGCCTTGCCACTAGTAACGCTAATACACTACATACGTACGTACGTTGTAAGTTGTGTGTACTACATGCCTGGGTAGATGCATCGATCAGAACCGATACAAGTGGAAACGATTCAAAATTGCCGGTGCCAGAAGAAAACGTAACGAACTAGAAATTTCAAAAACAAATTGAAAAATATCTTGCAATGTAAAATCATATAACCCAAGAAATGGTATAGGAACGTTACTGCAAAATTACTTTGCAAGAATATTTTAAATGAGAATATAAAATGCATTAGGATTAGAGTTTTTAAAATTAGCTCCACACAGAGGGTAATCATCTCGTTTGGTTTGCTGTATTTATTTTGGAAGTACGCCACTATTCAGCTCCTTTAATCCAGTGCGTGGTCTGATTGTTTTAACTATTTTTCATGAACTTAAAAACGGTAAATTTCAAATTGGTCTGATATACATAAAGGGAATTTGACCTTTTAACATTTTGAATGTAAACCTAATTAGTTTCCTTGATTAAGTCTAAATACGTAGTACACGCGAAGTCAAATTATTTCTCGCAAACAGTACAAGTTAATTTCATTGAAAAGGTACCTAGCTCTCAAGTTTTAAAATTGTGGCATCTCTCTACACAAAACATATTGTTGCTATGCCCAAGTTTACAAATACACTGGTTCAAAAAACAACTTAACGTACCATCTGACAACATAAGACTCCCAAGAGGCAGATATTTGTTTTAACTAGCTCTAACTCTAACTTGCAGAAAACCTTACGCTCAGGCTATGCGCCCATTCACATGAAAATTTATTTTGCTTATTATCCCGATGTGAGACTGATAGGCGGATCAAGGTTGAAATCAAAGCAAGAGAGTACGGAGTTTTTAAACACAGCTTAATAGTGTCGGTCTTACAATCGTTTTCCTAGATATGCATCTTAAAGGGATTATTCTTTATCACGTTGTAGGTTTTATAGGTGTAAGGTATTTGGCATGTTAATGTTTGCAAGAGATCATTTGTAGGCGGTTGGGTAGCATTTAACAATTAACCCTTTCTTAGTAATTGGAAGAGGTATAGCTTGTTCGTGCGACTGGAGCTCAAAGTCCTGAATTAATCTAGGGAGATGAAGAATATCCTGGACAAATGACGGTAATGTTTTGCATTGATGGGGAGAGCAAAGTGTCTAAGTACTTTAGACGAAGTACAGTAGGACAGTTATAGGAGACCGAATGGGTCGACCGGTACTGCCAGTTTTACAAAGTTTTGGGTGGAAGATAACTAATAGAGATTTAAGGGCAGGCGTGAATCAGTGGTTATGCCGTTAGCGAGGTACCTAGGACTGTTAAGAGAGGTAAAGGTGTTTTGGACGAGGTTTTGGAATTCAGGGGTAAGGTCCACTGAGAGTTCATTATAAGCAGTCTCGTATGAAATATGTTTCTAAACTTGTACAGTGTACTGGTCTGTTTGCCATACGGTAGTGGAGGGGAGTTGGCTTGGCTGGAAAAAAGCCTCATATCACCCCCATGTCATCGATGGCATTGTAGAGCAGTGGTTCCCAACCGGGGGCGTTATCGTCCCCGGGGGCGTTTGCATAAAGCAGGGGGTGATAAGCGCTAAGGGGGCGGCAGGGGGCGTTTAAAAAAATGGGATACTCCATTTAAACTAAGGCTTTACAAGATTCCAAAAGCTTTTTTCTAACTGAACTCTCAAATTGGTTGGCACAAAAAGAAGATGAATGGAGTCAACAAGTTGAGTAGGTCAAATATTCCCTTCCCAGATGCCACAAAATCGCATCTACTGTAACAGTGTTTGATTTCAATGTTTCCTGCAAGTGCCAGTGACAGCGGTGACCGAAGGGGTCATAGCTAAACATCGTTCTGCAAATTTAACCTTGAATGTTTCCTCTCTCGCAGTCTATAAACATGACATTCTGAAGGTAACTGTAACAAAATAGATAAATTTGGCAATGTACTATGAAGTAAAACTTTAAAACGCTTTCGAAAATGCAGTTTTTCGGTACGCTAATTTCTGCTTTCTCATCATTTCTACCTGTCGGACAGCTTGATTAGCATAAATCTTTCAATTCCCCATGCCACTCCTACCATTCTTCTTCCTCTCGTGACAGGACAAGCCCTTTCAGCATCAAAGGGAACTCGCGTTATTTATTATTGAAATACAAATACAATCTTTTCAGTTTGTATGTGAGGGTATTAGGTAATCGGAAGATAGCCAAAATTTGACTGAAAGTACTTCATTCTCGTGTCAACAATATCGTATATACTTCACAGCTTCCGGGGGCGAATCCCCCAGTCGCCCACTAGGATGTTGACCTTTGGCCTCCTTTTGTGGAACAGTCCACAACTTGATGGGGCCCTAGCAAAATCAGTTAAATAGCCTACCAAAGACGTTTCTCCTCTCTTGACCGCGATCAAGCCTTCCAACTTTTGTAAATCGTGGGTTAAAGAGTCGCCATCTCAAAAAAACGTAAAAACGATGTTTGTCACGGTAGGTCTACCCTTTTATTTCAGCATGTTTTGTTTTATTATCGTAGTTTCATCGTCCTATCCATAGCAATAGTAAGCTATAGAGGTGGTGGTGCCCCTCCTCATTTGGTGAAAGCAGACGTTAAGCTGGAAAAGGTTGGGAACCACTGTTGTAGAATATGCTTTTCCTTCTGGCTTGGACTTCTACAGAAATCTTGTGGACTGAAAAGATTGGAAAGCTTTCTCCAAAGGAAGCTGGTCTGTCTCATTGGCATTGCCAAAATGAATTCCGAGACGGGGTATCCTGCAATATACAGACACATATCGACGGGTCAAGAATTCATCAGTTAAAGAGTGCAAAGGAACGAATGTCAAACCCTTCGATTGAAACGACTTTCGGCAAATGGTGGGTTTTGAGAATCCTCAGTACGTCTCACTACGTTCTTCGGGTAGCAGGAAAGATAATTTTTTGACCTACAGATTTGAAGTAATTGTATAGATTAAGGTTGTTAATAAAAATCAGTATAAGGTCCCTTGCCACGTATGGTATAAGCGTATTGAGGTTTGTTCTTACTTCTTCACGATAGGCTTTAACTCAGTACGAGTTTTAAGCATTCGTACTCATCAGAAAATGAAAGGAGATATTTCCGAATACCACCAGGCTAACTCTTTATTTTTTTCTATCACTTTACAGACGAAGAAGGTAACAGAATTGTGATAAAGAGTGATGAGGAATTAGCTGTGGCCTTAGAAAACATGGACGATGATGTCTTAAGATTACATGTGTTTCAGAGTGAGCACAATTTTTTTTTTAACTGGATAATTTACATTTACCTTAAAAACTTTAAAAAGTTACTGGTAATTCATTTGTTTTTTGGTATTGTCGTGAGCTAAGACTAAGTTTTTTATTGTGATATCAATCCTTAAGTACTGAATAATAGGCTGGAAATATAGACTGTGTTCTGTTGCTAACATTAATGTGAATAAGCATTGCATCCAATGAAATTTACTTGTCTATATTTTGTTCACCATACATTTTCTTCAGAGGATAAACTTTTGGCACGGTTTACTTATCTCTTTGTATTTGCAACTATAACCATGAAAATGATAAAGGTAGGACAACAGATACTTAGATTGTTTCTCAAGATGTTTCCTTAATTTTCCTCACGACAGTGAACAGTCCATAATAGCTTTTACCAGACAACCGTGTAGGTTGTAATACACCACCTTGAAAACTGCTTAACAAATGAAAACTAGACCTGCTATCTGGAACAATTACAGACCTTTCACGGTGCTATTGGCAGTAGGCGACATTTAGTGAAACACGCATGCCTATTCATTAATTACCATGAATCCTTGCCTCCTTTGATTTACATCAGTGTAAAACCTTTTAATTCCTCAAAGAGGTGTTACACAGTGGTATGCTTTTGGTATTTCATTCTAAATTAAAAGGCATTGGTGTTGTTAATCGCGATCGAAATGGAGTGATTAGGTAGGATAAGTTGCTTTCTTGTCATAATCCTTTCCGTGTTTATCAAGAAATATCATTAAAACTAGTGAAATATAAAACATTTTATTTTACATTGTTACAAAGCTATTTATACATTGTTTTCCACAGGAAAGCCACAATAAAATTTGGAAAGCCCTTCTTGTCATGATTTAAGTGCGACAACTTTCATGTGATTACCAAAATTCGCAAGTGATATGAAGCCAATCAGTTCAACAAAGCATTGGACATCTGTCAACATTGGTCAAGTGGTATTTTATGGATGTTTCAAATACAACACGTTTTCGGTCAGTGTTATTGCATTTAGAATATAGGTCTGACAGGAATGCTTTTGTAATAAGGAAACCTGTCGTAAAGCAAGCCTATGATTTAAATATTTTTCAGAGTAATTATGTCAAAATATCATTTAATGGTAGTTATTAATAGCTTCAAGATGTGTGGGTGTATTTTAACGAAATATTGTGAAATCCTTGCAAATATGTTAAGTAAGGAAACTAGGAAACTCTTAAGTTAATTTTCAATCAATATTCCAAAGAAAAAACTTATTTGGGTGTTTGTGGATTTTCTTCCAACGCCAGCTATTTTCTTCTTCTTTCTCTTTGACTCTTCATGGGATCAAACAACTTAAGACACATGCACAGTCTTAAAGTCTCCGTTCATAGCTGTAACGTGTACTGTGTTAGACACAGCCTTCGTTATTGAAGCTTTTGCCTCAAGTCATCTTTGGGAATACTTCCCGTTTAATTGTATGTGTTAGGATATACATCCACCAAATTTAACACCCCAGTGTCAAACAATTATAGGATCGACAATGTAGTGTTTCATTCAGATAATACTACTTTATATCAGGTTTTCAAGTGATTCCTTCTTTCCCTACTTTCCCCTACTTTTGGACCTTCCTCCTACTTATTCAAGTTAATTTTTAAAAATCCGACGGTATCCTACTTATTGCCTTGCTATCTCTCAAAAAATTTTAATACAGAAAATTGCATCATAATTTCTACACATACATACTCAGTCTCAAAGATCTTTTATGAGTCTCAAATAATTCATTTACACCTTTAGGCAGCTTTCATATTTAAATGGTTCAAAGATCCCACCATGAGGTGTTTCTGCCGAAGGGGACTGAGTTTGCACCTGCTTAATCAAGTATAAACTAACTGTCAGTTAATCCTGTCTGGTCAGCAAACTGTTCACTCAGCCATGAAATGGTCTTGCAGCAGATGTTTGCCTATCCATTGCATTTCCACAGAAAAGACTTTTTACGCTTGAGTGTGTTTGTTTACACAAGAGCAGAAGTAAGGAACCTTATCTAGTATTGTGGTTTTCAAACACCGCCGATCGGCGGTAATTTCAGTGGATTTGAGCTTCGGGAGAAACACGGCATGCAAAATGGCCAAATCTAGACACTGTTATATTTATTGTACAATGCATTTTATATTTGGTTTAGCTTGTAAATGATATTAAATATAAATGGATAAGATAACATACGATGATTTTTGTAAAAAATGTCTTACAGACGGAATTTTTATGACTTGAAACTGAAATATCCGAATCTTTTAAGTTAGGTTGTACATTTCTTATAAATCGTAAAATAGTATTATCGTGGTTTAAAAGTACCACAGCTTTGTTTAGTTTCACACGTAGTAATTGGACAGACAGATATTTATGTTTGCAATTTACACATAACTATGATTACTGTGAGAACGCAAATTGTGAAATTTTAAATGTTAGCTGTTAACTGATTTAATGAGGCAATAAATATATGAAGCAGTTTAAAATTTTGCAAATGGTCCTCCAACAGCACAAAACCAATGATGCTGTCCCAAATATGTAACATGTGCACATGAGTGGAAAAAAAGTGGGGAAGCTGGGGAACTTCCCTGGGACATGTTGATATTTGGAGTGAAATGTTTTGCAATTTAAGGGACGGTTTTACTTTTAAGATACCAAAATGCCCCCAAATTAAGGGAAACGACACTTACTTCCTAGGAATGAACCATTTTTCCTAGCACTACATGTGCAAGCAGTGCAGTAATATTAGATTCTCTTGCACACAACACACACACAAATGACAGTGTATTTGTGATGAAGTTGATAGAAAAAAGACCTTGGTAGTAACAAATGAGTTACTTCTTGCTTGCATATTTATCTTGGCCTTAAGGTATATGCTGAGAAAAGTGCTACTCACATAGCACAATTGCACACATATGAATTGGATGTACATACTGCAACTTTGCAACGTAGTTACAAAAAAGAAAGATAAACCCAGTCTTACCAGAGTAGACCGCATTTTCTTGACGGGAATTACTAGCAAACTGCGACAAAAATTATCCTCCTTGTACTGTTCATAGTGTGCTTGTTTTAAATTATACTAGCACACACATTAAAGCCCCCTTTGGATGGACATAATTGACATTGTGACTTTTGCTTTTGTTATGTCATAAGTACTTACATCTTCCAGCAAAGTTTACGGAACAATCTAACCTTAACATTTCATGATTTTATTACTCAGATATTAAGCATAAGCTTATACTTATTAGTACTTCTTGGGCAGATATAATGTGTGCAACCGCTTGCAAATAACAGTATTTAAAGGCCAGTAGAGACAGTGAAATATTTTTGGAAGAGGTGCATTTCATATTCACTTAATCAAAGCAGTTAATGTTTTCACCCTTTTATTCCTAATTTTCACTCGTGTATCAATTAAACAAGACATGCATATTTGTAAGAGAGTGTTAGATCCAATTATGATGCAAAAAGGAAAATTGCTTGCCCGATTTTTTCTAAAAAAATCCCTGAAACCTTTAACCTAGTATTAGATTTTTGTGTTGGGCTGGACTCAAACGATGTATGCTACGGGGTCTCACAGAAAATCCACCAAATGTTACAGAATCAAGACTGAAAGTAATAGTTAAGCATTTCCATCATAATATGACATGGAATTTCATAATCTTTAATAGTAACACATGTTCCAAAATGCTCATTGCTATCTAGGCAGCAAAAAATTCTCAACTTTCTCACCTAAACCACAGTGGAGCAGATGCTGGCTGTGTGTGACCTCAAGTTGGACTAAAACAAATGAAACCAATTGTCCACAGTGGCACATTATAAAGGTTTAGACGACGTAGTAGTCGTACTGTGAGCTCTGGGTGCAGGAAACGTGTCCATGACAGTCATGCAAGCTGTCAATACTGCCCTCCTAACAAATTACAAAAATCCTACTTTGTCTTACTTTTGCTCTTTAAAATCCTACTTTTATCCTATTTTACTTGCAAGTTTGGTCCCACTGTACCCTACTTTTTCACCCGGGCTCACTTGAAAGCCTGTTATATTATGTAGGTATCTGTTTACATAGGGAGCAACTAGTTTCTTTTGCAATTAGTCCACTCTCAAATATTTTAGTGAAGTAGTTAATACCAGACGGTGGACCAGTTCTACCGGCATAAGGTATAGGATACCTATAGTAGACAGGTTTAAAGAATGTCAATGAAGCAGTCACAGAACAAGACTTTACAAAAAGCAGTAGCATTTGTATCTTTATGGTTTTATTTACAATTTTTACTCATTTACCTCTTCCATCACAGTATGGTAAAAATTGCTGACTTTGTTGCAATATTTAAAGAATGTTTAACATCTTTGTTTGAATTCCTGGATCTACAGTCATAATGCTAATATTTTGTTGTGGTCAGGCATGTTGAACCTTCTTTTTAGAATGGTCTTAGAAGGTATCTTTTCCAAACAGTTTATTCATTCTATCAAAACCAAAAGAGAACTTTCATATGCTCTAAGAAAGATAACCTACAGGTAACGGAGAAAAGAATACTTCTGGAGAGTACCTTAACCTTCAGCAATCATTGAATGACTAAACGTCGATCAGTTAAGAAAGAAGACAAGTACTTAACATAATGTTTTAAGCGAGCAAACGTTTTGTCCTGTGACAGTGCTGAAGATTCACGACACGTCCTTTGGATTTTCTGTTAGTCTTAATTGAGTTGAATTTAACGAGCTTTCCAAAATATATCCGATAAATATTAGCGGATTTATATTTACCTGCTGTCATACAATGTTTTAACGTCTCTTGCTTTCGATGGTGTTCGTGATGAGTACTAGAGTGCATCATAAATATATGGAAAAAATAGCAATGTCCAAGCAAGTTACAGCAAGTTAAAAACTTACGTAAGTCTAATAAATGTGAGAACTTCCACACTGATGTAAATGATTATGCTTTCATTATTTACAGTATGTCTACACGTTTATTTCATACCTTCCAAATTACATAATTTTATTTTTGATACAATCCATGAGGCTGTAAAATGTCATATATATATATATATATATATAATATATATATATATATATATATATATATATATATATATATATATATATATATATATAATATATATATATATATATAATTATATATATATATATATATATATATATATATTATATAATATATATATATATATATATGCCTAATTTTCACGTTGGGGGAAATCGTGTGAAAAAAAAGACATTGGGGGAAATGTGGCGCTAGTATATTTTAGCAGCCAGAGCCCTAGAATTTATCACCGTAAAAATGAAATAGCCCCATCAATATGTGTAAAGTGGAACATAGAAAATGATCAAAAGACTAGAATTACGTATTCATAGACGCTGGTCATCGAGAAACTCAACTGGTTCAAGTGTCTGAGTGACCCAATACGCGCAGGCTATTTAGTCCGCTTCTGCTCACATCTGAAAGGACGCCCCCTGTAAGAGCTGAGCGATTCTTATCGTCATCGTGAACGACTCTAGTGTTTAGCAAGCAGGGAGGGAGGAATTGACACGGCCCCTAGACCCTCAAAGTGTCACACCACGCACAGAGGCTTTTTAAGGCATATACTACTTGTACTTAGTCTCGAGCATTGAGCTGGTTTGATTATAAGTGTAATTCGCAGGCATTTTGTAAGCATATCTCATAACTCTTTTTACCAAAACTCTGGCAACCCCCCCCCCCCCGATAAAATAAAATCAAAGTAAAACTGGGATTTCGGAGAAAAATGAAAAATAAAGGAGATAAAATGGAAAACAAAGAAATAATAGGAATGGGGATTATTGCCGATGGAAGGGAAGGATAGAGAGAAGAAAATGGATTTTATAAAATAGAAGACTGGCTCAAATATCGATTGGACGAGTACTAAGACTGACAGTGCTAGGGACGGTGGAGAAGACGGCAGGGGTCCTGGGAGAGTGAAGAACCAGGGAGGCCGTAACAAGGACGAGGGATGGAGCCAGGCAAACTTTGCATGGCATAGAGGAGGGGCGTAATTTGATGTCTGAAGGTAGGGTCAAACCCGGGCGGAATGTCAGACTCCGCCAAAAGTACGACTAAAGGGCAAAGCGCTCCCCTTAAGGCGTGAAGTCCGAGGACCCCCCGTAGGGCCCTTGGAAGGGCTTCCAGGGGCAGCGCCCTCAGAAGCCCCTCAGAAGTAACCACAGACAACATTTGAAACGGAAGCACGCCAAGCGCGCTAAAAGAAGCAGCGAAGAACTTGAGGAACTGAAGGAAAAACTTACTAAATACAATCACAAACGGCAAAACAACATGAGAAACGAAGCAAAGAGAGGACTTAAAAACCTAAAGAAAGAGCCAAGAATGGTGACATCGTCATATATACCACAGACAAATCAGAAAGACTTTCTATTGGCACCAAAGAAAACTATACTAAAGCTATGGTAACACCTTGTACATACGAACATTAGTAACATTGAGGAATATAGGGAAATTGAAAAGAAAACGAACGCACTGGTCAATATGTGGTGCTTTACATGGCAAGCTAGTATCAGAGTTAGAAACAATCTCAGTACAAACAGTAATGATATCCCTCCCCTCTATGGCCTCAGAAAAGACCGCAAACCAGATAAGGAAAACTTGGGTGGCTCCACTTTGAGACCAGTAAGTGGTGCCACTACCTCTTATAACAAGAATTTGTCATACCTTCTATCACATTGCATCAAGCCACTTATCTTATCTGCACCGAAGCCTGTGATAGCACTGAAGATCTTTTATCTAGAATGAGGGAAGTTAATATAGAAAAGAAGAAAAAATTTGTTATCGGAAGTTTGGATGTTAAAGCTGTGTACCTCTACTGATGTTGACTTTCCAGTCGAAAGATGCTGTGAGCTATTAAAGGAAGTGGTATTAATTTCGAACGGGTAAACTCCCGCAAACTTGGTCTCTTTCTAAAGGTGATCGAAATCGAAACGGTCAACGGATGCCCGAGGACATATTAATGTTCTGTTTTGTATATGTAAGAGTTACCAATAGAGGAAGAAAGCCCAATATTACAGGATATGTGTCTATTCCCAACGCCTAAACAAGATGAAGTAGTTGGATCAAACCGCTGAAAAACCAACTTATTATGAAACGCTTAGAAAAACGATTGTTTATGCCCGCGTATACTCTATGAAATTTGTTATGAAGAACCATATATGCCAGTATAAAACAAACTGTACAGGCAGAAGAGTGGAGGCACAATTGGTGTTTCACTAGCTGGTGATCTAGCTCATGTGTTTATGATCTGGTGGGACCGTGAGTTAAAGAAAACGCTTGCTCTAGAAGACATCAATCGCCTAATGTATTTGAGATATGTAGACTACATATTACTAATCACTGAGAAAACAAGAATGTGTGACTCGGATGTTCGCGCCACAGGTAAACTCTGTGAGTTAGCTACACGATCCACCCAAGCATACAGGTAACATATCATTGCCCTAACCTAAATGCTGACCGTACAATGCCGGTATTACAAGTTTAGCCCGTAGATACAGTAATCAACAATTTACACTTAACAATAATTCAACATACCCATTATGCTAAACCCATGAATAGTAAACAAATAATGCAGGACATTGAGCTAAGAGTAAAAGTTATTGAAAGGTAAGGCACCAGATTAAAAAAAATATTGTGTAAATAAAATTCATTCGACAAGGATACCTGTTTTGATGCCGCAGTTTGTAAGTTATGTAAGATTAAGAAAGGATTATGCCAATCACTACAGACGAAGGGCAGACAAAATACTACTAGTTACGACATGTAAGAATAATAATGTTGATAAACAAAGAGAATTTTGTCTTTTCAATCAAATTTTTACTGAAAGTTAAGCTTCATCAAAAACATTTTGGTCATCATTTTGGTAACACTGCAAACTTCTAGTTCATTCTAATGCCAAAATTTGAAAACTTGACTGTGAGTAATATTTTTGCTTTAAACATGAAAAATGATAATGCAAGTACTTGTTTTTGATATTGTTTGAAGAATCTGTATTTTAGGTCATGCTTACGTTAGAATCACATGGCGCCAGCAGGCTGTACCAGCGTTTAGAACACAGTGATCGACTCATGATACTGATTGACTCATGATTACCTATACATATGGAAGTCCACGGGGCTATATCCTCGAGTAGACCTGCTTGTGCCCACAGGCAAATCTAACCAGAGTTGCCAGATGATCAGTTTTCATGGATGCCAAAATTTAGGTAAAAAGTTACCAAAATGCCACTGTCGGACGCCAAATTATCAAAATTGTGATTCAAAACAAAGGATAAAAAGCAAAACAAACAAAAACTGAATAAACTCGTCTATAGGTTTTAGTTAAATTTCAACCATTGGTATAGTACAGTGTAATATTTTTAAGAATAATCTAGTTGTCTTATATACTGGGGTTCAACACTGTCTGCAGCGCACAAAGAGCCGCCCCTGCCCACCTCATCAATATACGCTAGTACTGAAGGTTCAATTACTACTACGGCTTATTGCTTTTCATGAGCGTGCACTTTCGGATATTTTTCTGAAACCTGAGGGTGGTTGTAACAAATCAATGGTATCAAAATGCGCTGTAAGAGCGCATTCGCTCCCCAGCCTGGAGGTGTACGGTCCAGGGCCTTCTTATCAGGGTGACACCCGACTGGGGCCAGGGGGGAGTTCTGGATTTTTTACAAAATAGTATGCACTAGACTGAAGCATCATTTAACTTTTCCCAAATTGGAGATGCACCAAACACTCCACAAAAATTATAATTTGACTGTTTACAGCTTATATTGGACGATCTCTCGAGCAACCGACTGTTTGAATTGATCGTGGAGGAAGTTTAGGTATTTGAAAAGTGTACTTTACCGGTTTGAGTTGCACTGAGCAAAAATGCCAAAGAACGAATGAACTGGCACCCAGGTCGTGTCATAAGAAGTTCCAAAACCATCTAAGATATGTGCAAGTGAGCACGAAGCGTTAGGGACAAAAACTTCATAGTCCAATGCGCGCTTCATTGCAAATTGCACAGCCATTAACTATCTTTATTGTGAGCCAATCACATATAAATGTAACCAGAGTGATGCTAGAATAGAACCTCCCCGCCAGATGAAGCCATTAAAATGAGAGTTTTATACCAAAGATCAGCACGTGCCATAAGTCTTGTAACCCAGGTGTGAAGAACTTTGCAGTCAGGCTGTATAATACACAATTCCAAAGCTCCGCAAACTCTCGAAGCTTATCGCCGAGAAAATGCCTAGTACTTCCTCAGGAGACCCGGATCAAGCTCGTACTACCATCTCTGAAGACCCTGTGGAATTGTGTAAAGCTGCCAAAGCACTTAAGGTCTCACCTCCTGGCAGACCAATTGTCTCTGGGATTGCCACCATGACAGAGTTTATTTCTGGCTATGTTGATAACATACTGCAACCTCTACTACCCAGGATTCCTAGTTTTATGAAGGACACTACTCATTTTTTACAAACTTTGCAGGACATTGAAAAGCTAACTGAAAATACCCTCCTTGTCACCATGGACGTATCATCTTTGTATTCAAATATACCCCATGTTGAGGGAGTCCAGGCATGTGAAGATTTCTTAAGTAAATGCGGTTTCGAAGAAAATTTTCTCCGCGATATCTGCAGTATTATACGCTTTATCTTATCACATAACCACTTTGAATTTAATTCCCGGCACTTCCTCCAAATTCAGGGCACAGCTATGGGGACTAAAATGGCCCCTAGCTATGCCAATGTTTTTATGGATGCCCTAGAACAGAAATTGTTGTCTGGTTATCATCTTAAACCGGATCACTACTGCAGATATATTGACGACATATTTTTCATCTGGACCCACGGCGTGGACTCCCTTCACGATTTCAATAGGTATGTTAACAATTTCCACCATAGTATCAAATTTACTTTGGAGTATTCTGACACTTCAGTCCCATTTTTGGATGTATTAGTACGTATTACAAATAATTCCATATCCACTTCTTTATATACTAAACCCACTGACAGCCACAGTTACTTGAATTTCAACAGCTGTCACCCCACTAGCCTCAAGGAATCTATCATATACAGTCAATGCTTACGTATCAAAAGAATTTGCTCTGATCCCCTTGATTATGACAGACAAATAGGTAAACTTATAAACCATTTCCTTCGTAGTGATTATCCGCTCAAAGTCATCAAGAAAGCAACCTTCAAAGCCTCCAAAGTCGACAGAAATAAATTTTTAACATACAGCTCTAAAACACCACACCAACGAATCCCCATGGTGTTTGAATTTAATTACAAATTAACCAAACTCTCACGCCCCCTTGTCAAAGACTTCAAGTACCTACGGCTTGATCCCAGCATACGGGATTTATTTAGTGATCCTCCCCTTAGTGCGAGGCGACAACTCCCCAACCTACGATCTTTGCTCACCTCTTCTAGGCTTCCCCAACCCCCAGCCCCCCATGGCAACCGTACATGTAACAAACGACGCTGTCACGTATGCAAACACATCATCACTGATGTTCCTTTTATTCCCCCGGGTACCACAACTAAAATAAGACCCCCTCCCCTGACATGTGACAGTTCTAATGTCGTATACCTATTGGTTTGCACACGATGTGATAGAGGTAATTATGTCGGTGAAACTGGCTCTAAATTCCGTCTTAGGTTTAATAATCATAAGCAGACTATCCGAGACAAAACCCAGGGTTTTACTGTTGGACCACATTACAACTTACCCGGTCACGACCTCAACGATCTAAAATGTATACTGTTGGGCTCTTCCTTTACTTCCCAACAGATCCGCCGTAATTCTGAAACCAAATGGGTCCTAACTCTCAATACACACATCGCGGGTCTGAATAGGGATTTAGGGATAATCAGTGATTACACCTTCCACAACCCCCAATTAATCTGACTGCCTAGCTTTTGTTTGTGAATCTTTCTTATTGCTAGCCTTTTCTCAGTCATCTGTCGTTATACGCTGATGAAGAACACAGGTGTGTTCGAAAATTTCGTATCACTGCATATTGTACATATTTGCTATATATTTGCAATAGATCGAATACGTGCTTCAAAATGTCAACCGGCCTGTTGGCCTTCTTAACGTCTACTGTATTTTTTGTATGGAGCACACGTGGATTCCATCAACTCAATATATATATATATATATATATATATATATATTATATATATATATATATATATATATATATATATATATATATATATATATATATATATATATTATGTATATGTATATATATATATATATATATATGTGTGTGTGTATATATATATATATATACATATTATATATATATATATATATATATATATATATATATATATATATATATATATATATATATATATAATATATATATAATATATATATATATTATATATATATATATAGATGAAAATAAGAAGCCACCAGACACTCGACATATTAAAAACGATCCATAAAAGTTTATTAAAACACGTTAGGAAACCGATCATTAAAATCTTCCATGCAATAAGATAGAAAAACTGGTTAAAAGTTAAAAAGGCAAGTGAGCATACTCAAGCATCTACGACGTTTCGAAAAGGTAAACTTTTCTTGTTCACGTACAAAAGTAGACTGACACTAAGAAAACATACAAACAGTAAAACCAGGTGGAAAACGGATAAGAATAACTCAAATGTCGTGACTGACTTCTTTTACATTCATGCCCACAGGAGCGAACGTGTTAAGGCGATAAATCCACTTAAGCTCAACTTCTTCCCGAACTCTCTTACTATTGTTAACTAACTTTTCAATACCTATGAGCTCAAAGTTCTTACAAGATTGAAAATGTTTCCCAAGAGGTGTATTGGCTTTACGTATTTCTTGTCTATGCCCCCGATGTCTAATCCTCAGTTCCCCTCCTGTTTCTCCTACATACTGTTTCTTACAATCCAAGCAGTTGATAAGATAAACCAGTCCAACTGAATCACAGGTGGTATTATGAAATAGCTTAAACTTTTGACCTGTATAATGACTCTGTACAAAAGCGGTTTCTTTTAAAGCACTACATGTTACACATCGTTTAGAATGAGTCTTGAAACACCCTTTACTCTCCACACTGAAACTTTGTGAAAGCTTGGCCCTAACAAGCAGGGATTTTAAATTAGGAGGCTGTCTGAAAACAACTGCAGGAGGGCGATGAAAGTTGTCCTTAAAAGTTTTAGACATCTGTAAAATTGGGAAATGTTTCTTAATAATCTGGGACAAGGGAGGAAGACGGGGGTTGCGGGTGGTCACAAGGGGGGCTAAAAAACGTCTCTGCTTTTTGGTAGCATGCTCCGAACAAAGCAAACTGCTACGAGACAATTTTCCAGCGTGTATAATTTTTTCACGGACCTTAGAACTGGGGTAACCACGCTCGCTAAGATTGTTATGCAGATCGGTAAGGTTCCTATGCACGTCTCTTTCATCAGAACAAATCGATTTAATCCTAAGGGCCTGGCCGTAGGCTATGTTGTCTAAAGTACTCTTACTGTGATATGAGTCATACCGTAGATAGAGGTTCTTGAAAGTCGGCTTAACAAACAAATCCGTACTGAGAAAACCCTCCTTACTACGTTGAATTCGAATATCGAGAAAATTAATAGTATTAAAATCAAATTCATACGTAAATTCCAACTCATCAGGATACAAATTATTCAAAATTCCCACAAACGAAAAAAAAAGCCTCATCACCATGTGGCCACAATCCCCAGATATCGTCGATATAACGACACCATTCAGTGGGTTTCAACGGACAGGATTTCCAAAGTTTATCCTCTACTAAGCCCATGCCCAGACAGGCATACCCTGGAGCCATTTTAGGCCCTATCGACGTCCCGTGAATTTGAGTAAACCACCCCCCATTAAACTCAAAATGATTTTCATTCAAACATAATTTAAGACATTCAATTAAATTACCAGTAGAGGGTTTCTTAAAACTTCTGTTATCTAAAGCTCGCCTCACCCCTTCAATTCCTAAGTGCTGCGGCATACTCGGATACATAGCCTGAACGTCAATGGTGAACATTGCCACATTGGGTGGTAACGGGCCTTTGTCATTGATAGAATTAATTAATTTTAGGACGTCCTTCGAATCCTTAACAAAAGAGTCCAATTTTTTAATTTCCGGATTGATGTAAAAATCTACGAACTCTGAAAGTCTTTCGATGGGTGAACCACACCCTGAAATAACTGGTCTAGTTTTGAGATGACCATTAACGTCTGTGTCCTTGTGGGTTTTAGGTAAAGTATAATACCGTGATGTTTTAACATCGCTAGGAACAAGATAATCTGCCGTCTTCTCGTCAATATCACCATCGCTCAACATTTTTGTCACAACAAGAGTAACTTTTTCAACAGTTTCTGGTGTTTTATCATAATCATTTTTCTGGTACACATTATTATTATTTAAATCCAACATGGCGGTATGGATATAGGAAGAAGTATTTTGAATAACAAAAGCAGGTCCCTTGTCTTCCGGTTTGATGACAATTTCTTTGTTGTTCCTTAAGTTAGTCAGAGCTTTTCTTTCGTCTTTAGACAGATTGTCCTTAACATATTTTGGCGATTGAAATGTATCTACATCTCTTTGTACAGCTTCCAAAAAACAATCAAGGAATTTGTCCCTTCCTTCACGAGGAGTCCAGGTACTCTTATTTCTGAACCGTGGCGTTTCCATGCTGAGCTCTTCATACTCATTAACACTATTAGCGTTAAAAAATTCGAACAAACGAAGACGTCTTTTAAACTCATCAAGGTCCCTTTGGAAAGACAATTTATCTAAATGGAGAGGGGTAGGGCAAAATTTTATACCCTTGCTTAGCAAATTTTCTTCTGCACGAGTCAGAGTCAAATCAGAGACATTAAAAACGCCAGATATACCAATAGTCCCATCAATACTATCTTGGCTTCGACAAAACTTTTTCCTGGGCCTTTTTCTTTTGCGTTTCCAGATAATGTCTACTTGGTAGAGTTCACTAAGTTTAGTTAACTTAAGCTGCTTCTTCTTAGCCAACGAGTTCCTGACTTTTTTCTTATGTTCCTTAAGTTTTAAAGTAAGAGAACTTACTAGAACGGGAGTGTCATTCCTCTTCGCCATTTTCCATAACTGGGAAATATCAGAACGAAGTCTAGCAATCTTATCTTTCTGGAAAGAGATAGTTTCCTGCATGAGCTTTACGGAAGTTTTGTGAAGATGAGTGGTCCAGTTCTTAGCCCGCACGCTAAGAACTATATATATATATATATATATATATATATATATATATATATATATATATATATATATATATATATATATATATATATATATATATATATATATATGCATGTACTAAATAAGGTTGGAAATATTATAAACCTACGGAGTGATTAAAAGGGTGGCTGAGGCCGCTCCTATGAACCCTTATTTCAATTTAATGTCCTCTACTACCATACTTGGCGCCCCACGCAGTTGTGTTTTTTCGAGCGCATGAACATCATGTATGATAGACCAGAAACTCTGGTGACAAAGTTAGTATCTTAGGGTGCGATTTGCTGTACCGTAACTTATGACTCCATGTAGAATGCTAAATCTGTCTCATTTTGGCAACCGATGTATGATAGACGAAATTCGGCAATGATATGCTGGTGCTTTTGAATAAGTTTTTCTGAAGTCTAGGACCTTTCCAATTTTTGTAGTATCACCTCAAACCATGGTGAGGGTATAGGTCAGGTCGGGTCATGGTGGTCGAGGGGCCATAGTCACTCATGCTGCGATAAAATGTCCTATCCCCTCGGGCGGACAGTCTTCCCAACAGATTACATGTACTTTCTTTTAAAGGATCTCTTAAATTTCTTCAATATGAACGAAAATACTGTATAGCTTTAATACGTTTCTCTCACATTTGTAAGTATTCTAAAAATTGCATATAAATCCTAAACCCATTCGCTTATTTCTATTTTCCTTTGCTTACTCCCAATAGAAGGTGGTCTCTGAATTCTCGTTGTTCATGTAGTTATGCTTCTGTCCTTATTATGTAATCAACCTCCCAGAGCTTGTCTATGACAGGGTCACCCCCATCGGGGTATACACATAATTCTCAACAAGGGCCCGCCATAAGGCCTATGGACCCCATGCCTTACGAAAAGCACTAAAATTGGCAAGCCGAAAAATGACATTACTCTGTCGATAATTTCTACCAGGGTCAGTGAAAATCTTTAAAACATGAGATCTCCATATAACACGTGTATTTTGAGATGGAACATACAGGGCATAGCAAGTGCCATTTTGCAACCTGAAAGGCACTTTGGCAAAAATCCGATCTAGGTATGATAAGCGCTAACTGGTGATGCGTCCCGCTGAGATGTTATCAAACCACCAACCCGTCCCATAAAAGACCTCCTTCTCTCGCCCCTGGAGGGAATGTGCTACTATAGGAAGAGTAAGAGTGTCGCCTGCTCCCCACGCATATGCACATTTTCGCTGATGGAGCTATCCGGGATGGGTTTATGACATTCTTTGTTGTGCCAGCCAATGACTAACCTTTTGTAGTTCCCCTGCAGATGAGTATTCATGATATAGGCCCATTTCAACAACGTCACATTTCTTTCTTATGGCAACGTATAAAGCCACCATGTGGGGAAATACGCGAGGCGCAGACATACATGTATACGTATTCGAATCGTAAATCAGTCGAAGTCCGGCAGTGGCGTCACAGGTGCGCGAAAAATGTGCCGTGTATGCACGGTGTAGTGTAAAACTGTAGTGTGGGGCAATTATGTAGTGTGAAAAACGTCCACGTGTGCCCTCACCATGACCGCGTATGAGCAAAACAT
The DNA here is from genome assembly GCA_029531755.1 of Holothuria leucospilota. Lineage (NCBI taxonomy): Eukaryota > Metazoa > Echinodermata > Holothuroidea > Aspidochirotida > Holothuriidae > Holothuria > Holothuria leucospilota. Next base: position 24,802,846 of record CM055963.1, on the reverse strand, counting down.
GACGTCATGTGACACGGTCTATTGGAGACCATCTGGGAAAATCCTGCGTACGGGCCTGCAGGGTATGCGTGTCACAGAGTAAAAGATACCCTAAATAGATCATCTGGAGGGAGATTCTACTCAGAATTAAACCTGTTACACCCTATTAATTTATAAAGGCCGAATCTTGACGTCACTGTTCGTTGATGCAATTACCTTTGTTCGATGTCAGTGTTATTGGTTGAACCTTCATGTAGTTGACCAATAGTGATAGAGCCTACAATGAATATGCATATTTAGACTTGGAGCTCGAAGCTCTACCTTCACTGGTAGTGAAAAGGGAGATTATAAATTGGACACATTTTCGAATAGCTTTACATTCGTGTACTTGACGACATCAAAATTGAGACCTACAGTAAATGCAGGATACCGTGCGGGAAATATGATACGTACCGAACCAGCCTGTGAGCTAAGTTACAGCATGGAGCTTACCAATGTGGAAAGTGTTAACTGGCGGATCCAGGGCCTTTGTTTAGGACGGTCCGAACTGGAAGTACAGTGATATGAGGGGGTCTAACACCCCCGCCCCTATGGAAGATTTTTCTATAACTGAAAGCGTTCAGATGCGATTTGGTGCAACAAAAAAGTACAATTGTGAACTTAATTTCCTGCAGTTCTTTTCCTTAATTTCCTTAATTATTCAGCGAATTTTCGGAAACAATTTTGGTCCACCATTGGGTGGGGCCCTGACCCCGTTGCCCCTCCCTTGGATCCGCCAGTGTCAAGTGTTGTATGCTGTCCATAGAGCAGGATAGGCCCTATAAGTTCTTTTATCCTGCTCTATGATGCTGTCACATTGCTGTGTTAATATCATAGTACGGTACCAGTGCTCTTGTGTGAGTGACGTGAATGGAGCTGCCGACAGACCATTTCCCAACATCTGCGTATTGATCTTTCTATTGATTCAGTTGCCTCAGTAACTTGTTGATATGATAGAGTAACATGACTTGCACACTATTTCGCCTGCAGTGAGAGATAGCCCGTACTACCTTTCTTAAAAGGCTATTCGCTCGATAGTTTGTACTATTCGCCTTTAGCATGACTTTTGGTAGGACTTTTGAATACTATAACACTAAGTATACAACGTTGTAGGTAAAGGGAGGGGGGTGCTTTATGCACATCTCATAACCAAAATGCGGATCCAGCTCAACCAGGAAGCCAGAAGGGGGGGGGGGGGGTTAAAAGTATGCCAAACTTCAAACCTCTTTCCTTCCTCCCTTATCCTTTTCGACTCCGGGCCTTGCAAAGTCAGCTTTGACTCCGTCCAAGTTAGTCCCTCTTCCAGCCTTCATTACCCTAGGCTACCTAGTATACCAAGGGCCGGATTTCCCTGCAGGGGTCCGCAACTTATTGTATGAGGGGATCCTTTCAGTGTCAGTTGTGGTGATATTATTTGTGGGGTGGGACTAGTACGTGACACTAGCTAAGCGGAGCGTCACCACCAGCTGGCCTGTTGCAAAAAATTTAGCTGCCACCAGATCATTGCCAGGAATCGCACTCTACAGGCAAGGCTTTTCAATTTTCATTTAGCCTTTTTATCTTTTATGAGCTACAAAGGGGCAATTACTCAGATACTTTTTATTCCGCAAAAATTATTGTATAGCCCTTACAAAAAAAAAAGTGTGGCACGCCACATGTGAACACACGTAATCACGTGTGGCAGAGCATATGAAAATACATGAGGAAAAAAGTGTGGTTATGCGTGGTGACACATGTGGTATTGGAACAAATCTGGCACACAGGACCATGCTTTTCCGTGCATGATTGTCACACTTTGAAATCTGGGTCAAAGTGGGGAAAGCTGTGTCAAGTTGACACATGTGGCAAACCAGGGCAAAGTGTGGCAAACAGGGCCAGTGAACGAAATCGAACTATTGAATTTACTTTACTCAGCACCACACTTCTCCACACATCTCCACACTTTGCCTACTTTACCCCAGTTTGCCTCCTGTTACATGTGTCGAAGCGTGATTTTCGGTTTTCCACACATTACCTCATGTCCAAACTGTGAAAATGCTGGTCAATGCATGACACTTTGGAAAAGTGTGTTAACTGTTTATTAATGACACACATTGTCACGCAAAAAATCACAGAAATTTCATACCTCTCCACATCCCACCATAGTGTTGCACAGTTCGACACAGTATTTTACGTGTGGTATTGGAACTTTTGCCACATATTTTTTTTTTTTTTTTTGTAAGGGAGGGGAGAACTTGAAGAATTGACATTAAACTATGGCCTCTGCTTTATTCGTTGTTGTTTTGTGTTAAACAGGAAATCGAAGATAATGAATGCACATGGCATGGGTACAGAAATTCATTTGAAAGGTGGTTTTGGTAAGAAGTCCCAATTCGCGTTTATTGGTACTAGAGGGTGTGCCTGCAGTTAGAACAGTCGATCGTTACGTCATAACCAGGTACAAAATTGCGCTTGAGCATGCTGATGATATCCGAAACATCTGTGTGAAAACGTTCGAGAAAATACATACCGGGAATTTCACATTTTGGCCCAGAACCGTTAGCTTTAGTCATGTTAATACAAAAAGTTTCAAATAAAATGGATAACCAGTAAAATGAACAGAATGCAGTCAGTCGCAGAGTGAGGGGGTTCGGTCAGACGGGGCAGGAATGGCATTTAGGGGAGCTTTGTGTAGAAGCAGACACCTTATGCATCGACAGTACTGCGGCAGTGCTTATCAAGCTTTTCTTCTTGATTCCTACCTGGTTGAAAACTTTTCCTCGTTCTTTCCCCCAAAATATGTTTTCGAAAACTTACCATGTATACTTTTTCAATCATCTTCACTATACCATGCGAGAATGAAGACGAAATTCAATTCACTTAATGTATATGATATCTGTTAGGTGCAGCTTTACGATTTTGAAAAAAAATCGCCGGTTGGTGATTTGCTTTGAGAGATTTCAGGCAGGAAGCTCCAAAAGATCGCTGAGGGTCTTGTTGAATATGTTGAAATACAACACTATTTTCAGGGGCGGATCTAGGGGGGGCAGACCCGGCCCCGCCTCCTCCCCTTTTTAAAATGCAAAAAAAAAATGAGGGGAAAAAAGAGGAAAAACGGAAAGGAGAAGAGATAGAGAGAAGGACAGAGAGTGGAGTGATAGAGAATGAAGGTGCAATTAACAACCACGAAGCATGGGAGTCATAGCGCACAGCAGATCAGTTTGAACGTCGATTGGGACAACTCACATGCATGCTATCTTACTACACATGATTGTGTTTGCCACGCTTTGACTTGTTTGTCAAAATCTAGCTTTGCCTGTTCGACAGAAATGAAGGGCCGTCGACCAATCAAACTATTAGAATCCAACCACGCTCCCTTTTTTCACTAACGAACTTATGGTTGTCTTTTCCCAATTTTGAGGTTGGAATATGAGAGACCATGCTCCATTCGCAAGTTCGAGGCCGACTTTAAACCTGTTCTAACCCCAGCCTTGATTTTGACACGTTTTCGTGGAATTTTGAAATACAAAACGCCCATATCAGAGAGGGAAAAATCAGGCGGCCCATGCGTCAAACAACTGCAAACCACTGCAGCAAGCGTTAGCCGGGGAACCGCGAACTCATTCCTCCCAAGTGACCCGCATTTCGCGGGTTTGGTCCACATTGAACACCCAAACCTGCTGCCCCGCCCAACCCTTTGAAAAACCTGCATTTCAGTACATGATAGAGCCACAAAACAAAACCCTGCCTTAGGAAGCATACCTCCCAACTAAACTACAAACTTAGCAAATTACGGTACCAGTCACATCATAGTGCATCCCGCTGCTTGCCTTGCGAAAGGCACTCTTGTTACGTAGACTGTAGCGACATAGCTAACCTCCATAGCAGGTATCGAAAATATTCTAATGGAGCAATCGAGTCTAATGGCCGCGCGACGCAACTGACAAAACCAAAATCAAATGCCCGTTTCGCGCGTTAGAGGCAGGGTTTGAAATTTCAACCCAACGAAGGAACGAAATGTTTTAGCCGACTTTATCATAACCACTCAGTCCTATGCAAAAATACTACGTAATTATCTTTGTACTATCAGGGCCGCATAAACATTCCATTCAACACACTCATCCTTTGGTAATTCCTTTAAGATATGTACACATTTTTATGAAAGAAACTAGTTCAAGAAAAATTCCCATTATGGAAAGTGTGTGATGCCGTTTGGGTGTGAATTTAACTCGGGCCCGCTTCCCTTGGTACATCACTTAGAAGCAGCACGGTGTCGTTTACGCCGAACGTGCTACGTGATTTCTGAACTGTGCTTCATCAGAAATTAAGAGTAACAACAACCAATGATCGCTTTCATTTGGAGAGGTTTAAATTTTGCGAGTTTGTGAGTATCAGTGCAGATATTTTTGGCGGCAAATTAATGAAATTACATTGACTGATTTGCCAAAAAAGTGCTACCATTTTGCGTAAAGACACCTATAAAATTCAAAAATTTTCCAATATACCCCTCCCCCAGGCCGGCGATCCACCAACGGACATGTCAGAGGTGTACCCGCATCTAGCTAAACTCTTGCACGTTCTTCGATGAGTTTTCACAAGCCATGCAAGATTACACCATTGCTAGAGGAGACCTTGTTGTTGTTGGGGACCTAAATCTGCACCTTGATGTTAATAATGACCCGGATAAGCTTAAATTCAATGAACTCGCTGAGGCCCTTGGTTTTCAGCAGTTTGTTGTTGGGCCTACACATCAACCTGGCCATACCCTTGATGTGGTCATATCACGTTCAATTGACAATGTTGTGAACATGGTCAGAGTTCTAGATCTTATTTCCGATCACGATCTCATCGCTTGTAATCTTGACATTGCTAAACCACCTCCACCGGTCAAGACCGTAAATACCAGGAAGTATCGTTCAATTGACATGTTTGCCCTGAAGGACGACATCATCTCTGGACTTTCAACAAATTTATCTGACAATGTTTGTGATCTTGTTGACAATTATAACCATGTCATGTCTGAAGTCATTGACAAACATGCACTCATTATTACTAAAAAGATGGTGCTTCGTCCAAAGCAGCCTTGGTTTACCAACTCTTTAAAGCGTGCCAAATGCAACCGTCGTAAGGCCGAAAGGAAGTGGGTTTCTAGTGGATTTCTAGTGGTTCTCTATGGGACTTCGACCAGTTCAAGAGAGCTGTACAACTCTAAGTGTTCCTTCCTGAATCGCGAGATTGTTGACTGTGGAAATGATTTCAAGTCCATGTTTCGCACCATAAATGGAATTCTTCAAAAAGCAAAACCCACTAAACTACCGGATCATGATTCTGCAACTGCCTTAGCTAATCAGTTTGCAACATACTTTGCAACAAAAATTCAGGGCATAAGAAACAATCTCGTCAGTCAAACAAGTGCCTCTGTCATGTTATCACCCGTTCCTCATTCTTGGAATACTTTCTCTCCTGTCAATGAGAGTGATCTTCGCATGATAATATCGAAAGCACCATGTTCATCATGTGCCTTTGATCCTATACCATCTTGGATAGTAAAATTAGTCCTTGACTCTGTAATATCCACCATAACGCTCGAATCTGGTACTGTCCCTGACTCCCTCAAGGCGGCAGTTGTAACGCCGCTCCTCAAAAAGGAAAATATGAATCATAACATCTTGGGTAACTACAGGCCTGTCAGTAACCTTCCCTTTATATCAAAGGTGGTTGAGCGTGTTGTTGCTCATCAGCTAACTAGTTATATGAACGAGAATGATGTTCACGAGCCGCTGCAATCAGCATACAAACAGTTTCACTCTACCGAGACTGCCCTAATCAAAGTCCACAACGATATCCTGTGGGCAATGGAGAAACAAGGTGTTACCATTCTTGTTCTACTTGACTTAAGTAGTGCCTTTGACACGATAGACCATGGAGTGTTACTATGTCACCTGGAGGGACTGCTCCGGGTGCACGGAAATGATCTGGCCTGGTTCAGATCATATTTGTCAGTGCGTTCCCAGCGTGTGCTCATAAATGACAATTATTCGTCAGTTCAATCTTTGGAATATGGGGTGCCTCAAGGATCAGTGCTTGGTCCGTTGTTGTTCAACATTTATATTCTGCCTCTTGGAAAACTTATCCGTCAGTATGGCCTTGAGCTGCACATTTACGCGGACGATACGCAAGTTTATATCTCAGTGTGTCCAACATCCGCGGAAAGCGTACAGCACGCTGGTGCTAAACTTGAGGAGTGTGTTTCTAACATTCAACTGTGGATGTCAAAGAATTTCCTGAAACTCAAAGCAGGAAAAACCGAAGTTATGGTGTTTGGATACAGAGCTCAACTGGCGAAGTTCAGTTTGCCCTCAGTGTCTGTTGCGGGTGTGGACGTTCCTGCTGTAACCACCTGTGTTAAAAACCTTGGAGTCATGTTCGATCCCAGAATGACCATGCGTCTACAAGTTGCGAATGTTGTTAGATCCGCTAATTATCATCTCACCAACATCAGTCGTGCTCGCAAAACGCTCACTACCGAGGCCACCAAGCTCGCTGTACATACCCTTGTCACATCTCGGCTAGACTACTGCAACAGTCTTCTGATTGGTTTTAGTAGAACTCTCATCACCAGTCTTCTAATTGTCCAACGCACATCGGCTCGCATTATCGTCAAGCGTGCAAAATATGAATCTATCACTCCAGTACTTATTGATCTTCACTGGCTCCCCATACCACATCGTATTCAATTCAAAGCTCTCCTCCTTGTGTATAAAGCGCTCCATAAACAATCCCCATCATATATCTCGGATTTACTGCAGCTTCAACCTCCTCGCAGACAGCTGAGATCTTCATCATCTGCATTCCAGCTTCTGGAACCCAGACCCCGCAGTGTATCATTTGCTGATCGCTCATTTTCTTGTTTTGGACCGAGAGGATGGGACTATCTTCCTAACTACATCAGAACTGCACAGACAGCTGCTGCCTTCAAGGAACTTCTCAAACGCCATCTCTTAAACCAGGCATATTATACTTAATTCTGTTACTGTCACAGCGTCTTTGAACAATCTTGATTGGCCTTGGCGGTTTATAAATTTCCAGGATCATCGTCATCGTCATCGTCATCGTCATCGTCATCGTCATCGTCATCGTCATCGTCATCGTCATCGTCATCGTCATCGTCATCGTCATCGTCATCGTCATCGTCATCGTCATCGTCATCGTCATCGTCATCGTCATCGTCATCGTCATCGTCATCGTCATTATTATTATTATTATTATTATTATTATTATTATTATTATTATTATTATTATTATTATTATTATTATTATTATTATTATTATTATCATTATCATTATCATTATCATTATCATTATCATTATCATTATCATTATCATTATCATTATCATTATCATTATCATTATCATTATCATTATCATTATCATTATCATTATCATTATCATTATCATTATCATTATCATTATCATTATCATTATCATTATCATTATCATTATCATTATCATTATCATTATCATTATCATTATCATTATCATTATCATTATTATTATTATTATTATTATTATTATTATTATTATTATTATTATTATTATTATTATTATTATTATTATTATTATTATTATTATTATTATTATTATTATTATTATTATTATTATTATTATTATTATTATTATCAGCATGGATTACACCTTAAGGCGACAGTTCATGCTAATTCAACAACATTAAGGCGACACTTGTCATTAAGGCGACAGCCTACGTGTCGCCTTATTTCTTAGGTACTAGATAGAATTAGTGTCGGAAATAGGCTTAAATTGTTCGTCCTCCTCTAAAATGTATCTCTACCAAATTTGGTTAGGGTAGGGTTAGGGGTAGGGTTAGAGTTAGGGTTAGAAAAATTCAAATTTTTGTACAAAAGTCAATGTAACTGTCGCCCTAAGTAGCAATCCACGGGTATTATTATAATTATCATCATCATCATCATCATCATCATCATCATCATCATCATCATCATCATCATCATCAATAATAATATCCTCGGACGCTTTGCGGGCGGAACTAGCTACTGAACTCGTCAAGTTTCGACCAGTGTTCTCTCAGATTCAACAGTAGTATAGATCGGTAATTGACCCGCCGCCACCAAGTCGGCCTACAACAACACTGCTGTATGTCACTCTCCCACTGAGTCTAAGCAAAACAAGAAAGTAGGCAGAGGGGAACATGCACGTGATAAAACGTACATTTACGCCCACATGTTAATGCAAGGTACCTGGGTCCTGGCATTAAGTCGAACTAAGATATGCGTCACAATATTCACGAAGTTAGAACATGACTACTAAAGATCTGATTAGACACCTTGAACAGGATGCATTGTAGTAAGGAACTGTGCCTATGATAACTGTCTTCTGTTAATAACTTGTGGAAAACTTAATGTGTTGAGAGTTGAGACATGAAATTATATGAAGCAGAAAATGCAAAAATAAGACATGGGAAGTGCTATTTCCGGCGATCTGGGAGGTCTATTTTGTCAAAAATTTTCTTGTAGGCTCCGCGCCAACAGATTTTGGCGCTCCGCTTAGATGGTGTAGTGCTATCAATCTCAGGTCGAACAACTTCGCCCCCCCCCCCCCTCTTTAGAAATTCTGGATCCGTCCCTGATTTTACATGACAATTCATAAGATTTAGCAATCACGGTAATTACTACACAAACAAACATTTCAATCGTATATCAATATCATTATGATGTGTGATCATCCTGCAATTATGGCAAGTCCATCTTTTCGAGGACACGGGGCGGCCCCAAGGGAAATTACAATTGTTCTTCATGTCTTTGTATGTCCCGCCCCATGAAAGCTATTCCACCCCTCCGCAACGCCTTGTTTACATATACGGGCATTGATTTTGGAATATGCTTGCCAGTACTGTTTATCTATGATAACACATTGTTCAAAATGGTAAAGACGGAAGGTGTGACGTACTCCCCTAAGAAAAGTAAGACTGTTAGATGTGATTTTTTTGCTTTTGGAAATTACAAGTAAGTCAATTCTCAAATAACACTAATTTTATAGCACTGGTCATTTTTAAGAGTCAAGTAACTAGCGCTTATAACCATTGGCCGTAAGATACGTGTACTTCAAAATGAAGAAGACAACAAAGATGCGGCTATTCATTGATCGGGACCCAGTACTTCTTACACAGTCACACTCATCCACATTTCTCCTTCTCTAAAGGGCTTTTTTTGCTCGACTGAAAAAGCATGCATGCACTGATCTGAGCAAATTGCCACCATAGCTTACCTTGTATAGCGCTTAGAAAATTTTGGGCTAAATGTAGCTTTTACACTTGAACCTTCCGGTCACTAGCATAAGTGCCTCAAAAATAACTCGATCAAATCAAGTTAATTGAAAACAATAATATAGCAAAAAAAGTAAAGGCACGTACAGGCCGCGTTTAGGGCACTGTATAGTCACCATACACTGCATAATAAGCTTTGACAAGCGTGGGATCCAGGAACTTTCAAGCGTGTGTGTGTGTGTGTGGGGGGGGGGGGGACCCACGATGGGAAATTTCAAGTGTACCACACTCGAAGAGCACATTTGCTCACGTGAGGCCAGGGGTCCTCATAGGGTCCTTTCCCCGTCACGAGTGCAGAAAGCGAAGCACCTGGAAGCTCTCGCAATATCGATCATACATTAAGAACGTACGTAGAAAATGGACTGTAGTTACCTTGTAGTTATTTAAGAAGTTTTATGTAGTCTAATGCCATTCGATGTTCATTACTGAATGCAGGTTTTTCTCGTGAGATGCAGGCCAATCTTTTGCAATTTGAAAAATTTGAAGCACAAAATGTACATTTAATTTTCTGAAAATGTTTTTTGCAGTAATAAGTGTATACGGTTAGCCTATCGGGTACGCTGTGTAAACGACAATATTAGGGAGAGTAAAGTTTAATTTAAGATATCTTTACGGCAAAAATTACATCCAGGAAGTCCTTTATGTTGCTTCAGTTTCTGGAAAAATTGGCCTGTCAGGAATATGAGTCTCAGTTATCAAATCTGTGTAATCCGCTAGAGAAGACTAGTTTAATTGTTTCAAAATAAGTGTAAGTCGGAAGGAGTTCTCCTTCACAAGTTAAAATCTTTGCAGCTGCAGAGCATAAATATATCATATTGACTGTACAGAATGAAGCGAAATCGTTTAAGGTGAAAGTTAAAGAAGAAAATGGAAAAATGAAACTGAAGGTTAAGGCACGAAAATTTAGGCAGTTTTTGAAAGATTTATAAGAAACAATAACAATACGTCAATCAATCATCCCTTAAAATAGTCTCTAGCCCTCCTTCTGTAGAAATCTTTTGCTTTGACTTCTTGGATCGTTTTAATTTGCGATGGAAACCATTTGCCGTGCACTCGCTCTCGAGAAATACGTGATGGAGTCACTGCTTGTTGCATGTATACGTTTGGTAAGGGATTTGCTATCGGAGGATGGGTACAGTAGTCCGCAAGATCAGTGGCGCCGACAGGATTTAATGATTGGGGAGGCACCACAGAAGATTCGTAATCCCACCCTACATAAACCCTGAGAGTCTGTGTAACTTATTGTGCATATGCGTGCCTACGATAGTTTGTGATCGGGGCCCATCCTTCGTCATCTCGTTCAGACGTGTCGTCCTAGTGAAGGGGAGAATTTGGGGTTCATTTAGGTGGCTTAGGTACAAAATTTGTTATCTTTGTCAAAGTTTCGAACTGATCATATGTTGAAAAATTCTCATAATCTAGTGGATTGCTCTTATTAAGGGATGGGTATAAGGCGTAATAGGGTGGTAACCCCCAACCCCGCCCCCAACCTCGTTGTAATTTTGGGGGTTGTGTAAGTCGGCTTAGATGCAAATATGGGGCTATCTTTGGCAAATCTTTGAATAGATAATAGGTTTAGAACCTCTCATTATTTAGTGATATTTTGGCTGTGGCATGGGACCCCTCAACGGCTGATACCTTATGAGATCGTTCAGATCGGCATGGGGAAGCTCTTAGGTAAAGCAGGGCCGTAGCCTGCGGACGGGGGGGGGGGGGTCAACTCTCCCTCCCAGACTCAAACCCTAAATAAAAATGGCTCACATAAAAAAAATACTGAAGGTGCTTAAAACTCCATTGTACTATTTATGTTTTTAAGACATTCCAGGATCTGGGAAAGGTTCATTTCTTCCAAATTTACTCGGGGATTAGTTCCCGGAGCCCCTCCTCAGACGGGCTGACTAGTAAACCTCTTTCCTCATGCATGATGCACACAACACAACTGAAGACTACACGTTGAAAATCAGATGAGGCGATGAGTTGCCAAAAGGACGACAAACGTAAAATTTTCGGTGCTCGAAGCACGTCGAAAAATTTTGACCTTTTTTGCAATAATTTCAAAATCTGGGGGTGTTATTGAAGAAAATTTGAAAAATCTGTTTTTTTTTTTCAAGGAAAAGTGGAAAAATTGGGTCGTCATTGAAGAATCTGCCCTTTCTATGAGCAAAATCAAGCAGGTCGGGGCGACTGAAGTTTGTTGGGATTACATATTATATCGTGTGCGGATAAAGCTCCCCGACGAAAGTAGAAATTTCCCCGACGGGGGGCCAGCCTTCCCCGACAAGGGGCATGGCCCCCTCCCCCTGGTCTCAGTATATGTTATGATGCTATTTTGGAGTTCTACCAAGTAGCTCACTCAGAGGGGAAAGGTTTGCACTGGCTGTGGCATGGTACGTACCATACCAAGACAGATAAAACAATAAATAATGATAAATTCTAACATAAGTAATGAATTCAAAGTTTTGTCAATGTAAGCATCATTTTATATCTAAATGACCTTCCAAAGTCAAAATTTTCTCCTGGGGAAGGGCATTATATAGCAACCTCTCCCTTACACCCAGCCAAAGAGAAAAAAAGGAAAAGGCACAGAAACATGTTAATTTCTAACATGTGACCATTTTAAAGCTTTCCCGAAGATAGTCTGGCTCCATTTTGCATATTAATTTTTGTGTACATAAAAATCTTTAGAAGAGTAGGTGTGTCACCGGGCATCTTAAACACTCCCCCCGGGAGGTCTGGGGTTCGACTCCTGGCCGGGTCATACCAAAGACTTTAAAAATGGAACCTACTGCCTTTGTGTTTGGTGCTCAGCATAAGCAATGCAGTAGGAAAAACAAGCCAGTGAGCCACAACTGGAAAAAAGACCGTGGCCGGCCCGACTTAAAACAATTGGTTAGAAACTGCGCCCTAAAACCTCATCTAACTGACTAACTTAGAAACTCCCCACAACCCCTAAAATTTAAAACACTAAATATGACCACTTCGAAGCTTTTCCAAAGGCAGCGCCACTTTGCATCTATAAGCAATCTTAAACAAATGTCACGTCCTCCGTTTGACCCCTCCCTAAGGGAGGCAGTGGGTTACTAAAGAAAGGATCCGCTTGGGTGCCAACTATCCTAGGTACGCCATTAAGGGCTATCATGGACTGTCCCCTACAGATTCCGGATTCCGCTCAGGTTACAGCCCTGTACAGTATGGCGGTACTTACATGAACAATGAGAATCCAGGCAGTCAGCGTGCGATGGGGAGTGACAGAGAAAAGAGTCGGAATAACCGGGTTTAGAAGTATGAACATGCAATAACGTAACATTCCTGCATCTACAAATTATTGGAGTCAATGAAGCTCGCCTTGGAAATGCTTTTGAAAAATGTCTAACAACAAATACATAGGCCTACTTGCAATCTTTCATATCAAGCTATACGAACCTGACACAGTGTTACCGTAGGCTAGTCATGATGTATTGCTCTATGATTACCTCGCTACCTCTAATTTTCGAAAATTCGTTTTTGCCGAAGTAAGATTCCACAGTGTTATTGTCCTAATCATGGTCGTTGTATAGAGCTCCAACCATGAAGAATGCGCGCGAGCCGAAATTCTTCATCAAAAGACATTTTTATGACAAACATGGGTGCACGCAGACTCTACTGCGAGACCCTGTTAATCCTCCCCCCCCCCCCCCCAAATGTGCATGCCAATTAAAATGCGAGTCAGTTACCTAGTAATTCCTTAAAGATTTCATTTTTACAACTTATGTCTAGCGGAAGGCGAAAAGGAATCCTTGTTTCACATACCTATCATTATGTTCGCGTCCATAGATTTGTAAACTAGAATCATTGCTCAGCCATTCACCTCTTTTCGCACATTATAGCCATCCTCTAGTTGTAAACCACTCTTATGAATTTTTAATAGAATTATTTTAACTAGAAGCTCTACCTAACCCCTCTAGAAACATAAATATTGAATGCACTTTTAGACAGTTTTCTTAATTTTTTGCTCCTTTCTTTCTCTTCTCTTTTTTCTGTCTGATCTCTTCTTTCATTTGATCCCGACGAAGGGGTGAGTGCCCCTAATCCCCTTTATCCGCGCCTGGGTCTTAGTTTGGGTCAGGCTATGAAAATAAAAAAAAATATCAGATTGTGATATTTGTGGTCTAATCGGTGCACATTGGTCATATACATTTTGATAGGTCTACAATTACCCCTGGACACACACCTTTCGGTCTTATTGCTGCAATGCTTTTTATCAACACCGTCCAAAATATACCTTGTTCAGCGGTGAGAGTTTAGCACTTAGGCCGATTTTCATGTGCATAGTCGTGATTAAGGAGTAGCACTGTAGCACAATCATGCATCAATGCGACGCAAGCCCCGGAATTCATTTTCATGCCCGTTTTTTGGGAAGACATGTTTTTAGGAAAATTCCAAGCAAATATTCAAACTAGATATTACACTTGCCTCGTAAGTTGACAAAAACATCTTTAGAGACTTAAAAGTGTCTCGGTGCAGTGGCTGTATGCAACATTTGCATGGAAAGGGTCATTACTGATGCAAAACTTCGGCTCGCTTGGAGCGCATGCGTCACAGCTTGCACTCCTTATTTTATGGCCATCAGTAAGAAAGTAATACATGGATTTGTTCTAGCCAAAACCCTTTCCCAAAATAAGAGGCACAACCTCCAACCTCTGTAAACTTAAGACCAACCATCAACAGGGCATCTGTGACATGTGAATCGCGCCGATCCCACATCCGCCAGGGTTATTCTATGTACACAAAGTAAAACAACACCGACGTTTATGCAGGAACAAACTGAAAAATATATTGAAATAAGTAACGAAAATATCTCTTTGTCTTGACAAAATAACAGTTTACATCACGCGTGGGTCTCCTGTCTTCCACGGTGTGTCTCACTCCCTTGAAATATTAAAACTTAATATACCATACGTCGCACCACTGTCCAAATTAAGGTGAAATTCAAAGAAGTGCATAGATTTAACGGCTGGACTCCCCTGGGTCCGCAACATAGGCTAAAGAGTGGTGTATCTCGTCACCACCAGAAGAACGGCCTCTCTGGCTTTACCATAACTCCAAAAGCAGGATGCAAAGAAACAACCAGGAACTTTACTAATGGGAACTCATTATTAGACACATAACTTGTTTTGAAATACATTTCCTTGTATAAGCTCACTTATACATTCAAAATGTTAGTATTAACTTTTTCCCCAATGCAACACATTATAAATGCATTATCCTTCAAATAAAACAATTTCGCCCTGCTTATGAATGCCCCTCCTAAAACTTTACAAGTCAGGACTTTAATTATCTTTTCTTGGTACACTCGCATACTACTAATACCTGCAAAATATTGCCTAAGTTCGTCTTTCTCTCCACAATTACTTTAAGTGGGAACAATTACTACACTTCTTCGTTGCTAAAATACTTTAACATACGATAAACGATTCTTGTCAAAATTCGTGGACCCTAAATTTCTACAAGTTCCAACGGAAAATGTGCGGTAAAACTTGTCTAGTAATGACATACACGAAAAACACTTCTTGGTCCACTTGGTCAACTACGTTTTACCCCTGTTTCTTCCTCCAAAACGTGCAAAGTACTTGAAAATAACAGAAATTCCAAAACTCACATGAAAGAGTGCTGACTGGTAACTCCGACCTTCGGCGAAGAGCTCATTTCATCGTCTCCGAGAACCCACTCGAGAACTTACAGCGGAGCTCATATCCCCTTAGTGCTGCCATACATAGCCACTCCCGGCAATGTTGCCCTGGACTAACAAACCTTTGGGATTTAGGTGTGGTCGCCATCGAAGCTTGTAAACCAGTGATTATAAATTGAGCATTTTCACCCTACTCCAACCCTGTATACGTTATTACGTAACTCACATAACTAGCACGTTCCAATTGCCTGGGTGTGAGAAACATACTGTTGTCTCAGATTTCTCAGCGACACCTTAAACAATAGGCCTGCATCATACCACTACAGCTGTCATGCTAAGGTCATTCAAATAAAGGAAGGAGTTCTAAAATGACCGTGACAGCATCAAAGGCAGAGCATTCTCATACCATGATAGCCCCCGGTAACATTTGTAGTAAGTATGATGTTTAAGATTTGTATCTTGGAGAACATTTTCGCACTCACCCGTACTCATCGACAAATGATGAGTGCATACACATTCACGGCCCTTTGTTATACCTACTCCCCTCTCGCTCACTCCCCATTTCACACTAATCGTCAAAATTCTCATTGTTTATGATAGTATCACCATTTAATCATTACTAACAGTCCTTCCTAGTCTTCTCCCGTTGGACACAGCTGGTATGTTATTCTTATAAGAGTCCGGCGCAGGGCCGCAAGCCGTCCTGAGAGGCTCCTCGCCTAGCCAAAATCATAACTATACTTTGGTTCATTTGCGGAAAGTAGTAGCTGAAGTTGCTTTAGCACGTCTTCCGCATGGTGCCCAACCCCCCTCCCCCCGTCACCAACTCCTGGCGGCGCCACTGAATGCAAGGAATTATTCTTGAAACTTTTTTTCCGAAAACTAGAGGTACAACTCTACGAAGCTCTAGATAGGACATGGTAAAAATTTTTTTTATTACGTACGTACATAATAATTATTAGGTACGTACGTAGTATTATTACGTACGTACGTGATATTATTACGTACGTACGTAATAATTATTACGTACGTACGTAATATTATTACGTACGTACGTAATAATATTACGTACGTACGTAGTATTATTACGTACATACGTGATAATTATCACGTACGTACGTAATAATTATCACGTTCGTAGGTCGTGGTACTTACTACGTACGAACGCAGATACAGCACTGTGGTAATCAGCCCACTTATTATGAAGGGTTTTAAGGGATTAACTTGGACACTTCCATTGTGTTCCAAAGGCCTACATACAACAAGGTGGTGAACCGCAGGAAATACTAGGGTGTCAAATACTGTCCATGTAGATTGGTGGTACTAGTACATGCTGTCGAAGTGCTTGCACTTACTGTGCGCACCCTTGCCCAGGCTATACTCAGTACGGAGCGCCTGTGCATCAAACTCTCTTGAAGGTCCATTCAAGTTAGGCCAGTGAAGGATTATGTTATGGTTTGCATTGGGTTTCATAAATCCACTTATCTGCCCAGTAGGACTTAATGTTGGAATCAACCCTTACAATTAGCGAAGTGATTCTCAATCTTTCTGAGGGTGAGGGCTAAAATGCGTTACAATGGGCTGAGGCCGAGGGCTGCAAGGGATGATCTCAGGATTAGAGAGAGGACACCCTCGCCAAGGCGAAATTCATACCTAAGAGGTCGCTCAGCTGTATCTGTGTGTGTGTGGGGGGGGGGGGGGTTGCTTCGTAGATGAGCCGGGTCGTGGCAGTGTGCGGCTGTTACCGACCCGACAGCGACGCGATTTTAGTGTATAGTCAATGAAAAACATTGTGAATCAAGTGACAGAGCAGAAAACAAAATGGCAGCTCTCATGTGGACAGAAGAACAAGAGATGAAATTACTGGAGCTTTGACAGTCAGTACAATATCTTCATGACGCCTCTTTATACTGCCCTACCACTCTTTTCGGCTTAATTTCACTGTCAAAGTCTTCATTTAAAGCACGGGTAAAGCACTAAAGCAACAATAAACGCCGACGTATACGCAACGATTTTTTTTGTTATACCTGCCATTTTTTGCGAGACGCGAGATCGAACAATCATGAGTTTGCAGGTGGCAGTCGGGTTCGTGTATAGTGTACGTGCGGCTAGATCCGACTGCAACCCGACGCAACTGGTCACAACTGCATGCAACTCGACGAGAAGTCGAGTCCTGTTGCATCTGATCGCAGCCGGGTCGGTGCAGTGTGCACCGGCCCTAAGCAATCTAGCACCACTTCTGGAGAACAAATTTAAAATGAGTCAAGTAGTGACTTCAAAATAAACGATTTTAAATGCATGTCAGCGTGGATTATTGCTCCTTATTTCAAATTTGCCAGGTTTTTTACTTGTCGAATATGATTCTTTTCCAAAACGTAAAATCAATTCAGGGGCCGCACCGAGAGTGTCCACGGGCCGCGTTTGAGAATCACTGTAGTAGCGCATCGAAAGTGCATGCACAGCGGCTGATACAAGGCCTCGCCTGGGAAATTTGAAAACGAAGTCTTGTATGTAATGTAGTAGGCTTTGGCTTTGGGGTGTCTTAAAATTGTAGAGTGAACATTTCCCTGCATTTTAATCTGTAGTAAACCGAGAAAAATTGGTGGCTAATGCCCATTGAGACTACCTCGGCTTTGTGCACGAGCGAAGCGTGCACAAAAGTAGACCTAAGTGACATAACTGGAAGGTAGTTGTATCGACATTTATTCCTGCTGAGGAGCATGGGTGGTTGCAAACCATAACTAAATCCGACCGACAAGCTGACACCCTTACACCCGAATCAGTATATTGTCAGTCCGAGTTGGGTAAAATTGTGATTTTTATTTCTGTGGTCTGCTTAGTGTCCATGCAATGACATTTACAAATAATTTGATAACCCAGAGCCTCTAGGGACATTCCCTTTTGAAACCGCACTGGGGATTGTCTTTGGACCCCACCAGGGGCCCTTTGAAAGGTCCCTGCGCCAAGACGCTTTCATGATATCACTTTGTGCCAGCACGACTTCTTTAGCGAGGCTCAGTTCTTCATATCGATGTGCCCCTTCGGTGGAACATTTTGCCACCGAGTCCCCCCCCCCCATTTCGAAAAATCTGGCGACACCATTGCGTAGGAGAAACGTGACTACTAAATTTGTTAATGACTGCTGTCTCTGATTGTCTTTTTTCTTAGCCATTGGCTTAACTTGATTGAAACTTTAAGACATTTTGACCACAGGCTCACGGTACTAGCAGGCTGGTGGTATTAGATAGCGTACACTCTTGGCAGACACTAACTAGCGCTCGGTACTAGTATAGGCTGGCCAAGGGTATACAGCAACCGCATAGCCTACACTCTTGACCAGCCTATACTAGTACCGAGTGCCTGTGAGTTAGACAACCTAAAACGGGTGGGGAACCTTTTTTCTCTGGCGGGCCGTTTTGAAGGTCATAATCTACTCGCGGGCAGCACATAGAGAGGGCGCAATAAGTTTTCCCACCAAGGGGACAAGCCAAGGGGCCCCAAACAGGCCCTAGTGGGGTCTAGGGGAAAAGTCTAGGCAAGAACTGGGACGCAGCCCCGAAAAGATCAGGGATTTGTTCTAATTTGTGGACAATAGAATGCTCATTCACCATCATTAAATGACACAGAATGTGCAAGGATAAACAAGCCAGAAGTATCACAATATGATCGTTTGTCTTTTTACCTACGCGTGAAGTAATAATGAATGAGCGCAATTAGGTGCGCGCGAAGCACGCCGAAAAAAATTGCGTATTTTTGAACTGACTTTATTTTTTCCTCATTGACATTGCAAAATTGTCCACTTTCTGACTTTAAATTCACTCTTCGAAGAGACAGTTCTTAAGTCCCACAACCCCTTTCGAATCTACCTACACAAATGATAGTGTGATTCTGTATAATGTTATGTAGCCTAAAGTGTCACGCAAAGCTTCCATTACCTACTGAAGTACAGGGATTCGGCACCCGATTTACGTGTAACGAAACGGTTGGCATGTTACATCGAGCATACAGGGTTTAATATACTGGTAGTGTTCCACAGCAGATTTACGTGAATACACGAGAAGTGGTACTGCATAAGCAGGATAAACTGTGCGTACGGTAGGCTAAGAGATTATTATCAATTAGTTTAAGTGATTTTGAATTGTCATTTATGAATTGCCTCGAGGGCCGGATGAAATGGTCTCGCGGGCCGCATACGGCCCACGGGCCGGAGGTTCCCCACCCCTGAGTTAAAAGGACAGTATTTAACACCTAGTAATTCCTGCGGTCAACCACCTTGTGATTGTATGAAGGTCAATTAGTGCATTACGTACGTACGTAATAATATCACGTACGTACGTAATAATTATTGCGTACGTACGTAATAATTATTACGTACGTACGTGATAATTATTACGTACGTACGTAATAATTTTTTTTACCTTTCCTATCTAGAGCTTCGTACGAAGTCCCCCCCCCCCCACCCGACGAATATCAAGCATGTTTGATATGCCCTATTCGGTAAAGACGATGACCTACTGTCGAATGGCAAACGGGTTGGAAACAATATTTTGCGCACCTTGACCCAACCTGACTGCAACCAGACTGGCTTTCAGTCGGGTCGCAGTCGGGTCAATGCAGTGTGTGCTGCCCTTACGTGTCAGGCTGTAGGGCAAATATTTCTTGTTTAGCCATACCTACCCAAGATTGGGTATTTTGTTTCGTGTCCCGTGTTGGTGACAGTCATATTTTATACACGGTGGTATCATAGTTATGTCTATATAAATATAATGGTGACATTTAGCCTGTGCAGTGGTGAATTACGGAGTGTGGTATTTGTAGTTTGAAGCAAGAGTATACGCCTTAATTGCTGCGTGGAGTAATTGTACAATTCCTGAACGTATCTTGTTAAACGTGTGTTGATTGATCCCTGAAATTAAAATCTCTGCAAGTTACCTTTTAATACTTGTAGAAACTAAATCGACTGATCAAATGTAAACGCTGCCTGGCATCACCTAACAATGTTTTTGTGACGGTTTTACACGCGCTCCCTCTTTCCACAACTCTGATACATGAAATAGAGTCGTTTCATCAACTTTAAGGGTTTCTTTTCAAAATTCTGGAATGCGGCCCTTGGCCTCATCCCATCTTCTCTGTCTGACCAGAAAATCTGTAGAGAACAACTGATCGAGAGCTTACTAGCCACTAGCGCAGGATAAGTGCGACCCGTATCTTCCGTGAAAAGGGTCTGGTTTGTCGCAACCTTCTTCGTGGGATGGCAATTGTGTATCGTCGTGTATCGCAGACCTCTGCATGAAAACATCGAAATGATCATACTGGTCACTCAAGCATGCTAGAAACAGAATTTTAGACAGGGGTAAGGGCGAGAGAAATGACCCTCCTTCGGGAAGACTTCCCCTCAGGGAAATGCCAGTTTCGTTGGGGGCGTAAAATTTATGATAAAGTAAGTAATCCCCCAACAAGGACCAGCCGACCGACGAGTTTCTTCAATTTGCTCTAAAGAAGGGCAGACTCTTCATGAAAACCTAAATTTTCAATTTGTTTTCAAAGGGAATGCCCAAAATTTTCGCACTGCCCATCCTTTCGGCAACCCGTCACTTTTTTTTTCTGGGGTTTCCATTTTACCCTCCCGTTGGGGAGATAAGCCACCCTCTCGGGAAAATCCTTTCGCCACACGAAATTGTTGACACAAATTTGTGGTTCAAAGTGCGAGTTCCAGCCATCTAGGGCGTCTGGAAAGCCATGGTCAGGCTGAGGTCGGGCGGGTCCCGTAGGATGCTGTAAGGTTGCAGGTTGCCCTCTTAAAAAAAACTTTCATAAGAAAATTTCGTTCCTTTAAAACTCTGCCCCTTTTTGCCACAGATACAGCTGAGCGACCTCTTACGTATGAATTTCGCCTTTGCGAGAGTGTCCTCTCTCTAATACTGAGATCATCCCTTGCAGCCCTCGGCCTCCGCCCATTGTAACGCATTTTGGCTCTGACCCTCAGACAGTTTGAGAATCACTTCGCTAATTGTAAGGGTTATTTCCAACATTAACTCCTACTGGGTAGATAAGTGGATTTATGTAGCCCAATGCAAACATAACATAATCCGGCAGATACACTGACCCCCAGCCCGAATCAGTTTATTGTCAGTCCAAATTAGGTAAAGTTGTGAATTTTATTTTGTGGTCTGCTTACTTTCCATGTAATGCTATTTGCAGATAACAAAATAAGAAGGGGGACTCGGGGGACTTTCCCCTTGTACCCTCACCGGGGTCTTCTCCTTGGATCCCACCAGGACCATACGAAGGGCCCTGGGCCCCAACGCCTTCAGAGGAAGGAACCACTTTGTGTTACCACAACTCCATCAAGGCGGCTCAGTCCCTCATGTTAGTGTGTCCCTTTGGTGGAACATATATGCCACCCAGTGCCCCCACTTCAAAAAGTTTGGCGACGCCTCTGAGCTGAAGGTACCTGACCGCTTCATTTTTTAGGGACTGATGACTCAAAGGGCCCTTTTTTGTTAGTCACTGGCTTAACTTAAATGGACCTTCAAGATAGTTTCGTGCACAGGCGCTCCGTACTGAGTATAGGCTGGGCAAGGGTGCGTATAGTAACTGCAAGCACTTCGACAGCATATACTGGTACCGCCAATCTACATGGACAGTATTTGACACCCCAGTAATTTCTTGCGGTTCACCATTTGTTGTTGTATGTAGGCCTGTAGTACACAATTGAAGTGTCCAAGTTAATCCTTTAAAACCCTTCATAATAAAGGGCTGATTACCATAGTGTTGTATCTGCGTTCGTACATAGAAAGTACTACGACCTACGAAAGTGATAATTACTACGTACGTACGTAATAATTATTACGTACGTACGTGATAATTATCACGTACGTACGTAATAATATCACGTACGTACGTACGTAATAATACTACGTACGTAATATTTATTAAGTACGTACGAAAGAATAATCACGTACGTACGTAATAATTATTACGTACGTACGTAATAAAAAATTTTTTTACCATGTCCTATCTAGAGCTTCGTACAACTCCACCTCCAGGCTCATTTCAAGAAGAGTTAATGAGGCAATTTTACATTATGAGCAACATTTGTTGCATAATATTGACGATTTGAAGTGTATTACCCCTTGCAGAAGTTATTTTATGGTCATTATTAATTCATTTCCAGAAAGTGAGCATTAGGAAACATGCTTATTCGTCCTCTACCCATTTTGTTTACCAAAACTCTCCTTTTGCTCACTCGCCCATTGGAAGCTGTTCGTCTGAATTCTCGTTCAAAGTTTAATTTGTTAAAAGTTCGATTTTTGTGAAGTACTTGGTGTGCTTCCCTGAATAGTGTTATTTGAATTTCAGTAAAAAGCATCGTGCTAGTGTACCAATTGTGTATTTACTACAGAGCTGCCAGGAAGCAATATGCCCGTCTCATGCACGAGTCTTGGAGGGGTGTCATGTCACAGCCAAATGTCAATAAATAATGAGAATTACTAAGAATGTAATCAGTTTAAAAGGCTAAGCTTTGCCAAAGATAGCACCATTTTGCATCTAGACCGTCCTATAGTTAAACCAAAATTTCTTAACTGAGAGGAGTTGTGAATCCCTCCTCTTTGACAACACCCT
Organism: Holothuria leucospilota; assembly: GCA_029531755.1. NCBI lineage: Eukaryota > Metazoa > Echinodermata > Holothuroidea > Aspidochirotida > Holothuriidae > Holothuria > Holothuria leucospilota. The sequence goes on along the minus strand of CM055963.1, from coordinate 24,780,197 downwards.
TTCCTTGGACCCGACCAAAAATAAAAACAATCCACTAAATTATGAGTTCGAAAATTTTCCAAAGATGGCACCATTCTTCATCTACACCACCTAGAAACGAAAAAAAATTGAAAGGGGGAGAGGGCATCCCTACATTGAAGGCTCCTCCCCGGGACCCCCAGGACGGCACCTCTGCATGAAGTGACAAAAGAATCCCCGGATGCAAACCATCGTAGGTACACAGTTTATGCCGACTTTCTAGGTTAACCGTATCTGAGTATGATTACCACATCATTATCTGTGGTGCCCCCCCCCCCCCCCGTAACCAACTCATGGCGCCACCACTGATACATGCCAAAGATAGCACTATTTTGCATCTAAGCCACCTTACATGAACAAAAACTCTCTAGAAGTGTAGGAAGATGCCCCACCCGTTAGACCCCTCCTCAAGGATGTCAACCCTAGGTGCCAACTATATTCCATGTACACCACTGTGCAATCAATCTCAAGACTGGCGCACGTCTAGTCAGGGTAACCCTGCAGCGAGGGAAATTGTTTAAATCTGGTCTCTTCCCTTTTCCCTCGACGTCAGGGATCATTTTGAACTGATCTTCACTCGCAATGAAGGTGGAGCTTCGAGTCTTAACATACATATTTATATGAGCGCTATCTTTTGCAAAAGTCCCCCTCGACTCTCTGGCGAAGAGCCAATTAGGCAGGGGGCGAAACCAAATATTAATCCCAAAGGAGTTTCTGCTCCCCAAAGGAGGTACGTCCCCAAGGGACAACAAACCTCACTCACCAACCTCTCGACCTTCAGACCTCTTAATCATGGGTCTGTCATGCGTGGTCCCGTCCGTGACTGGCTGAAAAGAACAGATACTACACATGATCTTAGCCAAAAGGCCGAGAAGCGAGAAGCTTGTTACATAGGCCTCCGTGGTCACGGACACCCCAGCGCCAGGTAACCAGAGGAAACCAAAGGAGCTACGTCCCCAAGGGACTAGAAACGCTATCGCTATTTAGTCGGGGATCCACATGCTCAAAAGCCGCTTAAAAATGGTTGAACCTGACATGTCATGCTATACTTTTGTTTGGGTATTTTCTGCTAATTCATACCTTACGGTTAGCTGATTAAGTGGGTCTGCTTTGCAGAAATATTGCAAAAAAAAAACTTATGACCATTTGTATAGCTGCTCCTCTTTAACATCATGATTGAAAAATGTGAACAAATATGAATCCGCAAAATCGTACAGTGTGTGCTGAATGTGGTAATAAATACATAAAAACAGTCCCTAACAAGAACATGAGTTGAGGAATGCAATTAAAAACTCTTCTCAAATGGTTAAAATACATTTTGACCTTATTTATGGTGATTTTTGCCGGCAAAATCTTTCGGAACCTTCCACATTTTAAGCCTTCAATTTGTTAAAGGCGCCAATTGTTCTCAAATTCAGGAGACATGATTCTCTCGTCAAGTAATTTACTGTATGGAGTGAGGAAAGAAAGTATCAAAACGAATCCTCAGATACTGGGGGTGGCATGTTTCTCTTACTGGGGGTGGCATGTTTCTCTGTTCTCTTTCCCTACAAGCCCACCCAGGGCACCCCAACCCCATAGGTTACCCCAATGATCGATACCCATGCATTTTGTACACAAATATTATCATCTACACTGACGAACATTTCTCTCGTTCGGTGTTCCATGTGAACACTTTCTTTCATACAAACTGTCCTCACAGAAACGTTTCCGATATGCCATGTTCTCACCTCGAAAATGTTTCTATAAACTATTATTTTACTCCATCATCATCCAGATAGCGCCGAATTAGGGAAACTTGAAAAGATATTAGGTTAGGTCACTTTCAATATTCAGCATAATTGTGAACTGCACATTCATCCAATAAACTTAAGCCTAGTGATTAGATGTTTCATATCAACAGAAGATGTCTGCACCTACTGTTTATAATAAGTATGTTTATCTCTATGGTGCTTTCATTTATTATTGAAACCACTGCCAATTTTAAAAATATTTTTCCTCACATAATGTACATAGTCCAGGCCATTTTGTAGCCTTTTTGGGGTTTGGCATTTTTTTTCTTTTTTTGCTATATTTGGTTAAAGTTTGATATGATGTAGAGTACGCATCACACAATCAGAAAAGAATATGATCCGCATTTTTTTTCATGTGTGTAAAGGGGAATAGCCAGCCACTTCAAAATGGCCGCCATTTTGATCATTTTGGCTAATTTTAGTACAAAAAAAAAAACACTCTTTTACTCCTAAATGTAGGGTCTAAAACTTTTTAGGAGTAAAAGTGGTAAAATTGACAGTCTATCCTGCAATATCCTAAAAGTTTTTCCAAAAATATTGATCTGTTCTTTTGTAGTGACCTGTCGAATATGGCCCTTTTAGGCGAAAAAACGGCAATTTTGGCAATTTTTATCACCTGGGGCCCATTTTTGAGTACCAGATTATCTAAAATTATGTGTTCCCGCGACCTTACCTTTTTGTTAATGGATAGCCCGATAACCAGTAAGATGTAAAGAAAATTTCAACTCCCAAATTCAAGCCTACATGAAATGGGTTGTACTGAAAATTCGCAAATCCTTTGTTTTGCGTTGGAAATTTGGCATCTGGGATCATTTTTAAGTGAAAAATAAGGTTTAAGTGCATTGTGTGTGCCACAAGATGCTCCTGTCTTCATGGAAATCTGCAGCCTTATGCCTCAGTAGTACACAGAAAGATATTCGACCCGCAAATGGGAATAGACAACGAAATAACTGACCCCGAAATATCGCGATTTCTTCATTTCCGAGAAAAATATGGGTTTGGGGGCATTTTTGAGCCTTCGTTTCTCTATAAGTAACATACGAGATTATCTCATCTTCATAAAGTGGGCCGCCTAGTTGCCTTAGCAGTGCACAGAGAGGATTTTGACTCTCAAATGAGAATGGGCGTGAAATTACGGACCCCCAAATATAGCGATTTCATCATATTTCCTTGAAAAATATGGGTTTAGCAGTTCAGCTATTTAGGGGCACTTTTCTGCCATAATATCATTATAAAGCATACAATATGCTAGTGCCTTATTAGTGGCGCCACGCCATGAAGATGAGAGCACTAGGTTGGCCACACCATAAGACGAGAGCATATTGTATGAGGACTTATAAAGATATTATGGCTCAAAAGTGCCCCTAAACCAATATTTTCAAGGAAAAATGGGGAAATTGCAGAATTTGGGTTTCTGTAGTTTTATGCCCGTTCTCAGTTGTGAGTCTAAATTTTATCTGTGTACTTCTGGGGTACTAGGCTACAGATTCCAGGAAAAAAGGATCATCAAGTATTATACTAATATGGATATTAATGCCAAAAAGTGCCCCTACACCATAATTTTTTCAAGGAAAAATGAGGAAATCGCAATATTTGGGGGTCCGTTATTTCATTCCCATTCTCATTTGAGAGTCAAAATTCTTTATGTGCACTAATAAGGCACTAGGCTGTCCACACCATAAGATGAGAGCATATTGTAGGAGACTTATAAAGATATTATGGCTCAAAAGTGCCCCCAAACCCATATTTTTCAAGCAAAAATGAGGAAACACAATATACTTAACTTACCCTTATTTTTCACTAAAAATGATCCCAGATGCCAAAATTTCCAACTCAAAACAGAGAAATTGCGAAATTTTCAGTACAACCCATTTCATATAGGCTCGAATTTGGGAGTTGAAATTTTTCTCACGTCTTACCTGGTTATCGGGCGACCCATTAACAAAAGGAAAGGTCGCGGGGATACATAATTTTAGAGAATCTGGTACTCAAAAATGGCCCCAGGTGCTAAAATTGCCAAAATTGCCTGTATGAAAATGGCCACAACTTTTTTTTGCAATTGTTCCTAGAGAGCAGAATACCCATTGAAGTATTTTTAATATCTATACTAAACAGATAAAACACAAATGAAAAGTATAGCAAACCATGTCAGGTTCATTTCAAATTTTGGGTGGCTGGATCCCGACTAATTGGTTAACTGAAGGGTTCAACCATACACCAGGGAGTTGCTAGAGACTCTAGCAACTCCTGCATACACTGACATCTAACAAGGTACTTGCGGACTTCTGAGCAGTGAACAGTGGTGTCAAGTTTCGGCCGCAGCAAATCAATCCGGAACATTTCCAATGTTTATCCACGATGATGTAGCCGTTAAATTTTCTTTTAGGTATAAAGCAAAATGTCATCTCCCATTCATGTGCGGAAAACCCTTACAAAAAAATGTGTGGCAAAGTTCCCGTACCACACGTGAAATATTGTGTCAAACTGAGCAAACTATGGTGGGGTGCGGAGTGGCCTGAAATTTCTATGAATTTTAACGTGGCAATTTGTGTCATTAATAAACCGTTGACACACTTTTCCAAAGTGCCATGCATTGACCAGCATTTTCACAGTTTGGACATGAGGCAATGTGTGGAAAACCGAAAATCACACTTTGACACATGTAACAGGAGGTAAACTGGGGTAAAGTAGGCAAAGTGTGGAGATGTGTGGAGAAGTGTGGTGCTGAGTAAAGCAAATTCAATAGTTCGATTTCGTTCACTGGCCTTGTTTGCCACACTTTACCGTGGTTTGCTACATGTGTCAACTTGACACAGCTTTCCCCACTTTGACCCAGATTTCAAGGTGTGACAATCATGCGGGTAAAAGGGTGGTCCGGTGTGTCAGACTGGTTCCAATGCATACCACAAGTGTCACCACGCGTGACCACACTTTTTTCCTTATGTATTTTCATATGATCTGCCACACGTGATTACATGTGTTCACATGTGGCACGCTACACTTTTTTTTTTTTTTTATGGGAAGTGAAAAGGTCTTTGCAAATGCAAACACATTCCCTCTTGCAGGATTACCCTAACTAGCGCAGGCCCTGACGTTACATGAAACAATGAAATGAGATCATTATTCCATGAATTTGTTTCTCGAACAAAATTATTCTTTGCTGTGAACAATTTAGTAAATAGCAACAGGGTATATTATTTCCCAGTTAAATTTAGTGTATTAAAGACTCCGGAAAAATTAGACCAATTCTGTGGGTCAAATTCCTATGTCAAACCACCATTTTGCATGTAGGCATCATAAGAATTAAAACTTTCCTTGTAAGGGGAAGAGAACACCCCTTATACCCTTTTTCATATCTACAGATACAGGGCGGTAGCCTGGGCGAAATCTTTAGGGGACAGTACAGGACAGCGTCCAGTAGAGTCCTTTTGTACGAAGAGTTGCGATAACTGGTTATTTGACGCCATTTTGCCTCCAACTGGGAAAAAGCATTGTGCGCACGTTCAAATAGGTAAGTTAAACGGTGGTACTGATCTGCACAGCTAGTCTGAACTTTTTTGGTAAAATAAAACATGTTTTGAAGCGTTTTTATTGATTATCATGTCTCACAAAGGATAAATATGAATTTCAACAGGTCATAGAGGGGACGAGGAAAAGGGGACTGGGGCACTGGAGTTGTGATATCAGACTTCACTTGCAATTTTACTTGGAATCAATAAAATCAAATCACAGTTCTCGATGTGGAATGAGTGACTACACTGGTATTTTCTATACTGTGGCGTTGACATCGCTGGAGGGCAATGGTCTAGGATGGGGATGGGAGCAAGGCCAGGATCCTAATAGATCAGTACATGAAAAGGGGGTGCAAAATGAAATCCAGTGTTTTCAGGACTTTGCAATAGGCCTAACCATGATTTACTTACGGAATGAAATCACCTCAAGTTGGCATAACAATTAAACAGGGGTGAAAAAAGAGTAGCATAACTACTAAGGCATTGCGAAGGTGCAGTTTCCCTTCTGCTCCGCTCACAAACCCATCTCATGCCCCTCTCAATATAACCAATGTAACCAAATCATAATTCCCCTGATAGTCCCGCCTCCATGATATCGTATTTAAATATTCAAATTTATGTCACTGAGGCTGGATTTGCAGCCTTAATTGGGTAAAAAAATGCTCTTTTTCAAGTAGACTATTTGGTAGGCCCCAGCAAATTTAAATCAAACAGGAAGGGCCATTTTGCAGAAAGTAGTCCTCGGCCTCTGTGTCGGCTTATACAAATTAGGAGGTGGGGCGGACCTTACTTTTATTGATGACATGGTGTTGTAATACTGTATAAAATGTGTTTTTCTGAAAACAAGAATCTTCAAGTATAGCTAATATGGAGTTGAAAAAAGCAAAGGTGATTGACACACAGTGAAAACGCTTCACTATGAGAATTTGCATAAGTGCAGGCTTATAATTATGCCAGAGTTGAGATGAGATACATGGAAAGAGGGAAATGATGTATCAGTGTGGGACAGTCAAATATGGTATTGAGGGTTGTGACATCAAAGACAGATTAATTAGGACTTGCCCACTGGAATATTCTTTGGATACCTCCAAACAGTCAGTTTAAATTCCTTTCCCAGCCCATGAATATAGCTTTCTAAGAACTCGACAATTTTTCAACCCCACAACAACAGAGAAAATGTACGGAAAACACTGCTTTAACATGTGTACCTGACTGTACTACTCATTACTTCCAACCAAAAACTATCAGTGTCGTGGTAATTTGGCAGACTACATTGCATTTGTTTTATAAAAAAAAGAAAAACTGCAAAATTGTTGATAGGCATAGTAGGCGGGGGCAAGAGGGATATTTTCCTTAAAATTCGGGAAACTTGCTGCTATGGGGGGGGGGGGGGGGGACTGCAGCGCCAGATCGCCACGTTTTACAATACTGATTAAAGCAATGGGATGAAACCATTATTTGGCAAGAACTTCAACAGTGCCAATTTCACTAACTTCGTTATTGCCCGACGAAGTCTGACACTAAAGCGTATGACAACATTGCTCTCCCTATAGTATGGGAAAGTTTTAACATGATACATGGAGTTGCCTTACAGTATCCTTTTGTTAGCAGTTATTACAGTGTGCAAAAATTGTGCAACCGATGGTAATTAAGGCTTATGTTTACCAATGGTAGCACGATATCCATCTTCTCTGATTACCCTTCGTGATAGAAAGAAAGTTGCCCCACAAATCAAATAAGGCCCCTACGCCCGAATCAATGTTCTCCAGGCGCGTAGCCAAGGGGAGCAGCCGTAACCCTCTTAAAGCATTTTTGTTTTTGTTATTTTAATGATGTTTTATGATATTGCTCGTAACTCAGAAAAAGAATGTTTAAATGCAACTTCCAAGTACTGTAAAGGTATCATTTCCAGCGATCTGGGAGACATTTTCGGCCAACTGGTTTTCTTGTGCGCTACGCGCCAACCTTTGGTGGGCTACGCTTAGATAGTTTGCTCCATGCTTCGCCCCTCCTTGGCAATTCCTGGCTATACGCGCATGATGTTCTCGTTGCCATGCTATTGCTCCCAATCTCCCCTCCCTGCTTTTTTCTTACAAAGGTCTAGTTTATCCCTTCGCTTCTTACAGTACATTTGTAATCCGATATTGATGAATTTGAAAATAATTTACTCCTCCAAGTTGTGACAGGAAGTAAGTTGAATATCAGCAGCCTGTTTCTTTTTGCATACTTCAAGGAGTTTTGACTTCAGATTTTTTTTCCACCCATTAACCCATCTTTCAAACGTCAAAAAATACTCTCAGCAATTACCAGCATTCCAAACAATTTCAGTGGCTGATCGGGGGGTCGTCGACGTCCGGACCCCCCTCAAATTTCCCAGTTTGCCCCTTTTCAGGTTTGTTTATTTTTTCACTTTAAAAACGAGAGTTTCACAGATAATGACAGTTGTCGAATTTCGAGGAGATTTTGGTTACCCCCATCCAGGCGTCGATCAATCCGCCGTAAAATTCTAGCCATGTATCGCATAAACTTTCGGCAAAATATTTGACTACGGCATATGGCCCTATCCGAAACACTAAAAGCGCAATCGTCTTACAGCCATGTGATCACAGTATGTCTTACTGTCTGCGTGGCAGTAACGCAATTCTAATCACTTTTCGCTTGGAACCACCTGTGGCGTGCTTGGGTATTCAAAAGTAATACCAAGTACGCAGATATCACGTCATAATCACTGGCTAGCGCTAGCGGCTGCAGTTAGCGAGCTGAATATTGGAAGAGCTTTCACTCAAAAAAGATTTGGATATTAATTAACCTTATCGACTGCCTCTGATGCTGTAACTGTGATGTTTTTCCAAAAACACATATGAGTTACTATGCTTAGGATGCGTATCAGTAGCTGTGAGGCTGAAAGGTCATTTTCAGGTTTGAGAGGATAAAAAACCTACCTACGCATTCAAAATTTCTGTGGAGAGGCTAGCAGGCCTTGCTCTTTTGCATTTACATCATGAAGTTGACATAGAAATTGAAGAGAATTGCAAAAAGCTTTCATAGGCCAGAACACCAGAAGACTGTTTCTCTAAAATTTTTCTCTTTGACGATAGTTAATCATTTTTACAATTTTTATGTGCTCTCATTGCTACAAAGGCACTGCTACTCGGTCGGTCGTATAGTCAGTACCAGGGATTTGGAAAAATATTCTTTCAGTGGCCCGAGTAATATTCTAATCTCATATTTCATCAATTATGCTATATTTGAAACTATTATCACAAACACTACTACCTCCCTTGAACTATTTAAATTGACTGCCTTCTAACCCTATCATGCAGGCCACCCAGCCACTTTTGAGAAATTCATTTCTGATTTATGCAACTTTCATTAAAGGGTTTTTTTTTATGCTCTTTTATGCGAAGGTCTGTGATTATTATGGCTATTTTTATGATAAATTCACGAAGACCAAGCAAGATAAAAAAGAGCTTCCTAAAAAATAGGAATTCTTGGTGATGTATTCAATTTACATTTAGCACCAAATGTGTACCATTTTGGAAAAGCCTGACGGAGGGGGACACTCACCGAAATTCCCAATGAAAAATTTTGGGGGATTAAAAGCGAGGGAAATTTTGTTTCCCAAATGCGTATCGGTAGGCGGATAGGAAGGAATTGGGGACCGTATTTTTCCCCTAAATGTTCTTGTCGCGGGAAAAACAGTTTGCTTTTTTGGGTTTCCTGGGAATTACAATAAAAAACACACCCTTTAAATTTTTGGGCCTAGCTTATGTTGGTAGGAGAGCTTTTGTTTTACGGGGGCCCTACGGGGGGGGGGCCTTTTTGTTTTGGTACGCTCGTTTTGTAACGCTGACGAGAGGATTGACCATTTTTAGTATTAGCTCCTTTTAAAAATACGAGACGGCTATCAGAAGCCCTTTAAAATTTTTTTGCATAATTCAGCAATGCTAGCTTTAATAATTATTTCTGGGGAGAAAAGGGCAGCGTTTGTGAAGCGGCAACCTTTTAAAGGGTGGGCTCGATGCAGACAAATTTCTTCTTAAAAATCTAAATAATTTTGGCCTTTTGTACAAGGGCTTTCTACGCCTGCTTTTGGCCGTAAAACAAAAGGATGCGGGACTGACAATTCCCTGGGAAGAGCAGCTAGGAACTTTCCCCGCACTTGAATTTCAGTATGGGCCCATAAGAAAAAATTTAGTTTTTTGGTCGAGGCTAAAAATTGTTCTGCGGATCTCCTTCAAAAAATTTTTGAGGTCTAAAAAATTGGGCCAAATTAAAGGCAGGGATGGGGAGGATGTTTCCACAAAAATCAGGGTAGGAAAGACCCCCTTAAAATTTTTGGAAAGGGATCCGTAAAATTTTGGCCCAATCCATTTTTACGTGCGTACCTTGAAGGGAAATTTTGAAAAGGAAATACAGCCTAAAATTTGGGTTTCGTTGTCGCGGGTTTTTGCAAATTGGGGCCCTCTAAATAATCTAAAAAAGGCCAGAAAAGGCTTAGCCAAATCTGCTTTAATTTTATCGTCATGGAAAACGGTTGGGGAGGAAGTCTGTGCTACGAAGATTAAAATGACTAAAAATGAAAAAACAGCTTGAGTAAACCCAAAACCTTTTAAGCTATACAGGCTAGGCATTGTAGGGTTAGACTAGATAATAACAAGGGCCTTTAAATTTTAAGACTTCGAAAAAATTTACACAAAAAAGTACACTTGTTTGTGTAGCCTAGGCTGGGAATAAAAATAAACAACATAAAATTAACGGGAAAAAGTTAAAAAACTAGGCCTAGCCGGCAGAAGTGAGCTTTAACTCGGGGGGGGGGGGTTGTCTGGGCATAACCTTGAAAAAATTTACCCCTAGGCTAAACCCCTAATGATAACACCCGAAATCGCCCGGGGGGACTTCTCCCTTTCAGGAGCCTTTCGTGCCCCGCGTAGAGGGTTAAACCGGGCGTTGGGTAGATCGCTGTCTTTGGCAAAATTTTTCGCGAGATCCAGAGTGGACGTGGGCTAGACTAGATTTGATATCTTTGGCAAATGGAATCTCGGGAAATTTTAAAAATTAGTAATTAGGCAAATTAAGGGCTGCTGAGGTCTACAAAGACAAAGGGGGAGCCCTTTCGATCCGTACAGGTGGAGGAGATTTTTTTGGGATAGACATTTTGGGGTTTATCTTTAAAAAGGGAACGGGGGAAAAAAAAACGCATAAAGTTCAAGCCCGGTATCCATAAAGAACGCGACCCAAAGGTTGTAGAGGCCAGGCTTATCCTACTCCCTGTTTTCCCCCCATATGACGTAAAATTTAAATTTCCCCAAAATAAAAACCCCGACTCTTTTCCCCCATGTGGGATAAGGGCCAAACGCCTTTCCCGGGGAAAGGGTTTGTACGGGGGTCTTGGCAGTTTTGGGGTAGCCCGGTTTTTTGTCAAGGGGGGGGAAGGCCCCCAAGATTTTTCCCCCCAAATTTGTGATCTGCTTCCTAAAATAATGTTCTCCGCAGGTCCCAATTTTGTTTCCCGGGGGCTTTCCCCCGACTGGGTGATGTGACTGACACCGTCCTGGGGGGGGGGTATAAGGGGGGGGGGGTCCCCCCTTTCCCCTTTTGGGTTAATTTTTTTCCCCATGTTTTGGGGGGGCTAGAGCAAAAAGGGAAACCCCATTTGGTGCAAATGTAAATTTAATACATCACCAAAAAATTCCTATTTTTTAGGAAAACTCTTTTTTTTCTTGCTTGTCTTCGGGGAATTTATTTATTAAAAAAAAAGCCTAATAATCACCCGACCTTCGCATAAAAAACATAAAAACCTTTTAAGGGAAAGTTGCATAAACAGAAATGAAATTTCTCAAAAGTGGCTGGGGGCCTGCATGATTTGGGTTAGAAGGCAGTCAATTTAAAAAGTTCAAGGGAGGTAGGTTTGTGATAATTTGTTTTAAATATAGCCCTAATTTTTTTTTTTTGAAATATGAAAATTAGAATATTACTTTGGGCCCCTGAAGAATATTTTCCAAATTCCCTGGTTTCTGACATACCCACCGCGAGTAGCAGTGCCCTTTTTAGCAATGAAAGCACATAAAAAATTTTAAAAAAGATTTAAATAACGTCAAGAGAAAAAAAATTTTTGAGAACAGTCTTTGGTGTTTGGCCTATGAAAAACTTTTGCAATTTTTTCAATTTTTATGTCAACTTCTGATTTTAAATGCAAAAGAGAAGGGCTGCTAGCCTCTCCACAGAAATTTTTATGCGTAGGAGGTTTTTTAATTTTCCCCTCAAACCTGAAAGACCTTTTAGCCTCACAGTATATACGCATCCTAAGCATAGTAACTCAATGTGGGTTTTGGAAAAAAAAACCCCGTTACAGCATCAGAGGCAGTCGATAAAAGGGTTAAAAATTCCAAAACTTTTTTTGAGTGAAAGCTCTTCCAATATTTCAGCTCGCTAACCGGGAGCCCCTGCGCTAGCCAGTGGGTTTTGACTGATATTGCTTTCTTGGTATTACTTTTTAAACCCAAGCACGCCCCAGGTGGTTTCCCAAACGAAAAATGATTAAAAATGCGTTCTGCCACGCAGACAGTAAGGGAAAACTGTGATCACTGGCTGTAAGACGATTGCCCCTTTTTGTGTTTTGGATAGGGCCATATGCCGTAGCAAATTTTTTTGCCGAAAGTTTATGCGTACAAAGGTAGAATTTTTCGGCGGGTTGATCGACGCTGGATGGGGGTAAAACCCAAAAACTCCCCGAAATTCGACAATGGCATTATCTGTGAAACTCTCGTTTTTTAAAGTGGAAAAAAAAAAACAAACCTAAAAGGGGCAAAGGGAAAAATTTTAGGGGGGTCCGGGGCGGTTTGGACCCCCCCATCAGCCCTGAAATTGTTTGGGGAAAGCTGGGAATGCTGAGAGTATTTTTTTTTACGTTTTAAAGAGGGGTTTAATGGGGGGAAAAAAAATCTGAAGTCAAAATCCTTGAAGTATCAAAAAAGAAACGGTGCTGATTTTCAATTATTTCGGGCACAACTTGGGGGAAAAGAAAATTATTTTCAAATTCATCAATATGGGATTACAAATTTTACGTAAGAAGCGAAGGGTAAATAGACCTTTTGTAAGAAAAAGCAGGGAGGGGAGTTTGGGAGCAAAGCATGGAAACGAGAACATCAGGGGGCGTATACCCAGGAATTTGCCAAGGAGGGGCGAAGCAGGGAGGCAAATACCAAGCGTAGGGGCCCCCAAAAAGGGTTGGCGCGTAGCGCACAAAAAAACAGTTTGGCCGAAAAGGTCCCCAGCCGCTGGAAAATGATACTTTACAGTATTTGGGGAAGTTGCTTTTAAAACATTTCTTTTCTGATTTACGGCAAATCAAAAAAACATCTTTAAAAAATAACAAAAAAAAAAAATGTTTTAAAGAGGGTTACGGCGCCCCCTTGGCTACGCGCCTGGAGAACATTGATTTGGGGCGTAGGGGCCTTTTTTGATTTGGGGCCCAATTTTTTTCTTTCACAAAGGGGAATCAGAGAAAAATGGATTCGTGTACCATGGTAAACAAAAGGGCCTTAATTACCACGGTTGCAAAATTTTGCACACTGAAATAAAACTGCTCCCAAAAGGATATGTAAGGCAACTCCATGTATCATTTTAAAAAACTTTCCTTTTACTATTGGGAGAGCAATGTGTAAAACGCTTTAGGGTCAGAAATTGTCGGGGCAATTTAAAGGAAAATTAGTGAAATTGGCACTGTTTAAAATTTTGCCAAAAAATGGTTTTTTTGCTTTAATCCCGTATTGTAACGTGGGGGATTGGCGCTTTCAGCCCCCCCCCCCCCCCCTAGCAGCATGTTTCCCGAGTTTTAAAGGAAAAAAATCCCCCTGCCCCCGCCTACCTATCCCATCAACAATTTTTCCCGTTTTCTTTTTTTTTAAAAAAAAAATGCAATGTAGTCGCCAAAAATTTTCCACGACACTGATAGTTTTTTGGGTTTGGGAAATAATGAGTAGTACAGTCAGGTACACAGTTAAAGCAGGTTTTCCGTACATTTTCTCTGTTTTTTGTGGGTTTAAAAATTGTCGGTTTTAGAAAGTAATTCATGGGTGGGAAAGGAATTTAAAAGACGGTTTGGGGGGTATCCAAAGAAAATTCCAGGGGCAAGTTTCCCAATTAAAACGGGCTTTGATTTTCACAACCCTCAATACCATATTTTACGGGCCCCCCACTGATACATCATTGGGCCCCCTTTCCAAAGTATCTCATCTCCCAAAAATGGCCTTAAAATTTTAAGGCCCGAATTATGCAACTTTTCATAGTGAAACTTTTTTACTGGGGTCAATACCTTTGCTTTTTTTAACCCAATTAGTATACTTTAAAAAATTTTTTTTTTTTTTTTTTTTTCAGAAAACACATTTTTTTAAAAGTTTTACAAAAAACCATGTATCAATAAAAGTAAGGGCCGCCCCCCCCTCCTAATTTGGATAAGCCCACACAGAGGCCGAGGATACTTTTTGCAAAATGGGCCCTTTTCCCTTTTATTTAAATTTTTTCTGGGCCCCCACCAAATAGTCTACTTGAAAAAAAAGCATTTTTTTTTCCCCAAAGAAAAGGGGCAAAACCAGCCTCAGGACTACCTTTGAAAAATTTTCATACGAGATCTGGAGGCGGGGGCTAAACAGGGGAAATTTTGATTTTGGGTCATTGGTTATATTGGAGGGGCATGAGAGGGGTTTGTGAGCGGAGCAGAAGGGGAAAAATGCCCTTCGCAAGCCTTAGAGTTATGCACTCTTTTTTCACCCCTGTTTTAATTTTATGCCAAATTGAGGGGATTTTATTCCCTAGTAAAACGGGAGGCCTATTTAAAGTCCCGAAAACATGGATTTTATTTTTCACCCCCTTCATGTATGATCTATTGGTCCCGGCCTTCTCCCCTCCCCCTCCTAGACCATTTTCCCCCCGCGAGTCAACGCCACAGTATAGGGAAAAACCAGTGTGTCACTCATTCCACATCGAGAACTGGATTTGATTTTTTGATTCCCAAATAAAATTTCAAGTGAAGTCTGAATCACAACTCCAGTCCCCCGTCCCCTTTCCTCGTCCCCTTAGATGTTGAAATTCATATTTATCCTTTGTGAGACATGAAATCAATAAAACGCCTTCAAAAAATGTTTTATTTTACCAAAAAAGTTTAGACTAGCTGTGCAGATCTACCCCCGTTTAATTACCATTGAAGTGCGCACAATGCTTTTCCCATTGGAGGCAAAAAGGCGTCAAATAACCAGTTATCGCAATCTTGTACAAAAGGACTTACTGGAGCTGTCCTGTATGTCCCTAAAGATTTCGCCAGGGTCCCCCCGTATCTGTAGATAGAAAAAGGGTATAAGGGGTTCTCTTCCCCCTTCAAGGAAAGTTTTTAATTCTTAGATGCTACTGCAAAATGGTGGTTTGCTAGGAATTTTACCCCCAGAAATGGGCTAATTTTTCCGGAGTCTTTTTAAAACACTAAAATTTAACTGGGAAATAATAACCCTGTTTTATTTACAAATTTTTCACAGCAAAAAAAATTTTTTTCGAGAAAAAAAATTCATGGAATAATGACTTTATTTCATTTTTTTCATGTAAGTCCGGGCCTGCGTGTTGGGTATCCTGCCAAGAGGGAATGTGTTTGCATTTTCAAAGCCCTTTTTCATTTCCCCTTAAAAAAAAAAAAAAAATTTTGTGGCATGCCCATTTTGAACCCCCGGGTAACACGGTTGCAAAACATAGAAAATCCATGAGGAAAAAAAGTGGGGTTAGGCGTGGGGGGACACTTTGGTAGGGAAAAACCAATCTGACAAAACAGGCCCACGTTTTCCCTGAAATGATTGTACACCTTAAAATCGGGTCAAAGTGGGGAAAGCTGTGTAAATTTGGGACACATGTAGCAAACCCCCCGAAAAAAGGGTGTGGCAAAAAAGGGCCCAGGGAACGAAACAAAACAAAATTTTACTTTATCAGCCCAAATTCTCCACACACTCCACACTTTGCCAAATTTACCCCAGTTGGCCCCCCGGGTTACATGTGTAAAAGGGTGTGTTTTTTCGGTTTTCCACCATTCCCTCATGCCCAAAAACGTAAAAAATGGGGGTCAAGCAGGGCCCATTTTGGAAAAAGGTGTAACTGTTATTAATGACACACATTGCACAAAAAAAAATTCACGGGAAAATTTCACGCCTCTCCAAAACCCCACCATAGTTTAAAACCAGTTCGACACAGTATTTCACGTGTGGTTTTGGGAAACCTTTGCCACACAATTTTTTTGAAAGGGGTTTTTCCGAAACATGAAGGGGAAAGATGACTTTTGTTTTAACCTAAAAAAAAATTTTAAAACGGCTCCATATCGGGAAAAAACTTTGGAAATGTTCCGGTTTGTTTTGGCTGGGGCCCGAAACGGGACACCATTTGGTTCACTGCTCAGAAGTCCCCCAAGTCCGGGTTAGTGTCAGGTATGCAGGGAGTTGTAGAGTCTCTAGAACTCCCGGGTGTAGGTTTTGGAACCCTTCATTTTTAACCCAAAATTATTTCGGGGACCCAGCACCCAAATTTAAAATAAACCCTGCCCGGTTTGCTAAAACTTTTAAATTTTTTTTTATTTTTGGTTGTATAGATTTTTAAAAAATTTTCAAGGGGTATTTGCTCTTTGGGAAAACCAAGGGCAAAAAAAAGTTGGGGGCCATTTTACAGGAAATTTTGGAAAAATTTTAGCCCCCGGGGGCCTTTTTGGGGAGTCCCAGATTCTCTAAAATTATGTTTTTCCCCGCGCCCTTTTCCCCTTTTGGGTTAATGGGTCGCCCGATAACCAGGTAAGACGTGAGAAAAAGGGTCAATCCCAAATTCGAGCCATATGAAATGGGTTTTTTACTAAAAATTCCCCCCCAAATTTTTAAATTTCTTTTTTGATTTGGGGAAATTTTTTGGGGCTTTTGGGGAAAATCATTTTTTAGTGAAAAATAAGGGTAAGTAAGTATTTTGGTTTTTTCCTCATTTTTGCTGAAAAAAAATGGGTTTGGGGGGCACTTTTGAGCCATAATATCTTTATAAGTCTAATAAAATATGCTTCATTTTTTATGGGTGTGGACACCCTAGGGGCCTTATTAGTGCACAAAAGAATTTTGACTCTCAAAATGGAAGGGGAATGAAAAAAACGGACCCCCAAATATTGGTTTCCCTCTTTTTTTTCTTGAAAAAATTAGGGGTTTGGGGGGGCCTTTGGGAAATTTAATTTTCCATTTTTTTGGGTTTAATACTTGAGATCCTTTTTTTTTGGAATCTGTGGGCCTAGTACCCCAGAAAAGTAACAAGATAGAATTTAGACTCACAATTTGAGAAGGGGCAAAAACTACGGGAAACCCAAATTCTGAAATTTTTTCCCCCCCCCCAATTTTTCCTTGAAAATTTTTTTTTAGGGGCATTTTTGACCAAAATTTATTTTTTATAAGTTCATACAATATGCCTCTCTTATGTGGCCAACCAGTGCTTTTAATCTTCATGGCGGGGCGCCACTTTTTTAAGGGCCCTAGATATTGTATGCTTAAAATTTATATTAGGGCAGAAAAGTGCCCCTAATAGCTGAACTGCAAAAACCCATTTTTTTCAAGGAAAAATGGGGGAAATCGAAATTTTGGGGGGGCCTTAAAATTTCCCCGCCCTTTTTCATTTGAGATTTCAAAATCCTCTCTGTGCACTGAAAGGCAAAGGCGGCCCATTTTAGAAGATGAGATAAATCTCGTTTTTAAATTATAAGAAACGAAGGCTCAAAAATCCCCCCAAAACCCATATTTTTCTGGGAAAAATGAAGAAATGGGGCCGTTTTTTTTATTTTAAGGGGGTCGTTTTTTCCCGTGTCTTTTTCCCCATTTGCGGGTTCGAAATTTTTTCTGGGGAAAAATGAGGCAAAAGGCTGCAGTTTTCCCCATAAAGCCCAGGAGCATTTGTGGCCCACAAATTGCATTTAAACCCTTTATTTTTCACTTAAAAATGACCCCAGAGGGGCCAAAATTTAAAACGAAAAAAACAAAGGTTTTGGGGAATTTTCAGTAAAACCCCAATTTATGTAGGCTTGTTTTTGGGGAATTTGAAATTTTTTACATTTCCCTGGTTTCGGGCTATCCATTAAAAAAAGGGGAAGGTCGGGGGAACACAAAATTTTTAGTAATTGGTACTCAAAAAGGCCCCAGGTGATAAAATTCCCAAAAATTGCGTTTTTCGCCTAAAAGGGCCATTTCGGAAAAAAAAAAAAATTAAAAATTTTTTTTAAAAAAAATTTGGGGGGGGCTTTAAAATTTTTTTTTTTTTTTAAAAATTTTAAAAAAAAGGGGGGTTTTTTTTTTTTTCCCAAAAGAAAAAAGGGAAAAAGGGGGGTTTTTTTTTTCCCAAAAAAAAAAAAAATTTTTTTTAAATTTTTTTTTTTTTTTAAAAAAAAAAAAAAAAAAAAAAAAAAAAAAAAAAAAAAAAGGGGGGAAAAAAAAAAAAACCCTTTTTAAAAATTTTTTTAAAAAAAAGGGGTTTTTTTAAAAAAAGGGGAAAAAAAAAAAAAAAAAAAAGGGGAAAAATTTTGTTTAAAAATAAACCTTTTTTTTTGGGGAAAAAATCACAAATTTTTAAAAAAAAAGGGGGCCCCCTTAATTTAAATTGGGCCCTTTAAAAATTTTTTTTAAAAAAAAAAACTTTTTAGGGGAAAAAAATGGAAAAAAAAAACCTTTTTTAAAAAAAAATTTTAAAAAGGGGGGGGGAAAAAAGGGGGGTTAAAAAAAGAAAAATGTTTTTAAAAAAATTTGGGGGAAAAAAGGGGGGGGGCCCCGGGGGGGGGGAAAAAAAGGAAAAGGAACCCCAAAAAAAAAAAAAAAAAAAAAAACCCCAACCCCAAAAAAATTTTTAAAAAAAAATTTCCAAAAAAAATTAAAATTTTAAAAAAAGGCGAAAAAAAAATTTTTTTTTTAAAATTTTAATAAAAAAATAAAAAAAAATTTTTCCGGAAATTTTTTTTTTTTCCCCCTTTTTTTTTTTTTTTAAATTTTTTTTTTTTAAAAAAAGGGACGTTTTTTGGGGGAAAAATTTTTTTTTTTAAAAAAAAAGGGGAAAAAGGCCCCCCCAAAAAAAATTTTTGGAAAAGGAATTTTTTAAAAAAAAAATTTTTTTAAAAAAAAAAAAAAAATTTAAAAAAAAATTTTTTTGGGTTTTTTGGGAAAAAAAACCCCCCTTTTTTTTTTTTTGGTTTTTTCCCCCCCGGGGGGGGCCCCCCGGGGGGAAAAAAAAAATTTGGGGGTTTTTGGTTTGGTTAAATTAAATTTTTTCCCCCTTTTTTTCCCTTTTTTGGGGGCCCCCCCGGGGGTTTAAAAAAAAATTTTAAATTTTTTTTTGGGTTTTGGGGGGGCCCCCCGGGGGGGGTTTTTTTAAAAAAATTTTTTTTTTGAAATGGGGGGAAAAAAAAAATTTTTTTCCAAAAAAGGGGGCCCCCTTTAAAAAAAGCCCCAAGCCCATTTAAAAAAAAAGATTTTAAAAAAAAAGGGCCGAAAAAAGGGGGAAAAAAAAAAATTTTTGGGAAAAAATTTTTTTTGGGGGTTTTTTAATTTTTTAAAGGGAAAAGGGGTTTGGGGAAAAAAAAAGGGCCCCCCTTGGGGAAATTTTTTTTAAAGGGAAAGGGGTTTTAATTTGGGAAAAAGGGGGAAAATTTCCCCTTTTTTTTTTTTGGGGGGGGGGGAAAAAAAAAAAAATTTTTTTTTTCCCCCAAAAAAAAAAAATTGGTTCCTTTTTTCCCCCCCTTTTTTTTGGGGGTTTTTCCCCCAAAAAGGGGCCCCTTTTTTTTTTAAATTTTTTTTTTTTAAAAAAAAAAGGGGGAAAAAAAAATTTTTTGGTTTTTTATTTTTTCCGGGGCCGGGGGGTTTAAAAATTTTTAAAATTTTTTTTTTTTTTAAAAAAAGGGTTTAAAAAAAAAAATTTGGAAAAACCCCCCAAAAAACCCCAAACCCTTTTTTTAAAAAGGGGGGGTCCCCCCTTTGGGGGGGGATTTAACCCCCCTTTTTTGGGGTTTTTTTTTTCCCCAAAAAAAAACCCCCCCCTTTTTTTTAAAAAAAAAAAAGGGGAAAAAAAATTTTAAAAAAGGCCCCAAAAAAATAAATTTTTTAAAAAAATTAGGGGAAAAGGGGGCCAAAAAAAATTTTTTTAAAAAAAAAAAAAATGAAAAACTTTAAAAAAAATTTAATTTAAAAAAAATTTTTTTTTCCCCCGGGGAAAAAATTTTTCCCCCTTTTTTTTTTCCCCAAAAAAATTTTTTGGGGGGGGGGTTTTTTTTTGAAATTTAAAAAAAAAATTTTTTTTTTTTTTTAAAAAATTTTTTTAAACCCAAATTTTTTTTTAATTTTTAAATTTTTTTTTTAAAATTTTTTTTGGATTTTTAAATTTTTTTAAAAATTTTTTAAAAAAAAAAAGGAAAATTTAAATTTTATTTTGTTTTGGGGTTTTTTTTTAAAAAAAAAAAGGGTTTTAACCCTTTTGGGGGGTTTTGGGGTTCTTGGAAACCCCCAAAAACCCCCCCCAAAAAAAAGGGGGAAAAAAATTAAAGGGGGTTTAAAAAAAACCCCCAAAAAAACCGGAAATTTCCCCCTTATAACCCCCCTTTTTTTTTTTTTAAAAAAAAAGGGTTCCCCCAAAAAAACCGGGAAAACCCTTAAAAAAAAAAAAAACCCCCAAAAACCCCCCGGGGAAGGGGGAAAACCTTTTTGGGGGGGGGAAAAAATTTTTTTTGGAAGGGAAAAAATTTTTAAAAGGCATGGCTTCCACACCTAAAGATGAGAGCTTTGTTGAGACTTATAAAGATTTTATGGCTCAAAAGTGCCCCCAAACCCTATTTTTCAAGCAAAAATGAGGAAACACAAATATTTAATTACCCTTTATTTTTCACAAAAAAATGATCCCAGATGCCAAAATTTCCCCACTCAAAACAGAGAAATTGCGAATTCGTAAAACCCCATTTCATATAGGCCGAATTTGGGAGTGAAATTTTTCTCACGTTTTCCCTGGTTAGGGCGACCCATTAAAAAAGGGAAAAGGGCGCGGGGAACTAATTTTTAGAGAATCTGGACTCAAAAATGGCCCAGGTGCTAAAATTCCCAAAATTGCCTGTATAAAAATGGCCACAATTTTTTTTGCAAAGTTCCTAGAGAGCAGAATACCCATTAAAGTTTTTAATATTAACTAACAGATAAAACAAAAAGAAAAGTATAGAAAACCATGTCAGGTTTCATTTAAAATTTTGGGTGGGGGGACCCCCGACTAATTTGTTAACGAAGGGTTCAACCATACACCAGGGAGGCTAGAGATCTAGCAACCCCCTGCATACACTGACATCTAACAAGGTACTTGCGGACTTTGAGCAGTGAACAGTGGTTCAAGTTTCGGCCGCAGAAAAACAACCCGGGAAAACATTTCCAATGTTATCCACGATGAGTACCCCCTTTTAAATTTTCTTTTAGGTAAAAGAAAAGCTTTCCCCCATTCATGGGGGAAAAACCCTTTAAAAAAAAATTGTGGGGGAAAGGTTCCATACCACACGTAAATACTGTGTCGAACTGTTCAAAACTATGGTGGGGTGTGGAGAGGCGTGAAAATTTTGTGGGAATTTTTGCGGGGACAATGTGTCATAATAAACAGGACCACTTTTTCCAAAGTGCCATGCATTGCCCCGCATTTTCACAGTTTGGGCAGGGCAATGTGTGGAAACCGAAAAAACACTTGGGCACATGTAACAGGAGGCCCCAATGGGGAAAGAGGCAAAGGTGGAGATGGTGGAGAAATGTGGGGGAGTAAAGAAATTCAATAGTTGATTTGTTCACTGGCGTTTTTCCACACTTGTCGTGGTTTTCTCTGGTAACTTGACAAGCTTTTCCCCACTTTTCCCCGATTTTAAGGTTGTGACAATCACAGGGAAAAGCGTGGGCCTGTGTGTCAGATTGGTTCCAAACCACATGTTAACGCATAACCCCACTTTTTTTTCATTTTTTTTATATGTTCTGCAACACGTGATTTCGGGTGTTTACATGTGGGGCCACACTTTTTTTTTTTTTAAAGGGGAATGAAAAGGTCTTTGCAAATGCAAACACTTTCCCTTGGCGGATTACCCTAACTAGGCGGGCCTGACGTTAAGAAAAATGAAATGAGATCTTTATTCCATGAATTTTTTTCTCGAACAAAATTATTCTTTGTGTGAACAATTTAGAAAATAGCAACAGGGTTATTATTCCCAGTTAAATTTAGTTTTTAAAAGACCCCGGGAAAAAAATAGAAAAATTTGGGGCAAATTCCAGTAAACCCCCTTTTTTGCATTAGGCATCAAAAAATTAAAACTTTCCTTGAAAGGGGGAAAGAGAACCCCCTTATACCCTTTTCATATCTACGATACGGGGCGGTACCCTGGGGAAAACTTTAGGGGACAGACAGGACAGGTCCAGTAGAGCCCTTTTGTCGAAGATTTGCGATAACTGGTTATTGACGCCATTTTGCCTCCAAGGGAAAAAGCATTGTGCGCACTTTAAAATGGGTAAGTTAAACGGGGTATGATTGCAAGCTAGTTGAACTTTTTTTGGTAAAAAAAAAGTTTTTAAGGCTTTTTTTTTATTATATGTCCACAAAGGATAAAAAATGGGAAATTTTAACAGGTCATAAGGGGACGAGGAAAAAAGGGGGGGGGCATGGAGTTTTGATATCGACTTCCTTGAATTTTATTGGAACAATAAAAATAAATCACAGTTTTTCGATGTGGAAAGAGGAACACTGGGATTTTATATGTGGCGTTTACTCGCTGGGGGCAATGGGCTAGGATGGGGATGGGGCAAGGAAAAGGGTCCAATAGATCAGTACGAAAGGGTGGGGAAAAAGAAAACCCGGTTTTTAGGGGTTGCAATAGGCCACCATGATTTACTTTCGGAAGAAAACACCTCAAGTTGGATAAAAAATTAAAAGGGTAAAAAAGAGTAGCATAAAATAAGGCATTGCGAAGGTGCAGTTTCCCCTTTTGTCCGTCACAAACCCACTAACCCCTCCAATATAACCCCAATGTAACCCAAACATAATTCCCCTGATAGTCCCGCCTCCATGATTGTATTAAATATAAAAAGGTTGTCACTGAGGCGGATTTGCAGCCTTCTTTGGGTAAAAAAATGCCTTTTTTTAAAGTAGATTTTGGTGGGCCCCAGAAAATTTAAAAATAAAACAGGAAGGGCCATTTTGCAGAAAGTAGCCCTCGGTCGGTGGGCTTATACAAAATTAGGAGGTGGGGCGGACTTACTTTTTTTGTGGACATGGTTTTGTAATACTGTAAAAAAATGGTTTTCTGAAAACAAGAATCTTCAAGTATGCTAATATGGAGTTGAAAAAGCAAAAGGGTTTGACACACGGGAAAAAATGCTTCAATGAGAATTTGCATAAGTGCAGTTATAATTATGCCGAGTTGAATGAGATCGGAAAGAGGGCAATGATGTACAGGGGGACATCAAATATGGTATTGAGGGTTGTGACATCAAAGAAGTTTAAATTAGGACTTGCAAAAAAAAAAAAAAAAAAATTTTAAAAAAAAACCACAACACAAGAAAATGTACGGAAAACACTGCTTTTAAAAGGTACGACTGTATATCATTATTCAACCAAAAACTTCAGGTCGTGGAATTTGGCGAACATTGAAATTTTTTTTATAAAAAAAAAAAAAAACTGCAAAATTTTGATAGGGATATAGGCGGGGCAAGAGGGATATTTTCCTTAAAACTCGGGCAAAATTTTTTTGGGGGGGGGGGACTGACCAGGCCCACTTTTAAAACTTTTAAAAGTAAAATTTTTGGAAAATAACTTTTAATTTCATCTTCTTATTTGCCCCAAAAGTTAACAAAAAATTAAAATTCCCCCAATTTTTGGGTTTTTTAAAACAGTTAAGGGGTTTTTTCGTTCCTTTGAGGTTTTTTTAAAATTGAAATGGTTTTTTTTGGCTTTTTTTTTAAAAGGGTGGGGGTTTTTTTTTTGAAACCTTTTGATAAAAGAAATCCCACTAAAAAAAACCCCCCCCCTCAATTTTCCGGGGGTTTTTTTTGGGGGGACCCCCCCCAAAATTTTTAAAGATTTTTTTTTTTTATTTAATTTAGTTTTAATATTTTTTTAGAAAAAGAAATTTTTGAAATTAAATTTAAAAGACTTTTTTCCGATTGGGGAAAAATTTTTTTGGAAAAATGTTCTTTGGCAGGAAAATTTGGGGGTCCCTTTAATTTTTTCCCCTTCCCCCTCCGGGGCAAATGGGGTATACCCAACCTTCCCATTATTTCCCCTCTCCCCCCCCCTTTTTTTTTACAAAAGGGATTCCCCTTGCTTTTTAAAAATTTAAAATCGTTTTTTTTAAAAATTTTAAAATAATTTTTTAATTTTGGGGGGAATAAGGAAAATAAACCTTTTTTTTTCATCCCAAAAGGGGTTTTTTATTAATTTTTTCCCCCTTTAAATTTAAATAAAAATTTTCCTCCCAAAATTAAGATTAAAAACAAAGTGGCACGGGGGTTTCCCCCAAAACCCCCCCCTTTTTTGGGGCCCCTTCGGGGGTTTTTTTTTTTCACTTAAAAACGGGGTTTACGTTTGACTTTGCAATTTTAAGTTTTTTGCCCCCCCAAAACTGATAAAAAGGAAAAAACTCCCAAAAAATTTTTGGGCAAATATTTGTACGGCAATGGATAAACAACAAAAGGAATCCTTAAGAGCCCCATAGCTTTTTTCTGCGTCATCGTTTCAACATTTCCCGGGAAAACCACCTTTCGTCTTGGGATTAAAATTTAAAAAAGACGAAATTTACCGCAAACACGGGTGGTAGGGCCTGCTTTACGGGGAAAATATTGGGCTTTCATAAAAAAAGGAATTATTCCTTTGACGCCCCCTGAATGTTGTTTTTTAAAAAGGGGTTTTGCTTGGATGCAAAATTTTTAGCTTTTTTAAAGGTTTTTCGGTTTGAAAAAAAAATTTATTTTAATAAATTTTTAAGGTAGGGTTTTGTCTTTTGTTTCCCAGGAATTAAAAAATGAAAAAATTAAAAAATTTTTAGCAAACCCAAAAATGTTTTAAATTTTTTCCCCTTTTTTGTAACTTTTTATTTTTTGGGGCTTGGGTAAAAGGCCCTACCGGGGCAACTTTTAAGGATTTAAAAATTTTTCTTTTGCCCAGAATATTCCCCAATTTTAAAATTTTTTTTTTTTTTATTCCAAAACCCCCCCCCTGAATTTTTAAATTTTTTAACCTTTTTCCAACCCCAGCCCAAAATCTTTTTTTTTTTTTAAAACCAAAATTTTTATGTTTTTGGGGGCTTGTTTAGGGTTTTTTTGATAAATTCAAAAGACAAAAAGTAAAAAAATTCCAAAAAATGGAAATTCTTTGATAATTTTAAAATGGGAATTTTTTTTGATAAATGGAAAAAATAAAGGGGGGGCCCCCCCCCTTTAAACCCCCCACGGGGCCTTTAACTAATAAAAAGACCCGGAAAAATTCGTCGGAAAATTTTGGAAAGGCACAATTAAAAATTTGGTGTCTTCCCCCTTTTGAAAAAACGGTCCCAAAAAACCCCCTAAAACCTTTCCAAAAAATTCCCCCCAATTATAAAGGTAAGATGGGTTTTTTTTAAAATTAGTAAGGGAAAAAAAAAAGTGGTAAAGCCTTTTAGGTAAAATGGGCCTTCTTTTTGGGCGAACTTTTGGGGGTTTTTTTTTTCCCAAACGAAAAACGTTTAAAAAATTCCCCCCTTGTGAAAAACCCCCAATCTTTGAGCCCCAAGGGGTTATACCTAATATTTTTTTTAAAAATTTAGGCCCCCACCCCAAAAAGGGCGTTCCAGAAATTTTTGGTTCCCCCAAAAAATCCAAAAAGCTTACCCAACCCCGGTGAACCCCGCGGGTCCCCCGATACTGAAGGCAAAAAATCCCCGGACTTTTGTTTTTTAAAATTTAGCCGGGGTTTTTAAAATGGGGGGAAACCCCCCCCCCCAAAAAATTTTCCTCAGGTAAGCCATTTAAAAACCAATTTTTTGGAGATGAAATTCAAACAGGAAACACAAAAAGGGTAATTTTTTAATTTTTCAAGCAAAAAAAGATTTATATCAGTTAAAAAAAATGTACCTGTAAGGTAAATTTCTGAAAAAGCTTTTTTTTTTTTTAACCCCTTTAAAAAATTTTCCCTAATTTTTCCAGACGATAAAATTAAAATTTTGGGTGAGACAGGTTTTTAATAAAGGAAAATTTGGCAAAACCTAAAAAAAACCCAATTTCTTTTTTTTCCTTTTTAAAAATTAAAAATTTGCGTTTTAGGGTTTTAAAAATTTTTTAAAGTCTCCAAATTTAACCTTTTTAAAGTAGGCCCTTTTATTTAGCCTTAAGAGAAAATTTTCAGCCCAAAATTTTAGGGATACGGAAAAATTTTTTTTGAAAAAATTTTTACTTTTTTTAATTCAACTGATAAGTCTTGGGTTCCCCAGCAATCGTCTCCTTTTAACCCGGCCCAAATTTAGGGAACCCCAAAAAAAGGGGGAAAAATTTTTTAAAAAGAAAAGCCAGACCCCCCTTTAAAATTCCCCGGAAAGAGTGTTTTAAAACCAACAGATAAAAATTCCCCTTGCTTTTTTGAAAAAAATTTGATTTTTAGAAGGTTCGGTTTTAAGACTAAATTGGGTAATTTGTGATTTCAACAATTGTCGTCAAAATAGATGAATTGACTACTTCTAATATAGCGTGATTTCAACAATTTTCTGCAAAATGTTAACTTATTCACTTCTTCTCAAGTGAGCAATTCAATAATTTTCCGTAAAATGTCAACTTTTTCATTTCTTTTCAAGTGAACAAATCAACAATTTTCTGCAAAATGTTAACTTTTTCATTTCTTCTCAAGTCAACAATTCAACAATTTTCTGCAAAATGTTAACTTATTAACTTCTTCTCAAGTGAGCAATTCAACAATTTTCTGCAAAATGTTAACTTCTTCATTTCTTTTCAAGTGAGCAATTCAACAATTTTCTGCAAAATGTTAACTTCTTCATTTCTTTTCAAGTGAGCAATTCAACAATTTCCTGCAAAATATTAACTTATTCACTTTTTCTCAACTGAGCAATTCAACAATTTCCTGCAAAATGTTAACTTATTCATTTTTTTCTTAAGTGAGCAATTTAACACTACGGGAGCGTACGGAAGCGTATAAGTGCCACGACAACACAAAGAAATGACCTAACAAGGCAAGGGCATGTCTAGACCTTCTTCCATAGTGGCCAAAGCTGTCCGAAAAAAAGTACCTCACTATACCCTCCATGACATCTACATCGTTACTTATTTTTTATTTCCCCTCAGTTTCCATTGAAGAAAAATTGATCCCAAAAGATACATCCCAGGCCAGTACCCAAGATTTTTCGTGGTGGGTGCGAAGCGACGAAATTTGAATAAAATATGAATATAGGACAGTACATGGCAGCAGGCCCTCTGTCTAAGCGGAGCACCACCAATGGTTGGTGCGTTGCGCACACGAAAGTTTATCAAAAGATGTTTTCCGCATCGTTGTATTTAGCTGTTTAAATCAATGGTGTGTCGAGGATTATTGGGGGGGGGGGGATAGTGCCCCGACACTATCTAAGCGAAGCGGAGCGTACCCATAAAATTTTGACAAAGAATGCCTCCCAGGTTGCAGGAAATGGCGCTTCTGGGTATTTTAAGCTGCATGTAAGTATTCCAAATTTGATATCTCATGTTTTAGATTTTTACAAGTGAGAAAATTTTATACTATAAGTTACATTTTTGAGAGAATAATTTTCTTTCCAAATTTAAGGAACTCTTTTTGTATTTGTTTAAAAGGCATAGGAAGCTGTGTTTTCTCGACTGGGTGAATGGGGGCTGAACCTTGTTTCCGACCGCCGTCCTGGGGGGGTCTAAGGGGAGGGGTGTCCGACGCCACTTTTGAAAAAATTTGAATTTTTGAGGGTCCTCATACGCAATTTGGTGTAATGTTTATCAAATTTTAAATCTATTTTTGTTCTTTTCATTTTTGCGAAGATTCCTCCTGCTATACATGTAGGCGGACAAGATTACTAACTTTTTCCACCTCGTTTCTTCAGTTTAATTAGCATGAAGAGAATGCACAAATTTATGAATGAATGGTTACGCATTCGTCTCATAAATTGAAGAAGTCAAACACTTGTAAGCTATCACAACTATCAGTTGCCAGTAACGTATCGTTGCCACTAACAATGCTCAGAACATATGATAATGGGCTGAAAAACAACACATTAAACAAGGAAACAATATTGTGTTTCCAAAATGAAGACTTCTTTACACTTTAACCTGCAACCAAGAAGATGAAAACTAGCCTCGGAGGATTGCCGATATTATACCTTAAAGAACAGTGGCGCCGGCAGGCTTTTGGTGTGCGTGTGTGTGTGTGTGGGTGGGGGGGAGGGGCACAACATATGATGTCTTAATGCCACCTCGGCTAATCCCCAAGTCTGCGTAAATTGCAGTTTTTTTCATGCGTTTCTGCATTTGATTACTGTAGTGGGGATATCGTTCCCTTGTCACTACTTAAAGGTGCCGTCCTGGGGGAGGGGTCAAAGGGGAGGAGGTGTCCCCTCCGCTTTGAGAAATGTTTGATAATTTAAGGTCGCTTAGATACAAAATGGTGCGATCTTTGGGGTATTTTTGGAGCTGATTATATATGGCTGGAAATGTCCATACTTTAGTGAATTCTAATTTTTGTTTAGATGAAAGAGAAGAGTACGGTGTCTACAGAAGGATACGTTGTCAACAAACCTCCCGAAGACTCCTTTTGGCTATTTTACTGCCTTCTATTCGGGAAAAGTTTTTAATAAGGAAATGTTGACGTTTTAGACGTTTAATTTGCTTATGTATTTTATTGTTTTTTCGGTTACATGAACGCCAAGACGCGTTTATTATCTGTTACAAAAAAGTGTTAATCACTTTTTACAGTGTAACATCTCTAGACCTAACAACTTTAAAAGGGAACAAACCGTGCAAAAGATTGCTGGACAACGAAGCCTACACATTGTTAACAAAGGCACTATCAACACCTTGATAGAGCCTCTGCCCTCTCACTCAAATTTTTAAAGGGTTTGATATCATAGGAGATGTTCTTATATAATTGTGCTCGTATCAATAAACGGGAACTATTAAGTGCCTAAAAATGTAATGTTTTCAAAGAAAAAATTACAAAACCGCAGAGAAAATCGCATAAACTGTGAAGAAGATCCTTTTTCCTGGAGCGGCGAGGAGGCTCGGCCACGAGGACATTCATGCTCTCATTTTCAAAATCACGTAAACACACAGAGAAGAAATCTAACGGCTTAGGAAACGTAGGTAACCCATTCACATTTACCAAATCGTGGCTGTAATTTCTCCCAAACCACTGTTGTTAGCCTATATGAGACGACACGTATAGTTTAACAAGATAAATTTAAATTTCGGAATGACATTGGGTTGGAAACAATGCACCAATCGAGGCTCCTTAGAGAAGAGATATCGCCCATAAATTTACCAAAAAAAAAAAGAAAAACAAAAAAGTTGAAGACCGACCAAGTTCCATTGCGACTAAGCTCCAACTCCCTCTCATAAAAAGATGGCAGAAAAATGTGTGTTGAAACAAAACAAAACCGTACTTTGTCAGTTTGTAGGGGTAAAATGTATTAGTTGCATGCCTTCCCGAGCAAAGACGCTTTCTGCCTTAATAAAATTTACCATCATGTTCGAAAACATTTAGACAAACATTCACTGTTTTTTGTGGGATATTGCTACAATCTACCCCTTTTCGCTGATCTGGTTCATGTTGGCAAATAGTAATTGCAATTACAGAAATACCGTAATGTATTTAATAAAAAAATAAGTCAATTTAGTTAGGCTATGTGATTTCGCACATTTAATATAATCAATGCAATGGTTCCACACATCCTAACAACGGAAACAAATATTCAGATTTCTCTGATACAGCTACGAAAATAGCCTACATTACATGGTAGGCCTATAAATATTTTCATTATATCCCAATTAATTTTAAGGATTGCACTCGGCAAGTTCTCACCACTGGCAGGGACGGAGGCCATAGCCCAAAACCAGGACAAAAGCGACGGATTACTGGAAGGATGGTGAATAAACTTTTCGGCGCTATTTGAGCTGCACAAATTCGGGGCTTTTAGTGGAGAAATTTCAATGATATGGTATTTTTACTGAAGTAAATTTAAAAATTTGCTTTTTTATGGAAGTAAATGTAAACGGTGAGTTTTCAATTTATTTTGAAAAATAACCCTCTTTGAGAGTAACTAAACTGTTGGGACGACCAGTTGCCGTCGAAGATTAAAAACTTCATCGCACACACTCATTTTCCCTAAAAAGATTAGAAAATTTTCCCGACGAGGGCCTCAACCTTTCTCAAAGGGGCCATGGCCTCCTCACCCCACTGGGCTCACCCTGATAAAGTTGCTTTAAAACATCTGAATATATATAGTTTGAAGTCATATGAGTTTGTGAAGGGTTCTTATGCGAAAAAAAGTAAAATGCAGATCAAGTTTAAAAAGTGCAACTTTCAATGACCTTTGACCTTAAAACTTTCTAGGCCTATGTTCGGAAACTGAAGAAACATTCAAAAGTTGTATTTTAAACATCACTTGTCCATAGTTTACACAACGCGTGGGATAGTTTCTGGACCAGGGGTGGCTCCAGGATTTGCTCGAAAGGGGGGGGGGGGTAAGATCCAGGATTGCGGTGCCAGCAGCTCGAAGCCTAGATGAGGGCGATATGGTGCCGAAACGATGTTTGAAGCAAAATTTTGGCGCGCAAAGCGCGTCGAAAATTTCTGACTCTTAATGAAAAAAAAAAATTGAAAAGATGGGCTATTACCATAGAAAATTTGGGGTTTTTACAAAGAAAATTTGGGAAAATTTGGGGGTTTATTTAAGAATCTGCCCAAATTTAGACGAAAATTAAGTAAATCGTCGGGCGACTGCCCGTTGCAAGTCGGGGACTACATATTTTATCGTATACATCGTAGCTCCCCTACGAAACCTGAAAATTTCCCCGACGGGGGGGGGGGGGGGAAGAGGAGAAGCCTTCCCCGAAGGGGGGCATGGCTCCCCTTCCCCCACCTGGTGCCACCACTGTTCTGGTCGTTTTTCTTCTCTCTTCACCAATGGTCTAGAATTGAATTGAAAGGTGTTGAAAACAGACCGTTCAACGTGTCTAAGTCCATTATTCAAATTTCTTTGTTAAGGCTACGAAAACACCCTATAAACAGATTATAATTCTTTTATTTTCCTTATATTTTGAGCACTTTAAGTCTCGGTGGCCCAGTTCTTTCATGATATTACATTGGGTCCGATACAGTTCCGAATCAGGAGAAAAGTAGTGCGGCTCATCTCAGTTGGTTCGTGGATTCTGATGATGGTAAGGTTTATGAGGACCGAAAATGTAAATGTCGCAGTCCAGTCGTCAACGGGCAATATTTGGTTGCTACGAAGGACCGTCATTCTGCTTAATTTTCGAAAATCATTAATTATGGTTATAAGTGTTTTATGCTATTTTTTAGTTTGGTTTGAATCGACACTTTTCCTCCTAAAATTTTAGGGGGTCCGTACATTCACTGAAAAATTTAAGGGGGACGTGTCCCCCAGTCCCGCCCCCACCCCCCGCTTCCGCCGCCTATGTGCATAATTGTCTGTCATGAAATAGCTACTCTGTCCGACACCGTGAAACAACAGCCTTATTGAAATGTGATGTAACTCACCCTGAGTGTTCGACGGGGATGAATTGACGGTATTAGTAGTCAGATGCGTCGGGTTGCAGTCGGATTGTACGTTGAGCATACCCGCAACACACAGACATACCAAGTCTCGCGCCTCCGGCGTGAGACACGCCTCGGAACCACAACTCACGCTCAATTAACCCAATCTAGCCCTAAGCTATCTTTGGAACAAAAAAGAAAAACGGAGGTTCAAATTTTCCTGGAATTCCCGATGTAAAGTCCAACTTACGTAGCAAACAGGGGCGGCGCCACAGGGGGCAGGGCAGGCATTTGCCCCCCATGGTTTTTCAACCCCAAAAATAAAATCGTCTAAAAACGTTTTAAATTTCATAATTTTTTAGGGGTGGGGTGAGGTGTTACAGTATGTCACCCATCTATCACAGTATTAGTTAAATTGTTCGTTACAAAATACCCGAAACTTGCAATCCCCGCACGCATAACGTTTTCTGTTTTCTCCATTGTTTACGTGAATGCAGGTTTAGTATACATAAACACTAAGGCCATTATACATAACGCGCAAACAAAAAGAGCACAGGAACCGAGAGTAAAGCTAAAACAATACAGTAGTATACCCTAACGCCAAGTTATTGTGAGACCTTACACATAATAATTATGTGACATCATATTATGGTGTCACAGAGCAAAAAGCCCTCCCTCTCTTGGAGAAAAGGTGCGTATCATTGCAAGTTACACCATAAAATACAGACAGCTAATTTGTGCATCAGGGGATACGCCTGATCCATGAATCTCTATCTAACCAAAACCCCAACCCTACCCGTACCTCGGAATATATTTTCGCCCGGGGGAATCTTTGGTTTTTAGTGAGACAGAACCTTCGACTAAGTGAACCTTCCGTCTATGGGTATTCCCCGCTGTCCGGATTATGTAATTTTTGGAAATCTCAAACATTTACTGTCTCTCCATTCCCAGCATGTGACCATTTAAGTTTAGAACGTGAACATATATATTGTGGGTATCATGAGTCAATCACTTAACGAACATTTTGACAATAAAAATATAAAAAACATTTAATAAAATTAATTAAACTTTGAAGTAATATTAGATGTCTCCCTTATTGCATAAGCGTAGGAAGCGGGGGCTGGGGGGCTAAAGATCCCCAGTCAAAAATCTGGGGGCTGAAGTATGCTTCTGCCCCCAACATCCAAAGCCAAAACCCCCTTATTTGTCTCTTCAGTAAAAAATGTAAAAAAATTGTAGTAATTTTCCTTAAAATTTGCCCAAAATGTTACACCAAAATTGCATTTGAGGACCCTCAAATACCCCAAAATTTTCCAAAGGGAAGGGGTGAATACCCAAAAATTTTCCAAAGGGAAGGGGGACACCCCTCCCCTTAGACCCCTCCCCCAACAAGGTTCAACCCCCAGTCTCGAAGAAGTACCAATGCCTATGCCTTATTGTGCTTTATTTTGGTGTTGTCTCGAGTGATTAATCCATACAAAACGAATTTTAAATAGTAGGTGCATGGCCGTACACAACACAATCTTTACTGTATGAAGAAATCTTGATTCAATCAGAAAAGACCAAAGAAAAATAGGGCGATGCCACATGGGGTAGGGGGAAACCGCCTCCTATCATTTACAAGAACAGGGGAAAGAGAAAAGGAAAAGAACAGGGAAAAAGAAAAGGAGAAAACGAAAGAGAAGAAAGGGAAGCGAAGGAGAAAGAAGAAAGGAGGAGGGTGGGGTATAGGCATATATTTGATCCATATAATTATTAGTCCAGAGCTTGCAGGAGGCCCTATTCCGGTGTCTGCCAGCCTTTGGATACCTTGTATATATGAAGCAACGGAAATATAATAGTTCGTGTTTGTATGGACTCAACGCACGTATTTTTGAGTGAAAACATGATACCCATACAGGGGCGGATCCAAGGGGGGGGGGTTTAGGGGTTTAAACCCCCATTGATTTTCGAGGATTTTTTCATTTTGTATAATATATTACTAATTTTCCCCGGTATGTTTTGAAGGTTATTTTCAGTTACAACAATGCAATTAACATGCCATAATTATAAGTTTGCTGACAGCGTATTTTTCCTTCTATCGTCCGATTCTGTCTCATTCAAAATCCTTATAGAGTCAGTGAGTCCTTCAAGAGGAGGTCCAGCTCTAACCTTGGTTCCCATATGCAATGAAATCGCATCCAGTAATGCCTAACTCTCTTTTAAAAATGGGAACGCCACTCCAGCTTTTTGCTTGTACTCTCGCTGAAAAATTCAAATATTGTGTTGTCTGAAAGTGGTTGTCGTTGAATTGGAATCACTTAATATAATCAGAAATAGAGAAGGCTAATCATACTTTGGACATCCGTTGGATGTAAAGACGTTCAGGGAAAATTAGACTGTCCAGTTGGAACATACATCTAAAGAAGTTACCATTGTTCTGTAAGGTATTATAATCCAAAATTCGCTTATATACTGAATCCCTTTCATTTTTTTCACAAGATATATTCCTTTTTTATCCAAGAGTACGTTATTACCAAGACCACGTTTAAACATTATTCCATGCAAAAGTTAGATGGGAGTTTACGACACACCGACACGATTGTGTTATATAGTGTCACCTAGAGAAGAAAATGGTGCAATGTTGCGGTACAATTAGGTAAAAAAAAAAGTTGGGGTACAGTTCAAATTCCTCTAAAATGTTCAGGCAAATGCGGGAGTCATGTCAAAAGTTTCTATACAGTTTGCTTTCCTTGAGAAAGCCCAGAATAAGGGAAGAATCTGTCTGCTCGAATAGTTTTCAGGTCTGGCACAGCATAGTACTTCTGGCGAACATGGGAGTATTCACAACAGTCAACGAGAATGTGACTGACAAAAGAAAAAAGTAAAGGGGTAAATTCAACAAAAAATCTAGGTAAATGCAGGAGACATGTCAAAAATTTCTATACAGGCCACTTTCCTTCAGAAAGCCCAGAATGAGAGAAGGGTCTGTGCGCTCAAACAATGTCTCCATGCAAAAGAGTGGGTGTTTGCCTAGAGTTTCTCGCACATGGGAAGTGCCAGTGACCTGAGGCGGTATTTTAGCATATTTTCCTTCGTGCCTCTAGACGACATGGTTGTATGTACAGCAAGGGAGGGTATCAAAGAAACGTAATGTTTCCATGGAAATGACAAACATCAAAAACATGAAACATAAAAATGGCCTAAGTATAGATTGTAAGGTCCGAGGAGGGTCAATTTTTCTTGGTTCACGCCGCGCAGTGATGGCACCAGGTGGGGACAGGGCCGTCGGGGAATGTTTACAGTTTTTTACAGTCGGGGAGTCTTAGTCGATACAATAAAGTGTGTAGTCCCCAACAGCGACAAGTCGCCCCGACGGTTTACCTGTTTTTTGCTCTCAAGAGGACAATTTCCCTTAAAAGAACCCAAAATTTTCGGCCCGCTAGGCGCGCGGTAGAGTCACTCCAGTTTCTTCAGTACTTCAATTCTACATTGCTAGATAGCACAAGACCTGTCAAACTTAACAAGTAACATGTAGGCAGAGTACACAGTTTAGGTAAAGGTCGTAAATTCCATCCCATATCGCAAAGTCTACTTGCTGTGTGTCATGCGTGTGTCATGCGGTATATGGTCAGTTGGTGAGCGACTCAAGGAGAAAAGGTTGGGTATTTCATAGGGTAGTCCAGGTGGTTTTGATAAAATGTATGTTATCCCTGATATTGTCTACAACCCCTACAGTTTTTTTTTCTTTTTGTTCTTAATGATTAAATATATTTTTTGTGTAAAACCAAAAAAAAAAAAAAAAATTCGCGGGCTTTGAAGTTTCACAGTTTAGATTCTAGGAAAAACGATAAATCAAGGCGGAAATATATTTCTCTAGTATATACAAATATTATAAGATATATGCCATGCAATGTCATAATCTATTACACAAGTTTTCTTCAAATCCCTCCTCACCAATTCCTTGACGACATCATGGCTGTCGGGGCTTCGGGTCGCTGGCCCGCCGTCGGGGAGTCTGCCCCCCGTCGGGCAAATCCTGGCGCCACCCCCGACGCCGCGACAACCGATGGTCGAGCTCCGCTTAGATAACGAGACAACCAAAAATCCCATGCATGCGATTAAGCCTACTAGTTGAATTTTAAGGCCTCAATACCAAAATACTTTCAGAAGATTTCAAAAAGAGAAACCAAATTTTCTTTATTGAGCACAAGCGAGCAACTTTGAGTGAGTCACTGTGAGTGTCTGGAGGGAGCACAACAAATGACTGAATGCTCCGAACTCCTGACGCCCAAGATCGTTATTGTCGGGCTGTATAGCATGCATCTGTCACAAGAAGGAAGACAACTTTCTGACACGACATTTATCATAAAACTTCTGACACAGGGAATTTCAATGAAAGCTTGTTTTCATACGTGATCAAACAGCCTAGGAAACGGGTGGGAAATGCCATTTCCTGCAATCTGGGGGTCTTCTGGACCAAAAATTTTCTCTGTACGCTTCGCGCCAACTCATGGTGGCGCTCCGCTTAGATAGTAACTATATCGCAAACCCCCCCTTTTTAGTCAAAACCTGCATCCGCCCCTGCCATACATAAAAGGGGGTGGTTTCAGGAGGTTTGTTGACTACATAACCTTCTCTTAGACAACAAAGGCTACTGTCCTCTTTCACTTAACCAAAACTTATAATTCAATAAATTATTAACACTTTTCAGCCATATATGATCAGCTCAAAAAATACCAAAGACATCACCATTTTGCATCTAAGCAATCTTAAATTGATAAAAATTTCCCAAAGGTGAGGGGACACCCCTTAAGACCCCTCCTCAGAAAAGCATCTTTCCCCCAAGCAAAAAAAAAAAATCAATAAACTATGAACACTTTCTTCCATATATGATCAGTTCAAAAAATATACAAAAGATGTCACCATTTTGCATCTAGACATTGACAGACACCGCGGAGCCAATTTTAAAGTGCGGGAGCTAATCATCGAAGTGGCCAGATATGTTCAATAAAATAAATGCAGTTTAATGCAGCCAAAAATGCACTTTTAGGCGGCTCAATATGCCCACGGCAGAAAAAGTGCGAGGGCTTTAGTCCCAGTACCCCCCCCCCCCGTCTCCGCGGTCCCTGCCTTTGTTACGATTTCTTTTGCCATTTTCGTACATTTTTGGTGCTCTCTGCAAACGGTTATCATGATTCGCCTTACATTATCTCACGCCCAGCCACTCACTCACCTTGGCATCTCTGAATACATTGACTAGGTGGATATACTCAAAAGGCTATCTCATGTTTTTAAGTTACATGTCACAAGGAGGGGTCGAGAACAATGTGCCGTTGCACACACCTACTGTAACCGAGCCGACTGGTTTTCACTGTCACGTAAAAGTCGGGTCGGTGCAGTAGGCGCTGGTTTTCCACTTACCAATGTCAGGAGCGTTAGCGTTTGCTGTTAACTGGAAAGTGCGTACATTTTGAATTCCGATGGTTGAGAAAGGAACTCGCCCTTTCGACTCCTTCTGTAGATGCCATGTCTAAAAACATCAGCAAACGGTCTTTAAAAGTCTCTTTTTCGGCGCGCTTCGCGAGCATCCTTCATGTTCACTGTATTTCCAATTCTTATTTCAAGAAGGACAGAACGTGCTACTTGTTATTTCAGTGTTATTTGCTGATGATAATTGCTATGTTAAATGAAAGAAAACAACCAAACTATTCATAAGTGTTTTTTTTTTCAGACGCACATCACTCACAATCCTCTTCTACCCTTACTGCTTTTTCACAACCTCACTTCACCAGGTCTAATTATTGCAAAATTCCACAAAAATCTAGGCTACCACCTTTCCCTCCATCTTAAAGAAGTGGACTGGCGGTTAGTCCTAACACCTCCCTGGTCCAAATCGCGCTATTTTGCAAAAACAGAGGTGGTCTGAGATGTCCTTGTCCGTTA
Source organism: Holothuria leucospilota (assembly GCA_029531755.1). Classification (NCBI taxonomy): domain Eukaryota; kingdom Metazoa; phylum Echinodermata; class Holothuroidea; order Aspidochirotida; family Holothuriidae; genus Holothuria; species Holothuria leucospilota. The sequence goes on along the minus strand of CM055963.1, from coordinate 24,743,161 downwards.
GTGCGTATCCAATGTTATTTACATACAGTATAATTCTTCATTCTGGTTCCCACAATTGTGTAAATGTTCCAGAGCTTCCAAGGGCTTCGCCACCTGAGGCCCTGCAAAGGGACACTACTCAAATGGGCCCTAAGGAGGGCAACTGTGTTCCACGTTGAAGAGGAACTGATGCTCATCCCATAGAAAAACTACCTCGGAGCTAGTACTTCCATGTCGAATTCGACATTACTGTTGTAGCTGACAAATGAAAACGCTTATGTTGAGGTAAAATTGGCATTGCCAAACTTTAGACTGCGTTTTTTCGGTAGCTTTCCTTTTCTTCTTTTTGCTCCCTTTGTCCACCTGTTATATTTATTTGTCATTGTGTAATTCTTTTGCAAAGATTGCCTTTGAACGAAGCTATGAGCAGTAGCCATGGCCCCTCACTGATGCTGATTTTTGCTTTATAGTACTTAAAATACGTAAACTTTCGAAAGCAATTAAACTTCAAAAGCGTATGTAGCAGCAGATGGCATTTAAGGACAATTTTTTCAAAAATTTTTCAAAGGAGGAGGGTTCCCCCTCCCCTTGGAGCCTTCCCTAGGCTACTGATCACATAAAGTAACATACTGCACGCCAATCCCCGTAAGGGGATCCAGGTTGTCTTTCTTGACACCGGCATTTGGTCATTTTTTGTCGGGAAAGTAATCCATTTTGTTGGGAAAAATGTCCAGTACCCCCCCCTTTCACTGATCGATCCTTAGGGACGCCCCTGGCCTTCAGTTGTCTCTCACATGGTGCCACTTAAACATTAAGTAAAAGAGACGGTAACATGTGCTCAATGTAACGAATTACAGTATTGCAAATTGCTAGGTTATTTCTTTGTGATGTCGTGGCATTTATACGCTTCCGTACGCTTTCGTAGTGTTAAATTGTTCACTTGAGAAAAAAATGAATGTTAACATTTTGCAGAAAATTGTTGAATTGTTCACTTGAGAAAAAATGAATAAGTTAACATTTTGCAGAAAATTGTTGAATTGCTCACTTGAGAAAAAGTGAATAAGTTAACATTTTGCAGAAAATTGTTGAATTGCTCACTTGAGAAGAAATGAATAAGTTAACATTTTGCAGAAAATTGTTGAATTGCTCACTTGAGAAGAAGTGAATAAGTTAACATTTTGCAGAAAATTGTTGAATTGCTCACTTGAGAAGAAGTGAATAAGTTAACATTTTGCAGAAAATTGTTGAATTGCTCACTTGAGAAGAAGTGAATAAGTTAACATTTTGCAGAAAATTGTTGAATTCCTCATTTGAAAAGAAATGAATAAGTTAACATTTTACAGAAAAATGTTGAATTGCTCACTTGGTAAGAATTGAATAAGTTAACATTTTGCAGAAAATTGTTGAATTGCTCACTTAAAAAGAAATGAATTAGTTAACATTTTGCAGAAAATTGTTGAAATCACGAGATGGTGGAAACAGTCAATTCATCATTTTGACGAAAATTGTTAAAGTCACAAGATCTTTTGAAGTATGCAATTCATCATTTTTTTGTTTTTTGTAAAGATATTATCTTGTTATTTGAATATTTTTTTGAAAAATGTCAACTTTTATGGGAAAAGATCGTGTGATCTTGATGGCACTTTTAAGCTTCCGTACATAGCTATGAACTATGTCACAATTGAACAGCAGTGCGTGCTATACAGCATACTGTACAATAGTGTGAACGTCCTAGTGACAAGATTTAGAATGTTTTAAAAAACAAAACAGGATCGTTTGTATAAATCAAAATTTTTGGTCTCTTTTTGGAGACTGAGTGCTAGTATCCTTAAAAATGACGGGTCTTAAACATATAAATGACCCATAGAGGTCAATTACCCAGGAGTATATGTGAATTTGAGAAAGATTGAGACCATTCAAAATTTTTGATGGTGTGGTAGCCCAATTTTGACAATGGGTATATTGCTGGGATATTTAGGGATAAATCAAAAGTGACATTGTTTTCATCTGTGAATTTCCTGCCAGATCAATTAAGAACATTTCTAAATCTACCAAAGATCATTCCTAAACCTAGGAACAAGTTCAGCATGAAGATAGGAATGAATTCTTCCTAAGTCCAAGATAGGAATATTTCTAACTTTTATGAAATAGAGCCCGGCCCCTGGTATGGGAATCCCAGGTCAGCAGACTGCGGACTAGAGCAACACACGTCTGCCGGGCGGCCAGATCAAAGGTAGTTCTCACGTACACTTTGCTCCCTGAACTAGGTCAGCAGACTGCGGACTAGATCAAAGGTAGCCTGCATGATTCACACGGTCTATTTGTGACGTCATTTGTTTGGAACTTGGCGCTGCTTACAGTATAATGTACACTGTATCCAGTGTACTAAAGCAGCGCAGTACAGTCGCTCTCACACCATACCGACTAGACTGTACTTGCGTGTGTGCATTGCGTGTGCATGTGTGAATTGAACTTGGCCCCTGCGATGCACACGTACGTCGTTGTTGCCATGCAAGAGCACAGGCGCCCCTTAACATTGTATGGTATGCCATATACTATGTAGTATATATAGACGGAAAGGTATGTCACAAATCTCCTAGCTCGAACAAACAACTTACGTTTCTGGCACAATTACTGCATTTTTCTCGCCAAATTTGTCTGTGTCAAGACTTTTGATCATAAGGTACCTCAAGGCAGCTCTTTTTCCCGAATAATTTCACCTGGCATTGTCTGAAGGATGAAATTTCGATGGAGTGACAGTATGAGGATGGTAGCTGCTGATAGGAGAGCATTCAGCACTTCCACACTATATAATAAAATACTCCTAAAATATTCTCTAAAGTTCTCTTAACTTTCTAAATTTCTTCCAAAATTTGTTTAATTATGATTCCCTTTTTATTATTGCAAACTTGCTGATATATATTAGCACCAATATGAACAATTTTTGATCATTAAATTCCATAAAATTTGAAAACCTTTTGAAAAGTGGAAGGGCTAGCATTTTGTACAAGCACTTGTGACAGTTGAACTGTAACTGTTGTACAGTCTTCAACTGCCACAAATGCTCATAGTAAATGCAAGCCCTTCCACTTTTCAAAAGGTTTTCAAATTTTATGAATTTCTGGGTTCAAAAATCTTGCATATTAATGCTAATATGTATCTGTAAGATTTGTAATAATCAAAGCAAAACATAACTGACAAATTTTGGAAGAAATTCAGAAAGTTAAGAGAACTTTAGACAATATTTTAGGAGTATTGTGTTATATAGTGTGGAAGTGCTGAATGCTCTCTATCAGCAGCTACCATCCTCATACTGTTACTCCATCGAAATTTCATCCTTCAGACAATGCCAAGTGAAATTATTAGGGAAAAAGAGCTGCCTTGAGGTACCTTATGATCAAAAGTCTTGACACAGACAAATTTGGCGAGAAAAGTGCAGTAATTGTGCCAGAAAAGTAAGTTGTTTGTTCGAGCTAGGAGATTTGTGACATACCTTTCCGTCTATCTATACTACATAGTATGTGGTATACTATACAATGTTAAGGGGCGCCTGTGTGCAAGAGATGAAGAATCATAGGTAGTTCTTCAAGAGAAGGTAAGCAACAGAGTTACAGACAGCCAAAATTCCGTGATGAGCCACAGTACTCACAAACTTGGTCAAAGTTCTTAACCAGGTGTGTATTTCAACTAAGCCTATTAGGCCTAGGGCCTACCTAGCTTTTTAGCGTTATTACAGTACTATTAATAATTTAGCGTAACCTAAGCCTAGGCCTAACATCAGTTCCACCGTGCGCGTACTTAGTTATGCTTCATACTGGGACGCGCTTGGACTTTTACTTCGGTCAGGTGGGGACACGCGTATAGTTTTACTGTTATGGCGCCAAGAACTAGTCATGCTTGACACGCGTGATCGCAGTTCACTCTAGGCCTGGGTTTTTACTTAGACTAGAGGTGGTCAAGTTTTGAGCAAGAGAAGCTTAGACAAGTGTGCATCTGATCATGTCATTGTGTGGCTTTTATGGTGGGGTTTGTTAAACCGCAGGTGAAAACTGAATTTTGAGTGTCAGGAAAAGACAGTGATCAATGTAACGGATCATTTACCTTTTCTTTCAGTGTTTACTGCCAAATTTAAAAAAAAAATTGTTCTTTTGAACATCTTGACCTTTGACCTCTGACCTTTGACCTACCATGCTGAGGGTACTGGAGGCACAAATTCCAAGGACTGTGCACCCCCACACCAAGTTTGGGGTCAGTAGTACCTTCAGTTTTGAGTGAGCGCACGGCACACTTTTGACCCCAAAATTGTCGTTTGACCTTCTGACCTCGTGACCTTTGACCTCAGAAGGTCAAGTGTAAAGTTGCATAAAGTAGGTGTCCATCAGAAGGTTATGCGAAGAAATGAGGATCGTTAAATGTTTCATTCAGCTTTTACAGCCAGATTTAAAAATTTGCTTATTTTGACCTATCGTGACCTTTGACCTCTGACCTTTGACCTATCATGCTGATGATATTGGAGGCACAAATTCTAGGGGCCATGCACCCCCTCACCAAGTTTGGGGTCATTAGTACCATCAGTTTTAAGTGAGTGCGCGTCACACTTTTGACCCCAAAATTGTCGTTTGACCTTCTGACCTCGTGACCTTTGACCTCAGAAGAGCAAGTGTCAAGTTGTGCCAAGAGCGCTTCAATACGAAAGCTATGTCAAGAAATCAGGACCATTTACTGTTGCATTCAGGTTTTATAGCCAGATTTGGAAAATTGCTTATTTTGACCTTTTTTGATGGTTGACCTTTGACCTTTGACCTATCATGCTGAGGGTATGTCAGGCACAAGTTCCAAGGACAATGCACCCGCCCACCAAGTTTGGGCTCAATCTTGCTCTTAGTTTAGGAGGAGTTCGCGACACACTTTTGACCTTGTGAATGTCATTTGACCATCAGAGCCTTTGACCCAAATTTTAGGCATATTTGGTCACATGACCAGGAAATCGGACCTTCACCACTCCATTTTGCCCCACCATTGAGTAGCGGTCATAAAGCCCCAAATTTCCCTACCATGCATTTCCATGGTTATGGTTGCTGTGGCGACTGGCAGGGGAAACGTGCGCACTTTTCAATGGTAAACGAAGCACAATATCTCATCCCCCACATACTACGTATGTGGGGATGAGATAATAAAACAAACTAACAAAATGCTTATTTGCATATCTAGCATATCAAGTTATATCTGGCTTGATATGGCCATATAAAACTTTATTTGCATATCTGGAATTGCATTGTATCAAGTTATATCTGGCTTGATATGGCCATATAAAACTTTATTTGCATATCTGGAATTGCATTGCATCAAGTTATATCTGGCTTGATATGACCATATAAAACTTGATATAATGTATCAAGGCATCTAAATCTGGCTGTATATCTGGCTTGATATGGCCATATAAAGACTGTATTTAGCCAGATATATCCAGATATCAATCCATATCTGGATTTGGAGTAAGGTGAATTACACCGACAACGTGAAGTTCACGTAGACGCTTGCGCATAGTTACAACATGACGTCATTATACGTCGTAGCCGACGTCCGCGTCGTGCAATCTAAAGCTCCCTACTGTACCAGGCAGCTCACCCATCGTTCTACACATCGAATCATGTGCATCGTAACTCGTGTTATCGGGTTCATCATTGCAAACACCTGTGCTACGATACTACAGCAGCACACGTGACCAGTGACCACATTGTGAACTATGCGTCGTTGCGCGGTGACTGCTTACCATCATATTGAAATTACTTGTACGCGCAGCGCTCATTAACCAGCGTTCCATAATACGTATGGACTGTTCCATTATCACATACGTTATTGGGTTCGTACAGCGTTAAAGAGTCATAATATTTTATTCACATAAAAGCCGCGTATTACTCATTTCATCAGTCGAAGGAAACAAAGTATGAGTTTCACATATGTCTGTGAGCTATTCTAGTTGACAGTTGTCTGAATAATCACAAATTCTGCTCATTTATCTCAAGGTGCCCTTTCGAGTATCGTGATAGGCTTATATTACAGAACCACTTCCACGAAAACAAGATCGCAAAATATAACAGCTTAGTTACATGTGACAGCGTAAAGCTGGAAAGGTTACGTTGTGTTAGAGGGAAGATCTAACGTTTGGATAAACCTTAACTAACGTTAACTGTAGGTGATGCTACGTATGGGCACTGCAACATCTCCAATGATCACAATGTCACACACCCCCTACAATGAAAAAGGACTACAATGGTACAGGCCGGCTAAACGTATAGGCGACGTATCAACTGATGCCTTCAGTAAGTTCATCTAGCGTAATTGAGTTAGTGCGTGACCTAGACTGGTTCCTGCAGTGTTATGTATTATTAATCGACTTTTCTCATAGGATAACATTTTTGAACAGAAAACTGCGCTAGGTTCCTCTCAAACAATCAAAACAATTCTTTCATAGTGACATTAAGGGTATTTTTTACTTCTGTTTACAACTTAATCTGGGTCAATCACTCTTCGTTTCGCTGAGATATGATTGTTTCATTACTGCGAACGGTGAAAAATTCTCGGGGTGTCCATTAATATTTCCCATTTTCCCTTCTTTTTAATCAAAATCTGCGCTGGGAAAGTCAAGTTGTATTACTCTGAAAGGGATATGCCAGGAGAGACTAATGTTTTTTGCTTTAAAATCAGTTTAATCCAAATAAATAACCGCCCATTCTTGAAAGATTTGGTAAATTACTACAAATTCATCAACGCCCTTGTAACAGTTAAGGTCATATAGGGAGTTCCATTGGTTCGATGAGCTCGGTCATTTACGTGTGAAAAGCGTTTCATTGCCCTCACAACTTGTGAACTCGTGCGGTGCGCTGGGAATTTTCAAAGCAACTCGAGTTACCCACTTGGGACAAAATGGCGGACGCAGCGAAGGCAGATAAAGAATGATGTTACGTTCCTATTTTACCTTTCAGCCAGTAAAATTGATACAGCTCTTCTAAATTGTAAATCTGAAGACGCAAATCAAATGTGAGTGTCCAGTATTGATGATTATTACTCAATGCGACAGTTTTGTCGTTGTTTTGATGGTCGATTCTTACGCCATTTGCCTGTTCGTCGAACATCGTCTCATTTACGTGTACGTCAAACGTACAGGCTACGTAACGATTTTATTGTTGAATAGTGTATAGCTATCCGTTTCACCACTTAAGACCGAATGAAACGCTTTTCACAAGTAGTGAAGTGGTGCACACCGAGCGCACCTAACCAATGGAAGGCGGCAATTGTCCTGGGTGGATGAGAGCGTATTTCCGATATGTCACAATAGCAACGTTACTGAACAGCTCACTGAGTAAAGGCGCGTTTGTTATGGACTGTCCATAGACCTTATGCATTGACATCACAATGACGTCATTTTGGGTGAAAACAATGAAGTACACGTGCACAAACGGGGTGGATTTCACCGCACGTGTAGTAGACTTACACGCATATACCATTGGTTGACAAATCAGCTGTCTGCATTTATTGGTGTAACTTGTAATGATACGCACTTTTCCGCCATTTTCCTCCAAAAGAGGTAGCACTTTCTCCATTGTGACATCATATGCATACGGTCTCATGATCATAGCTGTTCTGTACAGCGCCCCCGGACAGCGTCCTTTTTGCACAAAAACAAAGGTGTTCATTATATGCAGGGAAGATAAAACACGCTCGCATATGCACGCGAACATATTGGCCAATGATATGCTTCGAAGCCCCAGACATGGTCCGCGCTTTGCGCTCTGTATGTTGTGCGGGTATTGTGATGTAATCCTTTTCATGAAGTTGCTAAGATATGATAACTTTACCAAGCGTTACATTAGTTCCACATCTAGATGCGAGTACTTAATAGCGCAGCGTTTGTGCCTCCAATAGAGGTTATGCACGTGACGTCAGTGCGTTTTGCTGGATGGAACTGATCATGCGCAGTAAGTGTGTTACCGATAAGCGCGCACGATAGCACCAAGTAACAATTGTTGCACAATGTACGCCTGGATGGAAAAATAGAGAAACGCGCGACACAGTGACGTCGGTGCATAACCTCTATTGCGTCATAAAAGTCATGTGACCTGTTGCGGCATTTTTCGAAATTGAACTTTGAACGTTTTTCTTCAAATGTATGACGAACGGTACCGGTTTTAACTGTGTGTGAGATTATATATATAGAATACTGTATTCAATCTTGCAATACACAAAAGTTATTTTGGCCGTGTCATGCCCTCTTTAAAGGGAAATATTGCGATTAAAAAAATACCACGACGTGACTCTCATTTAATCCCATTGTGGTCTTTTACCCTTTCCAAACATGGAACACAAATAACTTGCAGCAGATCAACACTAATCTCACGAAAGATGGAAAGAAAGAAGCAGCAATTGTTGTATCTAACGGGCTCATTAGGGAGCTTTAGATTGCACGACGCGGACGTCGGCTACGACGTAATGACGTCATGTTGTAACTATGCGCATGAGTCTACGTGAGTCCGGGAGTCGCTCGTTTTCGCGTTGTGGCTAGAACGGCAACGAGAGGCAGCATATGACGTCATATAACTTTGTTGCCATGCCGATCGTTGCATTAGAAACTTAAAATACGCGTTGCACACATATCATAAATTCATCGTCGTCCATTATATCAGTTAAATAACCATAGCAATTGCTTCACGAGCTCGATGGAGGTTTGCCACTCTCCAACTTAGGCCTACATAAGGAGTAAGTTTGACTTATACTTCCCGCTAAATACTGTTACCATTAATAGATCGGTTCGCGCGTCTGCTATTCACACGAAGTTCGAATATCACCACGCGACTTTCATGCCGTGTCGTAGAAATCTAAAGCGCAATACTTCCAGGACACGGACGTCAGCTCGACGACGTAAACTGTAGGTTAAAACTAGCCTAGGGTACCTAGGCCTAGTTCTGACGTACACTTCGTTCCCTGAACTAGTATGGGAAGCCCCAAAGCTTCCCAAATACTAGGTCAGCAGACTGCGGACTAGGTTAAAACGCCGCGATCTGTCGTACGCAACCATCGCGTGCAACAAATCGTTTCGTGTGAATGGATTTTCACGCAACCTTTCGTCGCGCACGACTTGTCGCGCCAAGTTAAGCAAAATTGGTGGCACGCAAAAGTTGTTGCGTGTGAATGACTTGTCTTTGGTCGCGCGCGATTTGGTAAGTATTTCAAGATCGTTCCAAGTTCACCATTTCTGCGTTCAAACGATACGACAAAGTGCGCGATTTCATTCAATGTGATGCAATGGATGACGAAGAAGTCGTCGTATCAGCGATAGCTGTATTTATAGGCATATCTTTAAGAAAGAAGAAGAGAAAAGCAAAAGAAAAGAAGAAAAGGACATGGGCAAAGCCGTGGCTCATGCGTAAAAAATACCAAGGCGCTTTCCAAAACTTGGAAACTGAATTGACAACGGAAGATCCAAAGCAACTAACGAATTTCCGAAGAATGGACGATGTGGCGTATTCGGAACTTCTGCAGAAGATTACTCCGTTCATAACCAGGAAGGACACTGTGATGAGACAAGCCATAGGGCCAGGAGAGAGATTGTCAATAACCCTTCGGTACCTTGCTACTGGTGAGTAAAATTGTTTTTCTTTTGCGATAATACGTGGCACTATAGGACTTTTTCTAAAAGGGCTACAAACCTATCCATAGGCGTAGGTATATTTTCTCAGCTGAAGGGTGGATTGGGCCAGTAGACAGCGTCACAGGGAAGGGAGAGTTTTTTTTATCTTTGAGTGTCCTTAAATTCAATTTGATGTTGTATTTTGGTAATTTTTGAAGTAGGAACTACATTTAGCCTATTGAAAAAGTTTGATATTTACATTGGAAAAACTTGATGCATTTCACACAGAGGATAGATCAGGGGTTCTCGTCCTTGAACACGGAAGCATACTTTTATGAATTTCGATGACTTAACCCTCATTTCAGCTGTAACTCTTATTTAAGCTGTAATTTCTTGCCGCACTATGGACCGCTGAATAACTTCCTTACCAGAACTTTTCAGAAAACAGTCCTAGCCCTAGGTCTTTAGAGAAAGTGGAGACTACATAGTTTAGGTATGCTAGTGCCGTACTATAGCGTACACCCCGACAAACCAAATGAAACAAAACCCGCTCCCTCACACCCATTCCAATGGTGGCTCAGACTTATTGTTGAAAGAGAGATATGACACAACATTGAAAGGGAAAGAGGTGCAGGGCCGGATTTACTTTTGGGGTTGCTGAGCACAAACTACTGTGGAGGCCCCCTTCTACTATAATTCTCTACAAGACTACACTGGCGCAAGTCACGAAAGGCCCGCCCCTCACTCGAAATGAACTCCATAAATTTCCTTCTTACATACATGTAAGCCTACTCAACGAAAATTAGTACAGATGATTTTCACAAATTCTTATGCTCCGGTAACCAGAAATTGTAGGAAAATTTCCGCTAAATCAGTTCACGGTCAGGCTGAATCTATCTCGAGTGTAGCCTTTTTATTGAGAGACAGCCAAAAATAACTAAGGTAATCGACAAAGTGATTTTCCCTCCGTTTCGTACGGTGGCTACATTGGCTCCCTCTCGATTCAGCCTGGAATATTCTACCCCCCCCCCAATACAACAATGTAATTTTGTGGGGCTCCTATATGTGGGGGCTCCTGGGTACTTGCCCCGCTAGCCCATGCTTAAATCCGGCCCTGAAGAGGTGGCCGTCTTCAGCTGATTATGAAACTTTGCCGTTTCTTTATATCTCTTTGTAGGGACGGCCTATTATAGACCAACCCGTTTTTACCACTCAGCCGCGTGGGGCTTCCAAATGATGCCATAAGTTGCCATATGTTGTATTATATTAGAATAATGAATCAGATCCATCCTTTATAACTTTTCGACGACATAATCAGGGAGGCTAATACCACATTTTTCATTCAACGCATTTCATTCTCGATAGGGGCAAGCGCTGCTATGGTTTACCTGTATTTGCTCTCAATGAGGGACGATTTTTCAATAGCAGACAAAAGTTCTGGCTCAATTCGCTCGCTGTGGTGGAGTTTTTTATTCTTCTTCTTTTTTTTTTTTTTTTTTTTGCTGATTTCACAGTTCTGTTAATCTTAGCGTCCTTTGCATTCTATAAAATTGCACAAGTCAGATTTTCTAAAAAAAAAAAATCAATAAAAAAAAACAAAAAACAAAAAACAAAAAAAAACACTAAATCAGAGCTGAACTCGGTAAGTCAATTAGGCCTGGGCTATGTTAGTATATACAGGTCGACATTGTTAAACGCCAGTTACCATTGGTTCGGAAAGTGCACCCACATGTATGCTCTAGAAGCGGTCAGAAACTGAAAATCAGACTTTTATGTGTCGACATGGAACCGAAAACTGCGTAACCTCCCCCAAAGCTCTGCAAAGTAAGGGAGTTAATATCTCAGGATTATCAGATTATCGTTCAAAAACTCTTCATTCGCACCAACAAACATCTTGTATCGTCAATTGGAACAGCCGTTGATCCAAGCTATGCTACATAAAATAAAATTAGTCAAAATGGATATTTGTGGTCTGTTCTGTTCGTATCTGTTGCCATTTATAAATAGTAAAATACTTTGTTCTAACGCCCACAACTTAGCAAATATCCCCTGGACCCCAAGGGAGCATAGACGTACGTACGGGAAGACACTAAACAAGAGGGGCTGGGAGTATTTATCCTGAAATTTTACCTAATTGACAATTTAATCACTTCATGTAGTTTTTCCTGGAATTTACCATTTTTGCAATGAAATCGAGTTTTTGCTCAGGGGACTGCCACCCCCAGTCTGCCCTGCCCCATACGCTTATACAAGGGAGCGTTGTCTCTGGAACCCACCTGGGACCTATGTATGGGGCCCTAAACCCCACGCCACTGGGGAAGCGCTTTGCGCTCAAGTATGGAGGAAATTCGTCGCCTGTCCTGTCCCCCTCACAATTGAAAAGCAATCTGCAGTGCACCTTTGGATAAAGTGGTCATTGCACTTCTTCGAATTAAGTCATGTTATACAAAAACCACCTAAATATGTCAAGCAGAACTGAAGTAAAAGGTATTTAGAGTACGTACAGTGTCGCTTCACTTCTTTGAAACATCACTCTTAGTCTTATTTCCCTCATATTTCCCCTTTATTTTCGCACTTTATTTTAAAAGCAATCCTCGTACGTGAGGTAACGACCCGAAAGTTAACAACAAGTGTATATTCATAAGCGGTTTTCGTACGTTTCCCCCTTCCAGATCAATGAGGTCATGCATCTGCAAAGAAAACTGTTTTTTTTTTTCCTCGACAGGTCAATCTTACAAAAGTTTGGCATATTTATACCGAGTGTCACCTGCGTCCATATGCACGATTATCCCTGAAACATGTACAGCGATATTTGAAGCTTTGAAGAATACACACATGAAGGTATTGCTTGTTTTGAGTTGTTCTTTCCTGTAGCCTAGCTTAAGGGGAAAACACCCGCCTTTTGAGTACCCCGGATTGGTGGGTCATCTAATTCCACGACAAATGTAGAGGTGTTTCTAGCCTAAAAAATCATTTAATCAGCTTTCAGGGGAAGATACATCTGAAAAGCATCCCTATTTTGAATAAACATTGTTTCCCCTATATATTTTCAAAGCAAACACTAATTGAGATAAAGCTTTTTGGTTTTTTCTTTGTATACACCTTGCACAATTGATATACATATAAAATACATTCTGGCTCCTAAATGCGAATTACGGAGGATCAAATATCAAAGCCTATTTTCATCATTTAAAATAGGAGCTCCTCCTTTCAAAGCAAAGATGCTAGGTGACAAAGGAAGGAATCGCTCAAGTGCAAGCAAAAGTATGTACGCATATGTACCCTTTACACTGACTTTCTGGGTATACTTGGGGTGGGATTACGACACCATCATCAACCCCAGTGAAGCCACTGATGATGTTCACAAATTTGTAAATTGCCACGATGAAGCAGCCAGTAAGTCAAAAAATTGGCCTGTGGTTACAGGCATTTTTTTGTACAAATTGGCAGTTGCCTAGACGTAAGAGGGTGCATGCCTAATTGACGACTAGCACATATTGGTACGAATCGGGGAGGGGTGGGAAATTCCCTCTATGGCCCCGCCGTACCCTATATCTATGCGGGGAAAAAAACCAATCCCGGTCTGCCGTGAATGAGTTCTATTTAGCGGTTAATCCCGTTGTTATAGTCAGATAGTAGTGCGACGTTGGAATCAAAATAAAGGCTAATATTACTCGATCGAATCCAAACCGTATAGCACGTGTGACCCGTTAAGCAATTTCACAAAAATGTCTTAAACATTTGTTTTAATAAAAAGAGAAATGAAGCACTTGTGTAACCTTAACTTGTCATGTATTACTGAACGCAAATTTATAACATTGCCCTTTTTCAAAAGATCAAAACTGGAAAGTTTATAGCATCAAACAAAAGTTACAAAGAAATATGCAGAACGGATTATATTATTTTTTAAAAATCCAACTTTCAAATTTCATTACTCAAGTGCTTTTGATTTGGCAAGATAATCTTGCATTCCGTCAAAGAGCACCGTGTGAATTTTCATCTTTGTTACATTCTTCACCTGTTCATCTTTTATTTTCCTCAATTCACTGGCAACAAACACCCCAAAAACGTCATTATCGTCTTCGCTGCGAAGTGTTTCTCTATTGTCAGCCACCTTGGTTAGCGATTTTAGAAGTTCCTCCATTATTTTCATTTCCTTTTCTTCCATTGACTCCTTCTTCTTTTTAGGAGGGGTAGGCCCTGTCTGAGATATAAGTTGGGGGATACCTACGTCCAAACATTTGACGTCATCCGAGTCAGCTTCGCCCAGCAATTCAAGTTCTTCTGTAGGGTCCGTGTACCTCTTCTGTGAAGAAAATATAAATTTTGTAAATTTTTCCGTCAACATATTGTTTCTCTATTTTTGTAGGTTCCTAAAACGTCGGAAGAATGGGAGCAAATAGCTGATGGGTTTCAAGCTAAGTGGCAATTCCCACATTGTGTAGGTGCCATTGATGGGAAAAACGTAACGCTGAGGGCTCCAAATAATTCAGGATCACAATACTTTAACTACAAGCACACACACAGCCTTGTGCTCATGGCCCTAGCAGATGCCGAGTACAACTTCACTTATGTCGATGTTGGTTGCAATGGACGTGTGTCAGATGGAGGAGTCTTTCGCAATTGCAGCCTTGGGCAGGCGCTGGAGAAAGGAGACATCCAATTTCCAGATGCTGAACCACTGCCAGGTTGTAATGGTGAAATGCCCTACTACATTGTTGGGGACGAAGCGTTTCCTCTCAAGTCCTATTTGCAGAAGCCTTACCCCTACAGAGCTCTGACATACGACCAGAGGGTATTTAATTATCGATTATCTCGAGCCAGAAGGGTGATTGAAAACGTTTTTGGCATACTTGCCAGCAGGTTTCGCGTGTTTCTCTCACCGATTCCACTTCAGCCTGAAAATGCCCAGAAAGTAGTCCTTGCGGCATGTGTGCTACACAACTTCTTACGACGACACAACTCGTCATCATCGCTATATGAGCCTTCAGGAGTATCCGACAAGGAAGACTCAACAACGCATTACCCGATTGGTGGCACTTGGAGACAAGACTATCAGGAAACCTGCCTTAAACAAACGGTTGACTCCTCAAGGGTCCCATAACTATAGCTCTGCCGCTAAAGAGGTCCGAGAGGAGCTGTGCACCTACTTTCTTAGCGAAGTAGGGGCCGTCCAATGGCAAGACAGTATGATTTGAGCTTGACTCTTGTTTTAAGAACAATCACCCATGTAGACATCAATGGTTTTTTTCTTTTTAAGTCTCTTACAATGAACTGAATGCATAGGCGTAGGTTGGGGGCTTTAGTACTTAGTCAAAAACGTGGTGGGCGGAAGTATGCTTCAGTCCATGGGCGTCGATCACGGGGACAGGGGGACATGTTCCACCAATATTTTTAGTGGAGGGGACATAATATTAAATGCCCCCCCCCCAATATTTAGAGGTATACAGAAAAAAACAAATGCAACACACATTTTCGATGTGAGTAAGTGTGATATGAGCCTATTCATGGCAGGTGGGGAGAAATTCAGATCAGAAATATGTGATCTGTGTCCTCTAGAATGCACCAAATCGCCTGACCCCCAGGGGCTTCGCCCCTGGATCCCCACAGGAGACCCATGGTGGTCCCCTGTACCAGTGGCATATTTAGGGGGCCTTTGGGCCATGGACCCCCTCACTGATGCTTTTTTTTAGTTCCTACAAATACGTAAAGTTTTTAACACAAATTTTACTTCAAAAGGTAGCATATGAGGCACCAGATTGCACGTAAGGACACCAATTTTTCAAAAATTTTCAGTGCACCCCTCCCTTAGACCCCTCCTCCAGAACGGAGATCACAACATACTGTATGGCCCCCTCCGTGAGAGAAATTCTGGCTACGTCACTGCCCTGTACTCCTGGCTGGAGGCCCAAAGTGTACACCCAAACAAGTGCCCCCCCCCCAATAATTTTAACAGATCGCCGCCCCTGCTTCAGTCCCCACTATTCAAGCTCGAAAAGACTTACAGTATTTGTTCTCGCTGTTAAAAACGTCAAAACTTTTCAGTAATATTCCTTAAAATTTGCACAATATGTCGCAATAAATTGCATCTAAGGACGCTAAAATATTCAAAAAATCTTCCAAGGGGGGAGGGGGACACCATCTCCCCCATCAGATTCCTTGTACCTAAACAAAGTTCAGCCCCACAGTGGAGAACAGCTTCCTACGCCTGTGACTGAATGCTACTGAATGAAGAAATAATGTACTTGTTGCAAGTGATAAAAGACAACCCCTTGAGACTGAGAGAATGTCAATATCTCAGTTACCTAACATGATATGAAGATGCAGTCTTTTGTATGGAGTGTAGAATTTTCCTCCCCTACCCTTTTATAGAGCTGTGAGTCATGAACCTTTCCATCTACTCTACTACTCTACATGATTTGATATATACATATATATATATATATATATATATATATATATATAATATATATATATATATATATATATATATATATATATAGGTAGAGTGACGTAGCGACTTTATATGAATGAGTCAATCCACGCTGTATTAAATAGTCGCACAGAGACCTTAGGCCATTGTTCCTCTAACATAGGCACTTGCCTTATACTGAAAGAGGATATTTTTTTGTGAATGGAAAACTTAGCCCCAAGCAGGATTCGAACCAGCGACCTCCCGCATACAAGGCGGATGCTCTGGCCACTGAGCCATTGAGGCCTATGTGGTAGAACATAAAATATAAGCATCCGCCTTTTAGCGGGAGGTCGCTGGTTCGAATCCTGCTTGAGGCTGAGTTTTCCATTCACAAAAAAAATCCTCTTTCAGTGTAAGGCAAGTGCCTATGTTAGAGGAACAATGGCATTGACTCATATATATATATATATATATATATATATATATATATATATATATATATATAATATATATATATATATATATAATATATATATATATATATGGCACTATACTAAACAAGAGGGCAATCAAGGAGTTGCTGATCTCATCCCAATACATCCTTTTGCTTCTTCCGAGTCTGGTGTAGCAGTCTGGAAGTTTATTGTAATGGGAACACTAAGGGGAAACTGGGAAAAGAGAAGGCTAACCTTGAGCTGGGGATGTTTGTTCATTCCGGCATCTTTACGGTACCCGCCAGCTTCCGGTTCTGATTGTAGTGTATTTACAGCACACACGCACAGCAAAACTATAGGCCTAGATACTACTGTGACACAAGGGACGTGTGCCCTTCAAAACCTCTAGAGACGCGCGATCTTGCCCTTCAAAAACCATAGAGACGCGCGATCTCGTGACGCCGTGAATCCCCTCTATAGACCTTATGTATTGACATCACACTGGCATTTTGGGTGAAAAAACTGAACTATATGCTAGGAAGGATCATTCCACAATAAGGTTTTTTAAGCCACCATGGAGGGTCACGTGATGTAGGTTAGTTTGCTCAAGTCGATTCCACCGCGTATCTAGCGCTGATGCAACGATGTACATGTATATGCTAACGCACCGTAGCGGGCCTTAGCGTCTCTTCTGCCTCTTGTACACTACCTTGCGCGCTATCACGCATCAGCGTACACACCATTGCGCCGCCTCAGCAACTTCATGAAAAGGCTTACATCACAATAGTCGTATAACATACAGAGCACCAAACGCGAACCGTGTAGGATTCGAGGCACATCATTGGCCAAAATGCAAGCGTGCATGTGCACGCGTGGGTTAGCTTTCCTTCATGCGCCTTGGTGTTTTTGTGTCAAAAGGACGCTTTCAACGCGTTGTGCAGAACATCTGTGCACATGTATGGACAGCCTACTGTTTAGTGGCGGTGCTATCGCGAATGTTTCAAAGTCAACGAGTCTCGACGTATTTGAAATGTGGTCACACGCTCTGTCCTTCGAATAGGCAGGACCACTCCTAAAATCAAGAAAAGTTTTTGTAAAAACAATCTTTTGATCACACAATCATAGTGTAAAGATTCCCTATTAATTACAATAAAACACTAGAGACCTAATGAGTATAGTAACAACGGATTGCTTTAGCGTGTACATCAATGAATCTGCGTTACATTACTTTCACTTCTAGATACGCGTCTCTGGGACAGTGGAATCGACTTGAGTAAGCTAACCTACATCACGTGACCTCCCAAGTCGGCTTCAATTTCGAGGCGTATTCCGCATTGAGGTGCGTCCTCCAGTTATATAGCTCAGTGGGTGAAAATAACGAAGCACATGTGCACGAACGGCGTGGATTTCGGCTCACGTGTAGTAGACTTACACGCGTATACGATTGGTTGACAAATCAGCTGTCTGCATTTATTGGTGTAACTTGCCATGATACGCGCTTTTCCGCCATTTTCCTCCAAAAGAGGGAGCACTTTCTCCATTGTGACATATGCATAAGCTCTATAGAGGGATTTCAGTCACGTGACTTTAACCAACTAGACGCAATTTTGAAGGGCAAGATCGCGCGTCCTTTTTGTATTGACGTCACATGAAATCCCTCTATGAGGGATTTCATGTAACGTCACACACAATGGATTCCCAGGCACTGAAGGGCAAAACGCACAAGCAGTAAGCGAATTTACAACTCACGCGCACGGCATAACCATAGATACTACTGTAACACAATGGACGCGTTCTCGTCAAAACAAAAAAGACGCGCGATCTTGCCCTTCAAAAGTGCGTCTAGTTGGGTAAAGTCACGTGACTGAAATCCCTCTATAGAGGTTCTTCACCGACGTCACTGCGCTGCGCGTCTCTCTATTTTGACGGCCAGGCGTCCATTGTACAACAATTGTAACTAAGGCCGTATCGTGCATGCGTATCGATAACACGCCTTCTGCGCATGTTCAGTGACGACCAGTATGCCAGACTGAACGCAATGACGTCACGTGAAGAACCTCTATAATTATGTAAGACGTGTAGGAAAAATGCCAGTCCTACATTTAGATCAATGGATTGCCCTCTGACATCACTCCGCTCGTCTCTCAGTCACACAGTTTTGCAGAAGAGTCGAATCATTTACTACTTTCAATGTAACTCGAGTCATTTTCCTTTTGAAAATTAATGACTCGAGTCATGACTCGTTACAAAAATGTGATTTATAGATGTTTTGAGTGCTAAATGTCCATACACCCCTTTCCGAATAATTGTTGGTGGTGACAACGTAGTGATCAATGTCCCTTCCAATTTTTCAGGAGCCTCTTGTATTGACCCTATCAAAACTAACTTGCCCTGAAAGAAAGTATGAAAAGCGCAGACTGAAAATTCCCGATATTACTGACAGTACATACTGTTTAAGGAATAAATCGCATTTGGCGGACGAGGCGAAACCGAGTCCGTTATTTCGCAATTTGGGAGTCCAGACGGTTATGAGACAATAACAGTCAGACAAATGTGGTTTATTCCTCTTCTACCACCGAAAATGTGTGAAAACTTCATTTTTATCAGTGTATAGGTTTACTGACTGTATGTTGTGGAAAAGCAGGTCAGTGTTTAACCAATCAGAATGCAGGATTCTCAATAACAGATGGCTAGAGGTGGTAGAATCCATGATAAACGTATAAAGATGCAATTGGTGAGAGGCATAAGAGGCGAAGGGGTGGGGGTTGGTTGACTAAAGCCTACACCGTCAAAAATGTGGTGGGCTCCTTCCCTCTAATTTCCAGGACAAAAACGCTCTGTAAAATGTCAAAAATTGCAGTCTTATTGCTTAAAATTTGATCAAATATTGCACCAAGTGCATAAAATACTTTCTAAAGGAGATGGGACCCCATACCCTTGGGTTCTTCTCCCAGGACAACATTCCGAAACAGTGCACAATCCCCACCTCAATGGATCGAGTACAGCTTCTACGTCCATGAGTTAGTCTGTTAGTGCCCCTTCCCTGCTCATTCATGCATGGTAGTGGGAAGGAAGTTGCTATTTGACCCCTGGTTCATATCAGTCACATAAGCAAATAAAATGCTTGGGTTACTACAAAGAAATCTCCACTCTTGTAGCAAAGGTGTCAAGGAAACTGCCTACAAAAGGCTATAGTCCGCTCAAAGCTGGAATATTGTGGGGCCATATGGAATCCTTACATCAAAAAGTAACAACACTCGAGAATGTTCAAAGACGTGCAGCCCGTTGGGTTTGTTCTCAACAACTATAATTACAGGGATAGCCAGTGGCGTAGCTAGAGGGGGGGGGGGCAGGGGGTGGTCGCCCCCCACAAAGCCTCCGAAGGCCTGTGTCGGAAATTTCTAGTCTCTGTCGGAAGTAAATAAAAACAATCCACTTGAAACACTTACAACACTTTTTATGTTTTTAAGCAGAATTACACATCGAAACGTCAACGTGAAAATCAAAAGTCAGTCTCAAAATTGCCCGAAAAGCAAAAAAAAAAAAAAAAAAAAAGAAAAGGTCCCCAGAATTTTACACGCCAGGTGATGGTATCATTACTTTAGGATAATGATCTGTCGAAAATTACTTGCATTTGCCCCCCCCCCCCCCCAATATCTAGCTACGCCACTGGGGATAGCGTCACCAACATGTTAACAGATCTCAAATGGGAACCACTTAAGAGCGCCGTACCAGACTTCGTCTCATCGCTATCTATAAGGAGGTTCATAACTCCATTCCCCCCACCATCCAGTTGCGGAGTAACCATAGTAGGACCACTAGACATAATCAAGGCACCCACATAATTGTTCCCCCTCCTTTTAGTAAGAGATGTTATCAATACTCGATGTACTCAAGAACTGCTCGTGAATGGAATTTCCTTCCACCAAACATACGTGCAGCACCTGATGTTTGCTCTTTGAAATCTAGCCTAGCCAACGTTAATCTTCGAAATCTAGTATCTAAGGCTCACTCTAAAATCTAGGCAACTCCCCTTCCACACTGACCTGTGCGTGATAACCGATTTTGGACTCGGGTGTTTGCACAGTATGAAGCAGAAGCAGAAGTGTGTTTGTGACGTTATTTGCTTGGAACTCGGAACTGCTGTGATGTTAGTTAAGTTGGTTGCTTACAAGCCAATATCAGGTGTGCATAGCACTATTGCACTATGTACTGTACGTACGGGAAGGGGGAGGGGTGTACGCTTTCACACTTACTCACGTACATTGTGTATGAACGGCCCATGATGGAAATAGCTAACCACGTCCCAACACACTCGTCTTTTTTTTGCTATGTCAGGCTGGCCGGTCTATGTTCTACCGCACTTGAAGGGAAGTAGTAGTGCATTGCTGTCTTTAGTAATGCATTTAGGGCCATATATCATTTATCAATGAATAGGAAATAGCACCCGAAAATCCCAAAGTAACGCTCGAAATGGAATTGGGGGGGGGGACTAGTTTTTTTTTTTGAAAATAGCACCCGAAATTGAAAAAAGTGTCTCGGACTCTGGAGTACAGTCAATGTGGGTGCAGGAGCAACACTAGCCTAGGATACCTAGGCCTGGTTCTCACGTACACTTTGCTCCCTGAACTAGGCCTAGGCTATTGCAACACAAAGTTTTTCCCGCGTTATTACTGTGAGAGTAACGTCGTCTGCGTGCGTTTCTGCAATGATTGTTGTATGTGCGTACATGATTGTAACCATAGCTATGAACAATGTCACAATTGAACAGCAGTGCGTGCTATACAGCATACTGTACAATAGTGTGAACGTCCTAGTAACAAGATTTAGAATGTTTTAAAAAACAAAACAGGATCGTTTGTATAAATCAAAATTTTTGGTCTCTTTTTGGAGACTGAGTGCTAGTATCCTTAAAATGATGGGTTTTAAACATATAAATGACCCACAGAGGTCAATTACCTAGGAGTATATGTGAATTTGAGAAAGACTGAGACCATTCAAAATTTTTGATGGTGCGGTAGCCCAATTTTGACAATGGGTATATTGCTGACCTAGGCTCTATTTCATTAAAGTTAGGAATATTCCTAAAATCAAAGTTCCTAAACTGCTTAGGATTGATTCGTCCGGAATCATTCCTTTCTTCAAATATTTAGGGATAAATCAAAAGTGACATTGTTTTTATCTGTGAATTTCCTGCCAGATCAATTAAGAACATTTTTAAATCTACCAAAGATCATTCCTAAACCTAGGAACAACTTCAGCATGAAGATAGGAATGAATTCTTCCTAAGTCCAAGATAGGAATATTTCTAACTTTTATGAAATAGAGCCCTGTATGGGAATCCCCATACTAGGTCAGCAGACTGCGGACTAGAGCAACACACGTCTGCCGGGCGGCCAGATCAAAGCCTGGTAGTTCTCACGTACACTTTGCTCCCTGAACTAGGTCAGCAGACTGCGGACTAGATCAAAGGTACCTGCCTGATTCACACGGTCTATTTGTGACGTCATTTGTTTGGAACTTGGCGCTGCTTACAGTATATGTACACTGTATTCAGTGTACTAAAGCAGCGCAGTCGCTCTCACACCATACCGACTGTACTTGCGTGCGTACATTGCGTGTGCGTGTGTGAATTGAACTTGGCCCCTGCGATGCACACGTACGTCGTTGTTGCCATGCAAGAGACGAATACTGAAGGCTAGGTAGGCCTAGTTCTTCAAGAGAAGGTAAGCAACAGAGTAATACAGACAGCCAAAATTCCGTGATGAGCCACAGTGCTCACAAACTTGGTAAAAGTTCTTAACCAGGCGTGTATTTCAACTAAGCCTAGGGCCTACCTAGCTTGTTAGCGTTATTACAGTACTATTAATAATTTAGCGTAACCTAAGCCTAGGCCTAACATCAGTTCCACCGTGCGCGTACTTAGTTATGCTTCATACTGGGACGCGCTTGGACTTTTACTACGGTGGGGACACGCATATAGTTTTACTTTTATGGCGCCAAGAACTAGTCATGCTTGACACGCGTGATCGCAGTTCACTCAAGGCCTGGGTTTTTACATAGACTAGAGGTAGTCAAGTTTTGAGCAAGAGAAGCTTAGATAAGTGTGCATCTGATCATGTCATTGTGTGGCTTTTATGGTGGGGTTTGTTGAACCGCAGGTGAAAACTGAATTTTGAGTGTCAGGAAAAGACAGTGATTAATGTAACGGATCATTTACCTTTTCTTTTAGTGTTTACTGCCAAATTTTCTTTTGAACATCTTGACCTTTGACCTCTGACCTTTGACCTATCATGCTGAGGGTACTGGAGGCACAAATTCCAAGTACTGTGCACCCCCACACCAAGTTTGGGGTCAGTAGTACCTTCAGTTTTGAGTGAGCGCACGGCACACTTTTGACCCCAAAGTTGTCGTTTGTCCTTCTGACCTCGTGACCTTTGACCTCAGAAGGTCAAGTGTAAAGATGTGAAAAGTAGGTGTCCATCAGAAAGTTATGCGAAGAAATGAGGATTGTTAAATGTTTCGTTCAGCTTTTACAGCCAGATTTAAAAATTTGCTTATTTTGACCTATTGTGACCTTTGACCTCTGACCTTTGACCTATCATGCTGATGGTATTGGAGGCACAAATTCTAGGGGCCATGCACCCCCTCACCAAGTTTGGGGTCATTAATACCTTCAGTTTTAAGTGAGTGCGCGTCACACTTTTGACCCCAAAATTGTCGTTTGACCTTCTGACCTCGTGACCTTTGACCTCAGAAGAGCAAGTGTCAAGTTGTGCCAAGAGCGCTTCAATACGAAAGCTATGTCAAGAAATCAGGGCCATTTACTGTTGCATTCAGGTTTTATAGCCAGATTTGGAAAATTGCTTATTTTGACCTTTTTTGATGGTTGACCTTTGACCTTTGACCTATCATGCTGAGGGTATGTCAGGCACAAGTTCCAAGGACTATGCACCCGCCCACCAAGTTTGGGCTCAATCTTGTTCTTAGTTTAGGAGGAGTTCGCGACACACTTTTGACCTTGTGAATGTCATTTGACCATCAGAGCCTTTGACCCAAATTTTAGGCATATTTGGTCACATGACCAGGAAACAGGACCTTCACCACTCCATTTTGCCCCACCCTTGAGTAGCGGTCATAAAGCCCCAAATTTCTCTACCATGCATTTCCATGGTTATGGTTGCTATGGCGACTGGCAGAGGTAAATGTGTGCACTTTTCAATGGTAAACGAAGCACAATATCTCATCCCCCACATACTACGTATGTGGGGATGAGATAATTATACTTTCTGTACCTGAGACTTTACTGTCATGAACTGTTTTATGTTATGCTTATATTTTATTTTTAAATGCTCCGTGTACAACGCAAGATACTGATTTGGCTGTGCCTTATTACTGACTTTTGAGGAAAGTGTTTGAACTTAACCGTTCATCCGTTCATTTGTTTGTAAGACCTTTCATTCGTTGACGTTTCTTTTAATTAATGGTTATTTGCTTAAGTAATTGCTTATGATGAAATAATGAAATTCTTGATAAATGTTCTCTAAAATAATCAATTACCAATAGGTAACATGTAAAAAGAGTTTTTTTTATTTTCAGATATAAGAAAGATGAGTTCATTAAATCAGATGAAGAAGTTACTTTGGGGCTCTATAACACATGCAGTTGATTTTGTTCTGTGTGGAAAAAATGTGGAAGGGGTGGGGGATACCAACATGGTTGTTTTACTTTTTCCTTTAACATGATTTATGTGTAACAAAAAATGCTTCGAGCTTGTTCATACCTTGTCAAGGTTCGAGACAGTCACTTTCGCTGTCATGAACGGACTCAGGAAGGCCAACCTCCCTTCTAGCGACTTCTCTCTTTTGCTGAAAGATACTGAGCCACTGCCACTCGGACTTTTTCTTCGTAACTTTCCGTACTGAGTTCTGAGGTTTGTCATCTTTTTCTTGATTTCGTCAGCTTCAAGAAAATTTAAAAATGTTACATGGAGACTGACGATCAAAATGTTCACTTCAACCCTGTGTAGTACTAAAAGAAACATGTAACTAGCAAACAAACTTGTCCTGTATAGAACACATTGATTTTAACTAAAGCAGTTGGTACCAGCAGCGTTGTGGTCGGCAAAGGAGGCAAACTGCCTCCCCCCCCCCCCCCCCCCCTCTGGAAAAATTTAAACATCGGAGACAAGTCGGGACGGCGGAGTAACAAAAAAGAGAGGAAGAAGAAAGAGAAAGAAAGAGAAAGAAAGAGAAAAAGGAAAAGAAAACAAGAAAAGAAAAGAGAAAAGAAAAAAGAAATAAGATAGGGATTACGATGAATGGAAGGAAGCAGAGGGAGGAGAAAATTGGCTTGATATAGAGGGACATATCAATGGGACTATGCTGTGGTAGGCAGGGCTAGGGATGTGGCAAAAATGGAACAAGGGATGGAGTAAGGATGTCTTTGCAAGGGAAGAACGGAAAGGAGGGGGAGAAAGGGGACGGGGAATTAAAAGGTGAGCGGTCGGGAAGAAAGGACCTCATACCCGTAGGGTGTGTGGGATGGTTGCTTCCACACCTTAATTATAAAAGTATGAAATCGGGAAGATCATCTTGACTTTGCCCCTTCGGCTAGACATCTAGTTGGTACCGGTACTTGGCTACCCTATTGTCTCCCCCAACCTCAACGCCATCTAACTTTAGTAATTATTTACAAATACTTAAATAGAAAAAGGGGAGACTTTTTGATCGATTTATCTTACCACTTGTGCCTAATGCGTCCGCAATTTTTCCATTTCCCTCCTTTTCAAACCTCTGTTGAAGAAGTCTTTGCTGCAGATGTATAGACATTCCTGATCGCTCCAATGATCCACAAAAAGCTCCTCACTGGTGAATGGAAGATATAGGCTTTTGGTTGTTCACTAAATTAACATTTATGCCACAGAAATTAACAAAATATAATTTAGAATTCAAGGTTAACGGAATGGGATTGCAAGATCAGAGGCATGGAAAATTACAAACTTCACATTTCCCATCCGTAGGTCCTATCCTAATTAACTTCAAGGTCAGCACAATAGACTGAAAAAACCCCAAAGAAACAAAGCATTCCTTATCAATGTGAGGAAATTATATAACCCTTGCTTCCTTCAAGCTCACTTTGGGTCACAAATGCAGTAACTTCATTTGCTGATATTGCATAGATCTAGTTCCTCTTTCACATATGAAAATTAATTTCTTGCTTAAGCCCTTCCTTTAACATTTCCTGAAAAGGGCCCAAGTGCACCTCCTGTCGAAATTTTGAGCCATCTTCGCTGGCAAGAAAGACTCCGCCCTTACACGTCCAAGGGAGCCCTCCCCCCTTTGTAAAACCTTGGACTTGCACCTGATGTGAACTGCAGTCGAAATCAATTTTAGCGATCCTTTTTGTTAGGCCTATACTTTAAAAAAGGGAAATAAATGTTGAACTGGGCTGGCTCAGATTGAAAAGGGGGAACTGGTTCAAAAGCCGTTGCTTTATAGTGAAAACCAAGTCAACCTTTTCAAATGTGGTACTTATTTAGAATCAATGCCCGGAAGTGACGTAAGTCTTCATCAAATCGTAATTTTGGCCTAATCTCACCCCAAACGTAACCCTAACTCTCAATTTTAACCATTATTATGGGTACTTAGTCCAGGCCTAAATGGCTTTTCAAAACCCCAATTAGGCAAATTCTCACCAAAAACTTAACCCTAACTATGATCACTATCCTGATTTGTGGGCACGGATTCTAAATAAGAGCTTTGAAACTTGTCATAACAGGGTCTCTGTCAAAATTACTGCTCCTCTCTTTCCAACTTTCATTAGGTTCAAGAGTCACTCACTAGCTTGCCTCCGCATAGTCCGCAGTCTGCTGACCTAGTATTTGGGAAGCTTTGGGGCACTAGTTCAGGGAACAAAGTGTACGTGAGAACTAGGCCTAGGTACCCTAGGCTAGCCTCCGCAGTGCATACTATGCTTGCATGCTACGCGAGTGGTTTATCCCTTGGGAAATGAGAAACGACTAACTTTTTACCAAATTAAGTCAACATGAACACACTGTCAATGTAACGTTAGTTTCTACTTTACGCATATTGATGTCATACCTTTGTTCGTCCCATTTCTTCTTCTCTCCACTCCCACTTTGACCGACGTCTGTCATTTTGTTTAGCTACTTGTTGTCGTGCTGCCCGAAAAACGCATGCAATAAGTTCAACAGTGTTTAACTTTCAACGACAAGGTCGCGCACGACCAAAGTTAAGCAAAAATCCATTCACACGCAACGGCAAGGTCGCGCACAACTTTTTCAAGGCCCAGTCACATTATTGCGGGCAGGCCACACGGGCTTGTTGCGTGCATGGATTTTGATGCACGCAGCAAAATTTCTGCGGGCAGGCCAAAATTTGGGTGGGTTTCGCGTGGAACTTGCTTGCTGGATGCGTGGTACTTGAGTGGGTCTTGCGTGTGCTACGTGTGACATGCGTGCCAGGCGCGTGAGAGCTTACAGACTGGTCCGTGTTAGCTTCGGGCCACATACTGGCACTGCGTGCCAGCTACGTGACACCTGCGTTAGAGTTGCCTGCATGGCGCGAGGGTTGCGCGTGCCGCTAACGGGCATATAAACGCAGGTCGGGTGGAAAGGTCATCACTTCTAAGCCATATTTCATAGTGTCAAGATGCCACGTCAGTCAACTTTGGAGTCATCCAAGAAGCGCACCAAGGGCAGCAAGGGCCGAGCGAGCTCTTCGGTATCTTCGGAGAGCCGGCCACAAACCCCTGAATAGCCTGAACATGCTGTGGTAGTTTGCACCGGGCGCCAAATGTCTCAGTGTAAGTGCCAGTTTCAGTCCAGGCTCCTAGGGATCTCGGAACGATGAGGTTTGCTTGGTTATGCGGGGTACCCACTCTCAGCAAAAGTTCGTCGAACATTTCTGGGGGCATCCGCATGAAATTCACAAATAATCCCTCGCCCTCCCGCTGTAACTCCACAATGAGCTGGTCGGATCGTACAAGCCAAATCGTCTGCGTCTCTCGGGACGCAACCACCCCCGGTCCACCATCTTCTTCACCTCCTCCGATCCCTCCTTCTGATGCGATGTAGCTGCACTTGTACCTGCGTGAGGCCGAGTTGTACCTGAATGATGCCCAGTTGATACTGAATACGTGCCATGTTAGCCATCCTGCAGAGAGGTCCTCTCTCTTCGAAACCAGACTGATAACTGAAGGAATTCCTCTGAGGGGACTATCTACATGGCAGAGGAAGTCGCAGAACGCCAGCAACTTGCCCGCAGCCAGCCCTCAGATTACCAGCAGGAAAGCAGTAAATTGCCCTCAACATGCCCTCACTTTTCCTTGTATACCTCGCTCCATGCCCGCAGAAAGGACGGGCTACACGTAGGATGGCCGTACCAACACCGTTCCTTGCCAGCAAAACACACGCGCCATGCCCTCATCCGACACGCTCTGGCACGAAATTGCGACAGGTCCACGGCCAACCTACTTTCTTCAAGCGTGTTAACTACCTGTGACTTGCGGCCTCTACGGGCCTCCTGCTGGTGTTCTGCGTAGCCCTCTGCGGGCAAACTCACGCATCTTACCCGGACCAAGTTTTGAGCATGTTCAAAACTTGGCTGCGGGCAACTCTGACTTCCGTGCGCACCTGCGGGCAAGTCCGGGCAAGATCCGGGCGAGATACTGCCAGGTCCGTGCCATCTGCGGGGAGCTGCGGGCAGCAAAAATTGGCACCCGCAAGTTGCACGCAGTGCCTGCCCGCAATAATGTGACTGGGCCTTCAGGAAATCGCACGCAACAAAGTTGCGTGCGATAATTTTCATTCGACTAAAAACATTCATTCACACGCAACGACAAGGTTGCGTACGACAGGTCGCACGCAACCAAAATCGCACGCGATCTTGTCGCATCGTGTGAATGAGGCCTAAAGCTCCCTATTATCAGATTATAGAACGATAAGCCCACCGATCTAAATGTAGGACTGGATAGAACGCGCGCTATATGTTTAACATTGCCGCGTTGGGGAACCACTTGGTGTTCACAAGATGGCGCGAACTACTCCTTAACAAATCATCGCGCTACTAGTGCGTAATGGTTAACGGTGCGGGATCTACACGAACATGGAAAAATGAATAAAAAATGTTGGAAATTATTCTTTAACCGGAGGAGAAAACTAAAGGTCATTGTGCAAAAAACTTTTTTCAATTTTGTCTACATTTTGTGTTGGCATATTTTTAGTAACATCTTCACACTTTTGACATGAAAAGTGAATCAAGAGATTTTCTCCATGCAGACAATGGTTTTAGTGCATTTATGGTAGGCCTATGTAAGTTTAGAACACCCAAAGATATTACAAGCATAGATTCCAAACTTAAAATGGCGCGTTGACTCCCCATGGAGGGCAATATATCGGGGCGGAAGTGCTGATCACTGCTCAGTCGTTTTGAAAACAAACAGGCAAATGAATGTCTTACAAAGGTATTAATACTTGTTATTTCGGAATGTTGTTGACTGAAGAAGTACTACGCCTCAATAAATTCCACTTAAACAAGGATAACTTATTTCTTCAACACGGCATTCCACGTATTTACACTTGAACATGAACGCACAGTGACTGTTTTTGCAAGGTCATGGACATTCATTGGTCAGTTTCTATGGTTTCTTCAAGTGACGCACTTTTATATGCGCGTTCAATTACTTACGCGCTCACAACGGGAAAGCAACTAGCGCGTTTGTTTCCAGAGCGCGCAGAACTGTGCGTCAAGTATTTCGTATAATACACAGAGAAATGTATTCTGCGCGTATAGAAGGCGTTGTAAATGTGCACGCACGCGAAACTCTTTTAACAATGAAATTTTCTGTGACGCGTTCTCATTTTTGTACGCAGATCACGGAATATAACGGCGCGCATGTCAAATTGACACTTCCGCCCCGATATATGCGTCTCCATGAGGAGTCACTGAGCGTAACAGTGTAGGTATAGGAGTTTGGAATCTATGTTTATAATATCTTTGAGAACACCGTGCGAGAATTTGAAGACGTTGATTGAATGGTTGATATTGGAAACTGATGTTCTACAAAATGCAAATTTATGATTGTAAAGCTGTTGCAAACTGTTTCCACTAGGGACATACCTACTGGGTTTCCTTAATACCTCTTCACTCAACTTGTAGGTTTCGATGTTGGATATCGGAGTTTAAGTATGCTGATTGCAGAAAAAAGGATTATCAAAGTGTCACAGTTGGTAGAAAATCTTTAAAAATACAGGTGCTTATTTTCATCTATTACACCCTACTTTAACCTACTAGATTTAGAAATATTTAAGGACTTTATTGATAGCGGAGATCTTATATGGTCTCTATTATGTTGCTCGCAATGCCCTTCTCATTTTCATCGTTCTCATACAGTATTTTTGAATATTGTACATTCTTCGTTCTTTACTCCCTAAATTTCTCTCTTTCTGGCAGACTTGTTTTATATTGCCTTTGCTATTTCGGTGGCCACACCTTGGCTATCATTTCATTTTAAGTGATGTAATTTGCGAAATGAA
Source organism: Holothuria leucospilota (assembly GCA_029531755.1). Lineage (NCBI taxonomy): Eukaryota > Metazoa > Echinodermata > Holothuroidea > Aspidochirotida > Holothuriidae > Holothuria > Holothuria leucospilota. The sequence goes on along the minus strand of CM055963.1, from coordinate 24,713,147 downwards.
ACGAATCAAGGGGGAGAGATGTATCTCTGCTTTTCAGAACCCGCATGCATTTATGTCAAAATCATGCCATCACATGGCCCTTAGAGCATAATGTATTGAGAACTTGGCCCTGAAAAAACCTAATTATGCCTAAAATGCCAGTGAACACTTCTTTACAGTAATATCGTACGGTCATGTATATTTTTACCATCAAAAGCTCAACGTCATCACTCTTTGGCAAAAGAACGCGCAGCCTTATTCAAAATAACCAAACATTGCACGCTTTACTGTCGTCACAATGTACAACTTAATTCTTATTCTTCTATTCCTGCGCACAACGGTAGCAGCGTTTAACACGCGCCATATACTTTACACGCACACATACTTATCATGGCATGGGTTTTGTCAACCGTGACGTCATCATATATTGTCCGGTTAGGCTGCATCTTCCATCTTAAAAAAAAATAGTTTTTAAAAGTCATATTGCTCACGATTACCGTATGTAACGTTTAATGGCGAGTTTTGCATTGACTGTTGGTGCAATTGTAGGCTGCATATACTAACGTTTTGTAGAAATTCTAAAAATACGCCGCTCTCATAGCGTCTCTCCATTGAGTTTGTACGTGGCTAGGCCTTTTACGAGGAGTAGCTGCTGTGAGCGGAGTGGTTCCCCTTTTTAGACGCACATGTTATATCCAGTCCTACATGCAGGCCAGTGGAGAAGCCTCGCCCACACTATGCAACGTTCGTACTGCTGCATATTAATTTAGGAAGAGTGGTCATGTCAGGTCATATATGCACGCATTACGTAATACGTGTTGACCTTGTTTACCGTAATTCCAACGACCCTGCTCACAACAAACTACCACCACAGTTTCTGCAGGGAGTTGCTATTTGACAAATAGCAGCTCCCTGGTTTCTGTACCACTGCGTGCTGTACAGGATATTGGAATTCAAATTTCAAAACTCATACATATAGAGACGCAGCGTCTCCCTGGTTCACCGTGAGTGTGTGTTATTAGTCGTTACAGGAGAGTCACTACGAACGTGTTAATTTATCTGCGAAAGACTTGTAGGCCCTGCATATTTCTTTTGTTTTGGGACAAGTGGTAACCACTGGCATCACAGGTTCGTAAAATTTTCATTTTGTACCATTGTCGAAGCACCAACAGTCTCTTTTACATCCGGCTGTTTCGAAAGTAAATCAAACCAGGGAGCTGGAAGACATCAGACTAGCCTAGGGTACCTAGGCCTAGTTCTCACGTACACTTTGTTCCCTGAACTAGGCCTAGGCTATTGCAACACAAACTTTTGACCACATATTACTGTGAGAGTAATATCGTCTGCGTGCGTTGCTGCAGTGATTGTTGCTATATACGCGTATGCGCGTGTATGAACGTAACTATAGCTATGGGCTATGTCACAATTGAACAGCAGTGCGTGTTATTTAGCATACAATAGTGTGAACGTCCTAGTTACACGATTTAGCAGTTTCATAGAATGTTAAAAAAAACAAAAGAGGATCGTTTGTGTAAATCAAAATTTTTGGTCTTTTTCTGGACACTAAGTGCAAATAATCTTAGAATGAAGGGTCTTAAACATATAAGGCCCCGTAGAGGTCAATTATGTAGGAGTATACGTGAATTTGAGAAAGATCGAGACCATTCAAAATTTTTGAAGGTGCGGTAGCCCAATTTTGACAATGGGTATATTGCTGACCTAGTGTGGGAAGCCCCAAAGCTTCCCAAATACTAGGTCAGCAGACTGCGGACTAACATCAGACCTGCTAAGGCCCAAGGGCTGCAATTCGAATAACGGAATAACTGTAACTTTGTGTATAGTATACCAGGGAGATGATAAGACCTACTGTAATATAACGGTAGTTCCGTGAGGTTGTCAAATAGAAACTCCCTGGTTCAGTAATACAGACATGATAACGTAGTAATAATTCCCACTAATGTACTGTACTGCACTAAGTTCGTATTTTCCTAGTCCTCAGTAAAGGCCCATGTATAGCCGGTCGCCGATAGCTCCCTATACACGTGTATAGAGAGCTGTAGGCAAACGACCACAGTCCTTTACTGAGGACTAGTATTTTCCGAACTTTTTGTACATGCTGTAGAAGGCGTTTGTGATAGAAATGATTTGATTGGTGGATTTCAAATCAGGGGTGATGAAGGTGCGGTTTTGCATGCATAATTGTTGGGTGAACAAATCTATTAGTTGTGACAGAAAGGTTAATTACTCGTTAATTAGTGCTCGGAGGGTAGAATGATTTGCTTAGTTACCTCTCTTTCATCGAACGGGACCCGATCGCAAGTAAACGAGGATAGATTCAATAAAAAGCCAGACAAACGCAATAATTCCCTTTAAGCACAGCAGCTATATTTAACCACTGACCACTATACATGCAAAAAAAAGCTTCACAAGAACGACGTAACTTAGGTGAATCATGGAGCTAATACCCTTCGAAGGGTATTAGCTCCATGGGTGCATAGACCGTCCAAAACCGAGATCAAACCGAAACCAACCGAAACAGAAGTATGTTAGGCTATGGGTTGTCTGTGAGATTTCGGACAGACGGTTGAGTGGTCTGACCTATCATATTCGGTGCTCGGGCAGTCTGTCTTTTTTTACCCAACCCGTGAGAAAACTAGCGTTTCAACTGGTTTAATTTCAATACCTTTTTTCCAATCACGATTACCATTACCATTACCACTAAACAAAATCATTATGCCTATTATGAGGGTTATTGTCTCTGTACGGAAGCCGAGAAGTTCGAGGAACTGAGAAAACGCACATGGATTTCTCTCATACGAAAGCCCATTACTGCCATGCGAAAAATATTTTTAATTTGTTCTTACGAATTAATAATTCGTTGCTACGAAATAATAATTAGTTGCTACGAATTACTAATTCGCTCTTACGAATTAATGATTCATTCTTATCAGGCGCGGATGCAGACATTTCGAAATGGGGGGAATATTTTCCTAGAGTAACATTATGCTAATTTTCGCGTATTTGTTATTGTTGAAGTGGCGAAAAAGGAGGGGGCTTGGGCCGCGGGAAAGCCCCCCCCCCCTCGATCCGCGCCTGCCGAGTTATGAATGAATAATTCGTTGCTACTAATTAATTTGTTGCTACGAACTAATAAGTAATAATTCGTTGCTACGAATTAATAATTCGTTCTTACAAATTTAATAAATCGTTGCTGCGGAGTAATAATTCTTTGCTACGAACTAATAATTCGTTGCTACGAGTTAATAATTCGTTACAACAAATTAATAATTCGTTGCTACGAATTAAAAATTCGTTCTCACGAATTAATAATTCGTTCATACGAATTAATAATTCGTTCTTACGAATTAATAATTCGTTCATACGAATAATTCGTTGCTAAATCCTGTGTTTTCAAAGTGGACCTAAAGCCTAGAATTAAAAGAATATATATTTTAGAGTTTGGGAATTTCATTCATCCAACTCCAGTTTTTCATAACTTACTCCATTGCTGAGATATAAAATGCTGAAATTTATTCACTTAACTTGAAATAGTCGATTGTGCAATAATTTGGGAAGTCCTTCTTGTAAACTCACATGAACTGCTTTTGCTTCCTTTTGAAATTAAGATGTTTATAGGACCTTGAAGAAATTAAAGTTCTCTGGCATGGCATGTTATTCTTATTCAGCCAAATCACCCTTACTATAACAGTAATACAGTGATCACATTTTGGCGCAAGGTGCAGTGGCTATCGAAAAAAAACAAAGAACAACAAAAACTGTGATTTGAGTAGTATAAGAACGGCAACACAAATTATTGCACAATACACCATTTTAAATTGAGTGAATAAGCTTCACCATTTTGTATCTCAGCTCAGAAACGTCCTGAAGATGCCGGCAGAGAGTTGGACCTTTTTGTTGCGTTTTTCAAGCTGTAACATATACTTTTGAAATTTTAGACTTTAGGTACACTTTAAATGGCAGCCCGAGAGGCGATTCAATCCGCCCCTGAAGTATATAAAAATCGAAAAATAGGGGGCGTCAAGCGGAATTGTCAGTTATCATCATTAATTTCATTCGAGACATTGAAATCTCTTACTTCGAAAATTTGCTATTTCAATAGACAAGGGGCCGTTGCACAAAGGGTTAAGCTGAAACTTATGTTCGATTTAATTGGTGTTGACTCATGTTCTACGAATCAAACCTAGGGTTGAGCGAAAGTCTTTGTGAAAAATACATACATAAATTCTTATGGGAAATTTTAATTCGTAAGAGCTAATTATTAATTCGTAACAACGAATTATTAATTCGTAAGAATGAATTATTAATTCGTAAGAACGAATTAAAAACATTTTTGCGTGGCTCTAATGGGCTTTCGTACTCTTAAACCATTCCTAAGATGGTTATGTAGTTGTGAAGAGAGAAATCCACATTAAAGAGAACGAACTTCAGGATCGTTTTACTATAGCATGAAAAGTATAGTATCCTCAATATAAATGGAGGAGTCTCGATGCTACTAGAGAATAGAGCCATATGGAAAAGAATAATGTATTCGGCTCTCGTTAATTCTTTACCGTTAATAGACCAAACATGAAAATGGAGAAATACAGGCCAACGTGTTTTGATATTGGTAACTGATGCGAAAATCTCGAGATTCAAAGGCTTATAAAAATATGTCAGGTACGTAATGAAAAAAGCGAAATATCCGGAACAGACCTAGGCCAGCCTTTTTGCATGGATTGTACTCGTTTTCGAGAGTCATCATGCTAACAATACTGAACAGTCTGGTCTTGACAAAGTTGAGCATATGCGTCATTCTAAAATCTTTGTACTTGATTCCGTGTTGTGGTTTGTTTTAGGCACTTTACTTTCGGACGAAAGACCTACTGTAGAGTACATTTGTTTCAAATATGTTTTAAGTTTTCACATTTAGGGTACACTTGGAACAAACATATTTTTTACACTGCGTCACTCCACTACACCAGAGACGTACACTACACCGTGCATGCACGGTATATCTGACACGCATTGCCTGACTTTGACTGGTTTACCATTTGAATATGCATGTCTGCGCTCTCTTATTACCCCAACATAGCGGCTTTTTGCGTTGCCTTAAGAAAGAAATGATGTGGCGTTGGTGAAATGGATCTATAGGCTTTGAATCTTCATCTGCAGGGCAACGATAAAGAGTTGGCCATTTGTTGGCACCACAGAGAATGTCGTAAACCCATCAGAGAATTGCTCCATCGGCGAAATACGTGCATATGCGCTTGAAGCAAGTGAGCAATCCAAGCTTGCGCTTCCAAGTTTTTCAGTTGAGGAGCGAGGGTGGTTTAAAAAAAAACGGAAATTCATGAAACTATCCCAGCGGAGGGCAGCACCAGTTAGTGTAACGTGCCGAGAAAATTTTTGCCAAAATGTCTCTCAGGTTGCCCAAAATGATACTGCTTATGCCCTGTATGTTCCACTAATACATGTCTTATTTGGAGATCTCATGTCTTAGAGATTTACACTTTAGGTTTAAAAGACCCTGACAGAAAATGATTGACAGAGTACTGATCCCTTTTCGGCTTTACAATTAGAGCCCCTATAGTAAAGCATGGAGTGCACGGGCCTAATGGCGGGCCCCTGTTGAGTTTCATCTGTTATACTTCCATGGTGGTTATGGGGAAGCTCTGGGTTGTTTACAAAATGGGGACAGAAACATGGCATGAACTTGAACGAGAATTCAGACACCACCTTCTACTGGTACTGAGCAAGGGGAAGTACTAGGAATAAGCGAATGGGTCTAGTGTATATAAGCAAGCTTAATAATACTCTTTCTTCGTTTCCTCAATGTATTAACCCTTTGGATCTACCGATAATTGGTTGTAGAAGAATTTTATTCTTCAATTCTTGTAAATCATGCTACTCGTGTTACCGTTCTCTTGATATTAGATTGGTATATGTTGCCCTCTTAATGCATCATACCAATATATATATATATATATATATATATATATATATATATATATATATATATATATATAATACGAATCAGTACAATTGGATATCAAGCCACTACCCTATATACATATATATATATATAACAGTGTTGTAGTCGAGACCAGCATATCCGAAACGGAGACCGAGACCGAGACCAACAAGGTCCGAGACCAAGACCGAGACCGACTGTACATATTGTATAGCAAAATGAAACAAAATGTCCAACTTTCTGGATAGTTGTTTTACCTGACTTTGTTACCTTATGCTCCACAAACGACCTATATGGTACCAAGAGTGCGTCGCTCATCGATATGTACACTTGTTTTCTATTATCATATGCCAAATATAGTTAACATAATTAATAATTTAACATAATCATGTATTTTTCTAATGCGGCACTTCTCTTAAAGTCGGAGTCAGTGCTACAAGTGTTCAGTGTTGATGAACTTGGTGCCAATTAATGCATCATGGTGAGTTTGTCCAACCCACAGAAAAATGAGTCACATAACTCTAGTTAGTGCCAACCTTTCCTTCTGACCAAACATGACCATGAAGTATTCGTAGTTCAATTACCAGACATTTTGTTGTCGAGCCTAGGAGAGGATTGCAGATAACTATGTAGGCCTAGCACAGGGGTGGGGAACCTCCATCCCGCGGGCCGCGAAAGGCCCGCGAGACAATTTTGTCCGGTCCGCAAGCTTAATTTTTTTCCCACGAGGTTATGGGCAAATCCGATTTTTCATGAATTTTGAAAATTGTTTCAAAATAGTGGCTAGGGTTACGTACAATGTAGGTAAGATTTACACCCTCTTGGGATATTTGGCATGTTCTTTCATAATCCGGCGTCAGAATTACCAAAAAAATGTAGAGAAACTTTCATTTCGGGAGTAAGGGGCGTGGTCAATTTCCAAGAAGTTGATTGGACCATTGACATCATTTGCCCATAACCTCGTGGGAAAAACATTGCGGAGTCCGCAAGGCAAGTCATAAATGCAAATTCAGAATCATTTAAAAAGTAATTGATAATAATCTTTTAGCCTATGGTTCCCATCGTTTATCCTGCTTTAGCCCAAGGTGTCCATCATTTATCCTGCACATACCACTTTCTGGATATTTCACATAATACTGCAACTAAAAACAATAGTATGCACAACATAACATGCCCACTGTTTCGTTCGACAAACCAGGTGCAGAATCCTAAGACTTCTAGTGGTAGGCTACATAGCAGTGGATAGAATTGCAGTACCACACATATAGGTCTATTACAGTACGTAACTCAGAGGGCACTGTATTTATTCCGGTAGATTCCGGGGAAGGGGCTTGAAGTGTCCCTCCGAAGAGTGAGTTAAACGTTAAAAAGTAGATAATTTTTACAATTTAAAGTGAAGAAAAATAAAGTTTGGTTCCAAAATGTGCGATTTTTTCGGCGCTCTTCACGCGCACATTTCGTTCACTGTTGCTTCATGCATACATAAGAAGACGAATGGTTATATTGTGATACTCCTGGTCTGAGTAGCCTTGCACAGTCAATGCCATTAAAAGTTAGTGGATGAGCATTCTATTGCCTACAAATTTGCACAAACTCAATAGTTTCTGGTCGATAACTTAAGATATTTATATGTGGAACTGGTATAGTTCATTCTATTTTTTCAATAGCCAAATGATCATTAGTAGCCAGATTTGGTTAAATATGGTCATGAAAAGGCCAACAGGCAATCCCGAAGAGCTAGAAATGAATAGCACTGAACAAACACTGAGAAGGGGATTTCAACACACACACACAGTTAACACGCAATGCAGTGCAGTACCAGACTGCCACTGTTCTGATTATACTGAGTAACCTCAATGAAATTGCTATATCACTATCATGCTCATGGCAAATGGTAGTTCCAACATTTTTTTTAAGTGATCTCGATTTGGCGCCCCCCTAGAGGTGGCGTCCGGGGCAACTTGCCCCCCTCCCCCCCCCCCCAGCTACGCTTCTGCTCACCTGTGTGCTAGTCCAATGCACTATTGTCCCCATTGACCAAGTTAAAGACCCACTTATGAGCTCACAGAAGGAAGTTCAACCGATATTAGATACAGTGTATGGACTTGCTGGATGAACTTGAATGATTTTTTCTCAATGAATTATTTTTGCAATGAAAGTAAAGGAACATAGCATAGCTAGTCAACGCATATCGAACATCGATAGAAACAACGCCCTCAAATACAAACCCAAGAGTAACCAGTCCAACGGTATTCCGTTGGTACTACCTTATCACCCGTCCGTTAATCCCATTCGTCGTGTTATTTACAAACATTACAAAACCCTGTTATCCGACACTTCCACCAAAGATATATTTACCCACCTCCCAATCACGTCGTATACACGGGAAGGGAACATTTCGGATCATCTTTTTCGGGCCACCCACTAGTCAAAACCCTGGTACCTACCCATGTAAACGAAGGAGATGCAACACCTGTCCCTACGTTACCAGAGATCAACTGACCAGGGTTCACGGCCCTTCGAGAACTTTTCAGATCACCAACCATTTTACCTGCATTTCAACTAATGTTGTTTATATTGCATTTTGTAGAAATTGTAAAATTCTTTATGTGGGGGAAACAAAACGCAGACTTGCTGACCGTATAACTGAGCAGTTACGTTCCATTCACAAGAATTTCACCGGTTTTCCCATAGCTGCCCATTTCAATCCCCCTTCTCACTGCAACATTGGCCACTTTTCTGTCACCGCAGCTATTGCCTGCAGAGGATCAAATTACGAACGCCTTGTTACAGAGAATAGACTTATTTTCTCTCTTGGCCCGCTCACTCCAAAAGGCCTCAATTCCAAATTCGATTTACTTTAATCCGCCCTTTCTTCCTGGTAGACGGCTTTTTTCATGTGTGTGTGTGTGTATGTGTGTGTGTGTGTTTTGTTTACGTCCGCCCTAGGTTCGTTGCACTTTGTCTTCGTCCAGGTCTGTTTAGTTCCCATGTTCGGTAGAGCGTATCCTTAAGAAATGTGTTATCTTTCTTGCCTTGTCAGTTGTACGTTTTCTTACCTTGTTGAAGGGTTTAAACCCGAAACGTCGTAATTTAATAAAACTACTTTTTGCATAGTATTTACCACGTCTTCTATATATATATATATATATGTATATATATATATATATATATATATATATATATATATATATATATATATATATATATATATATATATATATATATATAAAAGAAAAACAAGTTAGGTGTAGTACTGGCTCTATATTTCGGCAGCAAGCTGCCTTCGTCAGAAACGCTCTAATAAAATGATAGGATAGACACAAGAGCACAGACTCAATACACAAGGCAGGAATGTACAGCGCAAGAATAAAAAGATAAAACAAGAGGTTACAAAGCTAGAAACAGAAAGGAAGGAATGTAAAACACCCAAGGCCAAGAGGAGACAATTAGAAGCAACCTATAGGCCTAGCATAGGCAGAAAAAAAAAGAACCACAAGCAAGCAAACCGGAAAACCAAACCCATCAAAAAAAAAAAAAAAAATTACAGCATCCTACACCTTTTATTTTGACTAAAAAAACCATCATCTTGGTTTATCCCATACGGGGCAATGGTACCCAGATTCTAAATCCATTTTCTCTCCTTACTATTCAGTAGTTGATGAAGTTGTTGCCTACTAGAATTGGCTACATGCATGTCGCAAGAAATCACGAAAGATGATTCAAAACTTTCCTGAACTTTCCTGCAAACTGTGAAGGTTCAATGACAGAGTGTAACATCAGATCGTGACAGTTCCTACCATCACTTTCACTGATCATAAAGGCAAACTAGCTGTGCCTAAAGTCTGGTAAATTCAAAAGCTCTTCAAATCCCGTAAGAATAAATTATTTAATACAATGATTTGAGTCCTTTTTCTAGAAAAATGTGCAAGTTTCACCGACCGACCGGTTAACGTCAGATAGCATGGATGTACGGGCGGGAAAGGGCACCAGGGAATCAGCCCCTCCCTTATTTTGACACAGTATTGGCAATTCCGAGCAAATGTGCATAAACTTCCAGGCATGGTGCTCAGAGCTCCCCCACCCAGATATGCAAACGCTTTTTCGTTTGGACATACCCATTTCAAATCATCACAGTAAGCTACCGTAGCAAAATGACCCACATTTATGAACTGCCAATGTCTAGAGAATAATTACCCAAGTTTTGCATAAGGCCTATAACTAACTAGATTTAAATACAATTTTTTTCCTGTTACCCTTGTTGTCACGCATTCTTCCTGGTTTCCTTAACACCCTTCCCCTCGCTCAAATCCGTTTTGGAGGCCATGGATAATTTTGCCCTAACATGAAAATGGATATCACAGTTTCTGCTTTACCGTACTTATCTAAGTATTAAACTATAGGATCTCAAGGCGTGAACCCCTTAAAGAGGGCATGACACGGGCAAAACAACTTTTGTGTATTGCAACATTGAATACAGTATTCTATAAATATAATCTCATACACAGCTAAAACCGGTACCATTCGTCATAAATGAAATTTGAAGAAAAACGTTCAAAATCCAATTTCGAAAAATGCCGCAACAGGTCACATGACTTTTATGACGCAATTGGAGGCACAAACACTGCGCTATTAAGGACGCGCATCTAGATGTGGAACTAATATAACGCTCGATAAAGTTATCATATCTTAGCAACTTCATAAAAAGGATTACATCACAATACCCGCCCAACATACAGAGCACAAAGCGAGGACCATGTTGGGGCTTCAAAGCATATCATTGGCCAATATGTTAGCGTGCATATGCGCCCGTGTTTTAGCTTCCCTGCATATAATGAACAGCTTTGTTTTTGTGCAAAAAGGACGCGGTTCGGGCGCGCTCTACAGGACAGCAATGAACATGTATGGACAGTCCAAGCGCGCCTTTACTCAGTGGGCTGTTCAGTACCGTTGCGAACGGTAGTAAGCAGTCACCGCGCAACGACGCATAGTTCACAATGTGGTCACTGGTCACGCGCGCTGCTGTAGTATCGTAGCACAGGTGTTTGCAATGATGTACCCGCTAACACGCGTTAGCATGCACATGATTCGATGTGTAGAACGATGGGTGAGCTGCCTGGTATAGTGTTACTAAGCGTGCCTCCAATGACGTCACGATCTCGAGACGCGCTCACAAACGTTTTTTCGCTTTCGGATTTCAGATGGGCTGATTCTGGCCTGTAATTGGGAATTCACAAGGTCGTATTACTGTGTTTATGGACGTAGTTTAGTCGGGAAAACATTCGCTTTATTTCAAGCTGTATCCAAAGAATATTTACTGAGAAACGTACTTTGGCCGTGTCATACCCACTTTAAGTCAATTCGCGGTGCGGAAAGGGAAGGGAAGAGGTCATGGTCCCAACTTTACACGATGCTCAACCGATCCATTATTTCCTCCAAACTACAGTATGGAATAAGAAGAAACTGAAGTAAATATGTACTTAAGTAATTAAAAGTTCACATAGAGTCTTCTTAAGGTGAATTTTCTTCGGAGCGCTGTCTGGAGCGGTATTTAAGATTGGGAGCTGAACCAATCAATTCCCGCAAGTTTGACATTTTCAATGTTTTGGACATTTTAAGACAAAATAATCCATTCAAACTGAAAATTATTGAGAGTATAGGGTGGCGTCAGGGGGCAATGTCCCCTTCGGGAAATGTTGCCCACACAAGGGTGTGTGTACGATGTAATTCCCGGCGACAATGGGTCACCCGACGGTTTACTGGGGGGTTACTCGCTACTTAAACTGGATCCAAACGTCCAGTCTTCTAATGGCAGACTTAAATGATTACGTCACGCATATATACCTGTGCTGTGGCCGAGTGGATAAAGGCCGTGGCATTTGAAGCGATGAAGCTTGGCAACCGGAAGGTTCGGGGTTCGATCCCCGGCCGGTTCAAAGTAAGGTGGGTTTTTCATCCAAGAGCATCCCATCTGAACTGGCTTTTCAAAAGAAACCTAATTTGATCTAAATTGTTAAGTTGGTTGGCCACCCGACGTGAAGTTGTAATTCATAAGCCATATAGGCTTCTCCCACATTGTGATCGCTTAGCGTCGTAAAACAACTGCCCTTCAAGACCTGAATTATGATATGAAAGGAGCACGGGAACTGTGAGTAAAACAATACAGTAGTAGCGCTAGCGCTAAGTTAGCAGGCACTCCATTTAGCACGGCGCCGGTTATTTACGCCCCCAGTTCCCATCATGCATTGCAATCATTAAAGTCTGCTATTCTTCCTTTACTGAATCAGTCATGACTAAGACTTGACGAAGAATCTTTTCTAAAGGGGCTCATTGAGTTGGTTCATGAGGTTTAAGATTGTTGTCAGACCTGTTGAGTTTTACTCACATCTTGATGGTAAATGGTCAACTAAAAGGTTCTGAATATCTAACACACAACTAAAATGGTAATGATGGGGTAATTAATGATTAAAACCATTTATTACAAATTCATGACCAGACATTTTTTGCCATTAGGTATTAACCATATGCAAACCCCTGTTCAAATACAACCAATGGATGGAACTTATACTAACTTGATTGGCAGGCTCTCAACTCCTCTTACAAACAACTGTTGGGATCAAGGCTTCAGTAGTAGATACATGTTGTATTTTCCAGAGAGGCAAGGGTTTGGACGAGCATCGCAAACTACAAGCTCTTAAGCCCATAAAACAACAAAATTTTCACATTATCGATGTCCATAGAAAGTGACAAATGGCTAATGAGGCTAATTAGAGGCACTGTCATGTAATGATTTCCTTCAAACTTGTCACAAAATATTCAGTATCAACTCAATAAGCCCCTTTAAATGTGATTTCTATGATCCTGTGACGTCATTTGCATACAGTGTATAGACCCTCTTCATGTGACGTTAACATTTTATTTCCGCGGCCATGTTGGAGGAACACTTGAAGAGCTTTTGTATGCGTTGTAAAGATTACATCTCTTCACATGTAGTAGTGCCTGCTCATGGTATATCATACGCACACTAGTTCCACCTCTGTTTGATTCTGATGGATTGGTCTCTTGGTGTGGCGCACACCAGTGCGTCTCGAACTGCATCCAACATGGCGGATTCGTGAAGTGGGTAAAACGGGTCTATAGACCTTTTGCACTGACGTCACGCGACTTCAGCTGGGAGCCAAACAGAATGAAGCACACTGCACAAACGGCGTAGATTTCACACACGTGTGTAGATTTACGCACGTATCCTCCCGTGAACAAATGAGCTATCTGCATTTTGTTGATGTAAGTTGCAATGATACGCGCGCTTGTCTCCATTCGAGGGCGTACTTTTTGTTTGTGACTTCATATGCTTAAGGTCTATTGAGAAACAATGCACGCTTGATGGCAACATAAAAGTCAAAGAGAATGACGAGCGACGCAATTATGTTGCCAAAACATAATAACAAAAGAGAAATCGTAAACGACGCGTAAAATTACACTTGAAGTCTGTGGGTGTAAAATGGATCACATCACGCTTTATATCACGCACTGATCAAGCTCAATCACGCACAAAGGTTTATTACGTCGAACGTAGATACGTCCTAGCAACTGAGTAAACAAAAAGTGTTTTCACTTCAAACCGTTCAAACGTGTTCAGACAGTGTTCTCATAAAACTGAGTATTTTGCAAAGCAAAATGCATCCTGAAGCAAAAGTTCCATTCAAGAAGAGGTTTACTAGACGAGTCTCAGTCATGACTGATTTAGCACAGAAAGAATTGGAAGACTTTGGATGTTTGGAGCCTGTTAAAGTAGCGGTAAGTTACAAGTTCATGCACGACACGTATTCCAACATGGTAATGTACTGTTTAGTGCCACATATACTATTATTGCGTGATAAATACGCAATTGGATCAATAAGGTATAAGTGAATTTATATTTTATAAAGGATCGCCAAACTATTGTCAAGGTAACGATTGTGTACTTTCTTTTTTCTACTTCCTCAGAAAACTTTTTCGATGGCTTTGACTTGTTGCTCTAACGACCCAAGGTCTTCACAGATGTCTTCCCAAAGTATGCTGAAGGACTTCGGCAAAGTTGCCTCTATCTACTGGGTTAACTGTGGACCTCTGAAAGCCTCTTGTTTGTCAAATGCGAATTCATCTAATAGAGTGTACAATACACGAACTGATAATGATGACGCATATTTTCTTTGGAAACTCCTGAATACAGAGAAAAGCGAAGACAACTTTAGAGGGGATCAAATGAATGCAATGCCCTCCGTTTTGCGGCGAAAACGGCCAAGGGAAAATGACTTAATACCGATCAAGCGTTGTCGCCGTCACTGAGGAACTTGGTCTTTGATAATGGATCAAAAAGCATTTGAAAGTCATTTAAATTGTGCAATAGTATGATCAGTGAAGCAAACGAATTTTATTTTTTACACAATTTTTTGAAATTGTAAGTTTTTATGATATTCTCCTTGCGACATTATGTAATGCAATATCCATATAACCATGACAATCACTTTATTAAGCCATTTATTTCATTATGCTGAGGAAGAAAGGGGGTAATGAATCATAGTTAATACAGAAAAGTGGGTTATTAAATAAAATTATATTTCTCTCTTGGTTTTCTTCTTGTTTTATCATGATGTTGTTTTAAACAGCCTGTCAATCATCCTCCCTGCCTGAGTACATGACGAGCGGAATGTACGTTTAACTGATGGAACAATTCATTAAAGGCATTCTCTACATTTTATAGTACTGCAGTTATCTCCCCATAATGACAAAAATTAATCATGACAGGCAATGCTTCGTAGTCAAGGGGGCCAGGGATTGGGCGTCCCCAACAAAGGTCATTGCTCCTTCAAAGTTGAAAGCAAAAATTTGCTATTGCTTTAAAACATTATAACATATATCTCCCGCTGACAAACATTTCGCTCCCCCTCCTTCCCCACCCAACATTTCGCTTTCCCCTCCTTCCTCGCCCCATGATGGGTGCTATCTCACTCCTTTCATTACCTTGTCTGGCAACTGGCCTGAATGCATGGTCACTTGCAAATTGACAACCTAGGCCTCGTCCGGTACAGCATGATATCATGAACAACTAAACTAAAGATTCCGTATTAAAACCGCTGCAAACTAAAAAGCTGTCAATCATTCGCAAAAAATCACAAAAGATGATTCAAACTTTCCCTGCAAATTGTGAAAAGTTCAATGGCAGAGTATAACAACAGATCGTGACAGTTCCTACCATCACTTTCACTGGTCTTAAAAGCAAACTAGCTGTGCTCAAAGTCTGGTGAGTTCGAAAGCTCTTCAAATCTCGTAAGAAGAAATCACGTACAATGATTCCAGTCCTTTTTTCTAGAAAATATGTGCAAGCTTCACCGACCGACCGACCGACCGACCGACCGACCGACCGACCGACCGACCGACCGACCGACCGACCGACCGACCGACCGACCGACCGACCGACCGACCGACCGACCGACCGACCGACCGACCGACCGACCGACCGACCTACCGACCGACCGTGTAACGTCAGATAGGATAGATCATCCATTATTTAAAATCTATCTACGGATAATTCTAGATTATTTCTTACAGATTGGAATATGTCTGCTTTGCCCTTGTAACCGGCCGCTAGTGTATTTTGAGTAGTAATTGTATTTTATACTGAAATTTTACACGCAGAAATTGGAATTTTTGAAACACTAATTGGTATAAAGTTTTATACCAAGATATTTTAAGACAATGGAATAATTTGCTGGCACAATTTTTCATAAACTCTATCATGTGAATCTGATATAGCATAGTAGAAGCTGAGACTCCCGCATTACTGACAATGCTAATACCACTTCATAGCGTCGATTAGGCATTGAGGCATGACAACCAAAGGGTATACTTCTACGAGCGAATATCAAAGTATACCAGCCGTGTTTTAGCTTCTCACAGTCTTTAAGTTTCACATGTTATTATTTCCACGGTGTTAACTTTGTTTTTTAGTTGTTATAAAACACTTTGTATTTTGTTGAGAGAATTTCGTTTGTGATGTGCACTAGTTCATATTTAGTTAGTTGCAATGATGATACAAAAGCTGATTATATTGGTCATGTCCATAATTATGATTTACCTTTCCTAGCTTTTATACTCATTTCACCCTCCACCCTTTCCCTCCTACCAGGAATGATGAAGTGGGCAGTGAGGTGGCTCCCCCGCCATATAGGTTCTGTTTGAAGACCCGTTTCTATCATACTTAAGTGCCATGCAATACTCGAGATAACGCACACATTGTGTTTAAGTAAAGGATATTCTGCATCCTCCTTTTGTTACGCAATATTGTAACCTCAACCGTGTTGGGGTTAAAATCCACTACGATAGGATCTAACCTTCCCCTACCCTACCCCCACCTCGGATTTAAGCCGAACGTTAGAAAATCCCAGATCCGCGTCTCATCTTCCAAGGGGCGTAGCCAGGTTTTTGATGTGGGGGCAAAATCGACTCATCGTCCCCATTGACCGCTGCCCTGGGTGAGGGGTTTAAGGGGAGGGGTGTAGCCCTCCCTTTTGAATTTTTTTTGCTGTCTCAAAGGGCTTAGATGCATACGGTAATGGTGGTATTTTGCTTCTTTTTATACTAGATCGGCTAGTGTTCTTCACAGGGGTTTTAGAGGGGCGTCCTGCCCTCCGAGTGAAAATGGCCCCCCTCAAAAATAGTTGCCGCCCTCCCAAAAAATGATCCACCCCTCTAAATACACACCCTGAAATTTTTTCCCATAATATTTTTTAGCAATTAAATCCTGTAGTTAACGAATGTCTGCACTGCTTCCTAAGTATCAGAGTTCAGTCCCCAAGGCATAATCTGTTGAAAAAAGGAGAAAAGATCCAAAACACTTTTTCCAGAAGCTACGACATCATTTATTCTAAGGTTTTGATTGACTGTTCGGAAACCTATTGCCAATGCGTCCTGCATAAACTAAATATGCCGTCCGTTCTGCCGAGGATGCCATCGTCATTACCCATCCCCGAGCGCATACTCGTGCTTTTTTCAACTGCGTATAAGCAACAGGCGCATGTATGGCCAATCGAAACCTCGAATTAACGATAATTTCACACCTTCCCGAACACTTTGCTTCCATTGTTCTGTTAATCTGTTTCGTCTCAGTTTTCAATATCACGAAAAGATCACACTTGTGAAGCCAATATTTCCCAATTACCCTCCCCCTATAGGCCCCTACCCTCATTCCGCCCACCAACTTCCCATCCCTCCCTCCTCTATTTTTTTTTTTTTTTTTTTTGCTCTCCTTAATTTTTTAACATCGCCCATTGCGTCCCCAAAATTTCTGTGGGGGCACTCTTCCCCCTTGCCCCCTACTGCCTTAGCCACTGCGTGTTACCAAATATATCTACAATGTTGTCATTTTCAACTGGTCTGGAATATTACCAGTGTGTCATGATGTTGCTGAAGACGCATTCCCAGGCATAATGTCATATGTCCCCAATTTTCACCGACAGAAGCAAAAAATGGATGATGGATCGTACATGTCCAAGGAAAAACATCTAGTAATTAGAACATGTTCTCTTTTGATATCAGATTTCCACAGGCGGGCTACAGATCATCTACACTGTTAAAACACTAGGCAACTTTTTTGGTTGAGTCAAACCCATTGATAATATGTTGGTCAGACTTTGCTCATGTAATGGTAAAATGTTCTAATCGAAAAATTTTTATCGTATTTTCCAGTTACTGGTCAAATTGCAGACAAGCTTTCATTTAACGACTTGGCATATTTTCGCCTTGCTTACTTATTGAGCAATTAATTGCTAATTAGCATCGTGTTTGCCTAAATTTGGGTAAATCGTTGCGGCTGAGCAAGCACACACGTTTTTCGATTTTGCTTTATATTATATTTCTTAGGATGATAAGACATTGGATCCATGCACAAGAAATTCCTTTTGGAATGATCTTTGACAGTTGTAAAAGAGCAACCCTCCTAAATTCTGTTTGGTCACAAAATCGGGCTCTGTTTCCATAAAATTTGTAAAGTAGTGCTACTGCCCACGTTTGTGTGAGATTCCACAGGTGTTACTGAGTCCAGAATCTTGGATATTCTCTGACACGTCCGAAGGGGCATTGATATATCAGACTTGGAAAATTTTGTAGCTAATAGGCCTACATATTACATATAGTGCTATGCGACACAGGAACTTCTAGTACCCAGCTATGGCTTGTGTTATTAATTATGTATTGATGAAAGTTCAAAACATCGAAGCATCATTTGACCGTGCTTTTAAACATTGTTTTGGATTTAACCGATCAAAAGGACAAAGTAAAGAGACTAGAAAAATGCTTTTGAACTTTTGGTGGGTTGTCATAACCTGAAATATACTTGTCAGTGTAGGTGCACATTTTAACCTGTTTTCCAACTGTGCTATATTTTAATTTACATGAAAGAAATTTACTAGTTTACATATAGTTTACATATTAAAACCATTCTTTGTTCAGACTTTTCATGGCCTCCTTCACGATAGATTCGTTATACCTATAACAGAAAGCTATAAGGGAATAGCTAGATATCATAGGATAGTGCACAAAAATTTGAAAGATGAAGTGCCCCCAACATAGTTAATGTCTTTTCCAATAAATTGATATCATTTCAAAATCTGATGGTAGACAGCGCACTCAACAGTCCTGGGAAAGCAATGCCTATTTAACTAACCATTCTTGGAAACTCTCCTAATTCGTTGGGTAAACTTGATCCACATGATTTAACAAACAAACAGTTGGGAGTTTGTTTGCCCAACTGTTGATTTGCTAATTTTGACCAATCTTGTTGGTCATTTTCGCCCAACTTTTTTGGGCTGTTAAATATACGTCCACGTTGGTAAAAAAGTTGGGTAATTTTTTCCCACCATTTTAAAGGGAAATATGCTATTGCGTTTATTTTACAGAAAATTTTGATATTTTTAAACCAATATCATTTTGTAGATACAAAATGATAGACATTCAAAATAAGGCAGTACGGTAGCTTTCTTTTCAAGAAATAAGGCTCTCACAGGAAGAAATTTGGTTATTTGTTTGACAAAATAATTTGTTCACACATACTTTCAAAAATTGAAATGATGCAACATCCGTTACTCTTGTAATGCATAGTGCTATTGCTAGAGTTTATTGGTGAGACTGCAGCAGTTTAGTAATGTTTAAAGGTGTTTTCTTTGTACGCCATGTCGGTGAATTTTAAACACAATGTTTCCCTTTAACAGTGTTTTTGGATTAAAAATAGCCAAAAAGAATCAAATGAGAGATTTAGTTAAATGTAAAGAATAATGAAACCCAAAACTTGCGAAAATGATATATTACCAGTTACAGGGCTTTCACGTAAAAACGGTACGAACGACAAAGTTGCAATGTGTTCACAATCATCTTTATATACTTTCTTTGTGTGATTAACAATGACGGTACGAAATTTATCCTCCACCATTTTACACTTCAGCCAATTTTTGGATTAAAATACCAAAAAAGGACAAACAATATTCCCCACAACATTTTTGAAACGAGTTTTGCAAGAAGATGTCATTCTGTTTTACCACAAATAGTTGTAAAAGCAGTAGGCAGTAATACATTCCATATGCATGCTAAAGTTGCACTGTCGCTGTGTCTGCCCCTCGAATAACACCCTAACCTTAACGAAGACCATGTTCAGGGCGCTCTCAATAGAGTTCTGTCATGACGAAATGTAAATAAAGTCACATATTTTGAATACATTACAAAAAGACTTATAGGATAAACAGGCATGGTGAGTCAGATGTCCAAAATATACACAAATATGAAGGAAAAAGTGCAAAATCGAAGAACTTTATGTTATATTCTGAAATTTATTATTATGGCGTTAAGTTTTATTGCTGAGTCAAAATTAGGTTTGGGTGAATTAATGTTCATCGCTTGGCTAGAATAGGGCAGATTGATTTAGTTTGTGTAGAACAGTGGATAGTAGAGTACGAATAGTTGATTACTCCTCCATCTTTGATAGACAGAATATGATCAGTTCAATCCATTACAATGTACATTATAATTAACTAATAATAGCGCCACCACCACAACTAACTACTCATAGCGCCATCACCACTCTCGTTACCACATCGCAACTACTACCACCACCATCACAGCAATCACCTTTGCTACTGCTACTGTCCTTGCAACAACTACCACGTGACCACCAATACTACCTCTAACCTTTAGAGTAAGTAATAAAATAATAACAAGCGTAAGAAGTACCAACCCTGACTTCTGAATCCAGACGCAATGGCAGAAGTGCAAGGCAGGACTTAGATCCAAACAACCCAGTCTCCCAGACCAAGCACGGAGTCCTGATAGAGAAAACACTCCCAATGGCTCAACCTATAGGAACTGGGTGGAAAAGATCTGGGTCCTGTGGGGCCGGGGGCGACTATTGGCTCCGCTACTTGCCAGAGAAAATTATTTTTAGCATAGGCTTAAAATGGTAAATACGGAATGTCGTCTACGTACAAAGCAAGTCAGGCTTTAGGTCTACATCTGCTTACACTTACTAATTAGCTCACTAGAAACAGTGTAGAGAGTAAAGGTCAGTTTTAGTTTAATATAGGCCTAGTAGTTAGGTAAATGACTGACTGGAAAAATTTAACAAAATATACTTAATGGTAGGTGCCTTCAAGTTAATAACACAATGAAATATCACTATTCACTTCCCCTTCCGGTGTACCTGCTTGCCTCTTTCCTCCAAAAGAAGCTGTGTTACAACTGATAATGTAGTAATTGACCGACAATGTACCATTAACCGATAATGTAGTAAAAATTGACCGATAATGCAGTAACTTTTACTATATTATCGGCCAAATGGTAATACTTTATCGAGTAAAAAATTTTTTACTAAATTATCGGTTAAAAAGTTACTACATTATCGGTCAATTTTTACTACATTATCGGTTAGTGATACATTATCGGTCAATTACTACATTATCAGTTGTAACAAGCTGAAACCATAGTGTCATCTAATTGCAGGCAGGTGCCTAGAGAGGTATAGTTAAAGAACGGAAAATTCCAGGTGGTGCTTTGATAAAGACCTGTTCATAAATATTCATCATCACCCTTAAAAATGTAAATATTGATGGCCTGAAATGAATTTTCATCCTAATAAACAACTTGAAAACGCATTTTACAATAAACTTACTGGCACTGCTAGCCTAAAGCACAGGCATTCGGAGCATTATACATACATACATACATACATACATACATACATACATACATACATACATACATACATACATACATACATACATACATACATACATACATACATACATACATACATACATACATACATACACACTATACTATATATATTAACAACGTAGGGCGGCTTCAACGGTCGCTACGCGGCAGTTGCGATTACCTGCGTAGCTATCCATTCGGTTTCTCTCTCACAGAACGCGTAGGCCCCAATGCATGCAAGGTAAAGTACAGCAGAAGGCAAGTCCGCTTTGCAGATTTGGGCTCCGTCACTCGCCAATCACAACGCACGTCAGTGTTGTGAATCGCAACTGCCACGTAGCGCCCCTTGAAGCCATCCTACCTTGTTTATATATTATAGTGTGTGTATGTATGTATGTATGTATGTATGTATGTATGTATGTATGTATGTATGTATGTATGTATGTATGTATGTATGTATGGTTTCACATTTATAGCCCAGTGGAGACGAAAATTAGTATACCACTATCCTTACGGAGACACAATTTTTTGTGGAGACATAACATAGGTCTCCACAAGTAAAAAATTGTCATGTCACCTGTTCAGACTACCACAAACCGATTGGAGACGTAAGGAAAACGTCCCCATTGAGTTAGCCTAGTGGAGACTACTGTATGTATGCCGATATTTGTTACATAAAAAGCAAAAACAAGGGCGCCCTCTCTCTGGCAAGCCTCCACAAGGCTTTGAAGCCTCCACAGGGCTAGTTAAAATATTGTATGTACTGTACACACTGGACCATTTGATGGTACCACAGTACTTATGTGGGGAGTCTCCTCAAACAAGAGAAAGTGATGTACTTGTCACTCTTAAAAAATTGTGTAAAGTGTCTCTTTTGGCTATGTTTCACAAGGATGGTGACGTTCTCACCACTTGTCTCCACAGTTCAAGTCTCCAGTAGGCCCAGAATATGAGTATGTATGTATGTATGTATGTATGTATGTGTGTGTATGTATGTATGTATGTATGTATGTATGTATGTATGTATGTATGCATGTATGTATATACATACATGTATGTATGTGTAATGTTCCGAATGCCTGTGGCCTAATGCTACTACAGCTAGCCTCCTGCTACTTCTAGCCTAACTGTATGGTATTGCAAAATTTATGAGGTAGTTTCCTGTCTTACCGCATTCAGAAAAATCTGCACAACAATCATGTGTCATTGTGCAAAAACTGTTACACTGACATTTCATGCTGGGGTCATTTGCTTCGCCGCATCTGTTAACACAGCTGCTATTGAGTGGTTTTACTGAAAGTGTTAAAGAAAATGGAATTTTAAAACTCTATGATTTCGCAATTTTCTTTCTTTTTTTCTACTTGAAAGGTCGATGTAAGTGCAAATCAATCCATGCCAATGAACATGGGCTTCCGCAGAAAAAAAATTCGTGGGGGGGCAAAATTTTTAGGGGGCCAAACTTTTTTCATGGAAAATGTTTTACTTCCAGAAAAGAGTTTAGATGCTTTTTTTCACACAGTGTTGACAAAGGCGTAGCCAGGAATTTGTCAAGGGCCCGGGGGGGGGGGGACGAAGCCCATAGACAGACTCTCAGCGCTCCGCGCCACAATGGGTTGGCGCGGAGAACAAGAAAAGTTTGGCAAAAATGCTTCCCAGATCGCTGAAAATGGCACTTCCAAGGCCTATTTACCGCGAAACACCAGCAATATCGTAAATATAAACTTTAAAAATACCAAAAATATGCTCGGGGGTGGGGGTGCTGGGCGAGTGTTGATATTTTTATTCAGTTCCTGTTTTGAGAGTAGAAATTCACACTGAGTGAATTGTTAAGAACTGTTGATGTTATATTTTCTTCTTTTTTTTCATTATTTTTTCTTCGTTTTTTTCAAGTTTTTGATTTTCGGGGGAACAAGTTTCCCCCTTGCCCCCCCTCCGGACGCCCATGTCAATGAAGGAGTTGTGAAAATAAATGATCTGTGGAGGCAGGGGCGTGGGTGACCCGGCTGAAGTAAAAGAAAGTCAGTAAACTTTTTTCTGTCAGATTTCAAACTACGCGAAGGGATAAATGTCAAAACAAACATGGAGAAAAATATCTTGTCAGGCTAGACCTTTCACCTTGCATAAGTATTCTCTACATTGGGAGAGAGAACACTGTTTCCAATAGAGTTTCGTATATTTCAGAAGAATGAAGTCATTGGAGGTCAAAGTGAGGCAACTCTAAACATGAATAAATTCCTACTTCTCTGGGGATCATAGTCAAGAAGTACTCCTTCTGATTTTGAAAAGTTTGTATATGCTGCAAGTTCGTACAGTGTTCAAAGTTGCCTTCCGTAAGTACTGTACTTACAGTTTTCACAGTTGTCCCCTTCGTACATCTGAGTACAAGAACACATGTAGTCCTCATCAGAAATCTGATGACAGTAGGCACCGTTGAGACATGGCTGGCTGCTGCAGTTTCCCGACATTAACCGTCCTATAAATGCTGTAAATGGTAAGGGGTTGGGGTTTAATATATTCTAGTCATTTTTCGTTAATTATTGGAAGGTGTAAATTTAATTGAAACTATCAATTGCCATACGGCTGATCAACAAATAAAATTTCAGCCTGTCAATACTGTCACAATTATCTCCAAGGATTTCCGTGATCAATGCCATCATGTAAACAGAATAGATAACATAAGATGTTCGAGTTAATCAAAGGCCCTACAATCTCGGCCCTGATTTTGAGAATAAGATCATATCTCTAAAAATCAATTGGTGACTGCACTTAAATTGACAATACTTCAAAACATTAGCTTCGGTCTAGTTGGTCAATGGTGACTTGAGCAGTTAGTTGTGTTGCCACTTTCTTCCACACAGTATTGTGTGGATATGATGTCGAGCAACTGTGGTTTTCTTCTTTTTTTTTTTTTTTTTGCTAAACTGTGCTTCTTATGGTAAATTTTTGCAACGTTTATAAGAAAAAACAAGCTGTTAAAAGCTTTATTTTTCATACCAAAATTGTACATTTAAAATATTAGGGTCGTCCTGTATTTTATTTATTCAGTCGCAGAAATGTTTGTGTTTTATTATATTTGCACTGGTACTCCCTAGAGTTCTCCACAAGCGTTAATTTAAGCTACTAATCAGTCTTGTAGCCTGTTGCTTGTTGAGTTGAAGCGTTTCCAAATTTGCTCATTAAATACACAAAATATGTTAATTAATAAGCACATTTCCACTATTTAATATTCAAACTACTGTTTTATCGATGGAAACGTACATATTTTGGGGGTCCCAAAAGAAGTTTTGGAAAGTCCTGCAAAATTGTTTGATAGAAATCGCTTTCTTAGGGAAAGCCTTCCCTTAATACTTACGTAACTAATTCGGACTTTCTATAAATATGCCATAATTACTATCCTAAGTGACGTAATAATGCACACGTCCTTATAAGAAATATCACCGATTGGCTTTAGAATTATTCCATTTCTGAAAATTAGCTAGTATTCTTTAGACAACGGTGAATCTTAAATCATGCAAGCTCAATTAAAACTGCTATAGCAGAAGTTAGAAACAAAAAAGTGTCTTCACCAATGGGGACTAAAGTACCCTCAACTAGTTATTCTTCTGCTCCCAAGATATTATTGAATGATGTACTTGAGTATGGAGTTACCTTTTCAGTGGGTTATTTACTTTACAAACAGGGTCCCACTGTGAGTAGATTTAGATTTCCCGATTTACTAAAAGGGATATATAGTGTCCAGATATTTCTTAAATAGTTACACTGTCACCTATTCAATCCTTCTATCATTTGTCATCATTATCAAAACCCCTCTTTCTCAAAATCGACCAGACGTAAAAATCCGATGTTGTTGTTGTAAGCATGGTAAAATTGAAATTATTTTTGTCCACTTAACGCACTGATACACCAATTTAAAAATTCCAGTTACTAAGAGCATCAGGAACCTTCCCTATGCACCTTCCGAGAGGTTCTAATTTAATCCCGTCAGTGACCATTAGGCTTCCCTATTGAAGGAATTCAGCCTCTCTTTCTTGCCGTGTTTGATTGCCACCCACATATTTAAGCACTGTTTAAATTACGATAAAACTTACCTGCAAGAGGAGATGGTACATTTGTTGAGATAAGGACAAGAAAGATCACCTTTAAGGAGAAAAGGGTTAGTTAGTTAGTTAGTTAGTTAGTTAGTTAGTTAGTTAGTTAGTTAGTCAGTTAGTTAGTTAGCTAGTTAGTTAATTAGTTACTTAATTAGTTACTTAGTTAGTTAGATGAGATTTAACGACACACCAACATGTGTTGTATAGTGTCAACTAGATAAAAAGGTAAAGTTCAAAAAACGGTTTCAAATACGGTTCAAGTTCAAGATTGCTTTCAAATACAGCTCAAATACGGTGCAAGTCTCACGTCCTCACGTGACGTCAAGTTACGCCAGTGCATAAGGTGCATATGCGTACAAAATACACTGGGTGACGTTCGATTTGCCTACATAGCAGCCTAAATCTCCGAGAAAAGATGTTGAGGACGGCGCAAAAATGCATTTGTTACGAAAGCTGCCCTCCACCCTCCTAGACGGTTGTCAACATGAGTAATGAAAATAGCTCATGTACATCCAAAACTAGACCCCACAAACTAAGTTATTCCCAAAACATTTGGAAAGAGCGCTGGTTGAAATAAAAATAAAACTGCTGCCTTGATGAACTTAAGAACACTGGACGTCTGTCTGATGAGCATCTTCTCTTTGCTTTCCCTCAAGCGATCATTTCCAAGGGCAGCTGTTCATGGTCATAGTGATATTTTAGCATATTGTATATAGCTATAACCTGCAAGATAACGTTTGGAGGCAATAAATAGTTTCTCTTACCAACAAACATAGTAATAACTGGCTAACCTATTCCGTAAATACAGGGTGGTCACCTAACACTGGATAATTTAGCCAAAAAATATTTCTTACTGTAATTAATTCATGTAGAGATGCCATGAAATTACAACAATCAAAGTTTCCTTTATTTTGGTTTACTCTTGAGGGCCAGGCAGATCTTTTGTTGGCCATTTAATGTATTTAATTATTGGCTAGCCTATTAAAGAGCGGTTACATCATGAAAACCGGTTCTATGAAAACGTATGGCTCTTTATGTTTTGGGCTGGGATCTAGATGTCACAACTTTACAGCTATTAATGTTTAATATCCAAGATCTTCCTGACCCTTCTCTAAGGGCTACTTGCTTTTGGCCTTTTGCAGACTTCCTCTTCACCCTTTCAAAGTAAGCCTTCCTTTTTCATTAAAATTCTACACCTGTTCCTGACAAATATCATTAGCATGAAGTGAATTAAAACTGTTAGACTTTATACATGTTTTCTTGTATGGTGAAGTGAAGGAAAGGGATTGATGAAGAAAACATGGTACCGGTATGTTTAGTAGAAATATTGTAAATCTGGCAAAACGAAAACGGTTGACAAACTTACCGAGCACAGCTTGGTATCCATTATTTGACATCTATTTACGGATAAGTCTAGATTATTTCTTACAGATTTGGAATATGTCTACCTTGCCCTTGTAACCGGCCGCTAGTGTATTTTGAGTGGTAATTGTATTTTATACTGAAATTTTACACGCAGAAATAAGATTTTCTGAAACACCAAACTGGTATAAAGTTTTATACCAAGATATTTTTCGACAAAGGAATAATTTGCTGGTGCAATATTTTATAAACTTAATCATGTGAATCTGGTAAAGCATTGTATAGAAGCTGAGACTCCCGCATTACTGAAAATGCTAATACCACTTCGTAGCGTTGATTAGGCTTTGAGGCATGACAACCAAAGTGTATACTTCTACGAGCGAATATCAAAGTATACCAGCCGTGTTTTAGCTTCTCACAGTTTTTAAGTTTCACATGTTATTATTTCCACGGCGTTAACTTGTTTTTAGTTGTTAAAACACTTTGTACTTTTTTCAAAGAGAATATATCATGCAATTAAAATGCTCAAATAAGGGATTGGGACTATTTGAAAAGAAAAACCTGTGATTTTTTTTTTTTTTTTGTAAGCGACTGTCCTAGGTCTAACTGGTAGCTTTTTACCTTTTAACGTTTTTGCAGAATGTTGTTCCATACACGGTGGTCGCTTTTTCGAACGTGAGAGAGAATACCCAAGATTCTGAACTCTCATTGGATAGCCGTTTGGCGATAAGTCCAAATTGTCGAATTTGATTCAAATGTGTGCTAGTTCGTAGTACTATTTTAACAATTTTATGGAAATAGGGCTCGATTTTATGGTCATAGGAAATGTACGAGTTTTCCTCTTTTGCCAATGTCAAAGATGTCAAAAGGAATTTTCAGATCATGGAACCAATTTTTGATTATGCGAAGAAATGTGAAACAAAATCGAGTCAAGCGTGTGGTTGTTCGACGCAAAACATGCGGCCAAAAATTTATACAACTTTAAGCAAACATTATGCTAATTAGAAATTAATTGCCCAACAAGTAGGTAAAGCGAAAATATGCCCAACCGTTGAATAAAAGCTTGTCGCCAGTTTAACCAGTAATTGGATAGTACAATACACGTGCACAGAAGGGAAATTTTGAGCATTATATGAGCAAAGTTTGACCACTATAAGCAGTTTGACATATAAGCAATTACCTTTGCCCAACAAAAACATTGCCCAGTGTTTTAAGAGTGTAGGCGTAAGGGCCAGGACGACATGGGTCTGCAGTGCCTCTGGAGATGCGGCAGAACCGATTTTTCGGACGTAATATTGGACAAACTGGGGCAATTTTCTAAGTATGCCTGAGTTTTTCACGGACAAAGGTGGCTCAGTCCCCAAGAAAAAATATCCGGTACGCCAATGCGGTATAGAATAAAAAGGTCAACTTAGTGAATAATAGTTTCAAAGTAAACAATTTAACTTTAAGAGGAGATCTGTTCAATGAGATGATTTTCTAGTTTCGATAAACCGACCCTTCTGAGACAGTATTCCTATCCTGTTTGCTCTGTATCAATGTGGCTATTTTTCGGGAGATTTCAAGCAATTTTCCGAAAATTTTGCAAATGGTGTTATTAAGCTGCGTCACCATATCCTACGTCTAGTTCTTAATATGTTCTGTGTTTTGCACACGGCCTTTTATTAACTAAATTTAAATACAATTTTTTTCCCGTTGCCCTTGTTGTCACTCATTCTTTATGGTTTCCAAACACCCCTTCCGCTCAATCAAATCAGTTTTGTAGGCCATGGACAATTTTGCCCAGACATGAAAATAGATAGGACAGTTTCAGTCTGCTATAACGTGCATATTTAAGTATAGGATCTCAAGAAGTTAATCCCCTAACTCATTGGCAGTGGGGAAAGGGAAGGGGAAGATATTATGACCTCAAACTTTAGACGATGTTCAAAACCGATCCATTATTTCCTCCAAAGTACATTATAGGAATTAGAAGAAACTGAAGTAAATATGTACTTAAGTAATTAAAAGTTCTCATAGAGTCTTCTTGGGGTGATCTGTGTTAATTTTCGAGATTCCAAAATAATGTTTAGACGTTATTTGTAAGTCACGGGAAGTTCCATTTCTGACCGTGGGGCAGACACGTGGCGTAGGGGTAGGGCAACCACCCTGTCCTTGAGGGTATTTTGTCTTATTTTTCTGTCACCTTTGTCGCTATAAACTTCTTAAAATGCAATTCAGTTTCTGCGCGATTCGTACGGTTCCATCCTGAGTACTACTCCCATCCTCACTTTCTGTGGGGCTTAGCCCCGTAAAATCTCGCAATGATCCAAACTCCCCTCCTTCCTCAAGCTCTTCCGCATGCATCATCAATCCCTGCCAGCTGTTAATCATAAGGAGTGAAGATACATTTGCATCAGAGAGCGTTTCATTTCAACATTTTCCTGGGAAGACCTGCGTCCAGGCTCTTTAGGACACTTCTTGCCTTTTATCTTCACTCTCACGATGTGAGCCATTAACCACATTGCAGCAACATTTTGTTCAAAATCGTGGATGCGCACCAAACAATTTCATAAACATAAAGTGAATCAATTTTCGCATACATTCAAGTCAACTAGTATGAGAAAGAGAACGATTGAGAACAACACATGTTCAGATTTCGTAAATATATTCAGGGAAAGAATGGGGAAAAGTTTTCAACTAAGTAAAGGAAATTAAATTAAAAAAAGGTTGAGATGCACCACGAGTTGTCGCAATGCTGTCGATGCATTAGGTATCTATTGCTATAAAGTTCCCCTAAATACCATTCTTGTCTCCTCTGGCCAAACCTCTTACCTCTGAGACAGAATTGTAAATGTATTTTGTTTATTTTGAATAGTTACACATTTCAATTTAAACTTTTTTGCATTGACATGACTACAGGTAATGGCCCTGCACCGGAAGGTCAAATTCTCGGTATCGATTTTCTTGATACATATCATATGCTTCCGTACATCAGAATGTTCAAGCGCATTTCTGTATGTGGTTATTGATGAAACGATTATTGTACTACCTGCAGATAGGCCTTCTTGAAGCAATTAAAATGACTTTGGACTTTCAAAACCATCTTTCGTGGATTTCTATGCCAATGCCATGTGCATATATTACCTTTGATTTCCTATTTAACTCATACCAAAATAAAACAGCAGATGTTATATGTCAAGTTCTATGTCTCCCCTGCATAAATTGCTTAACGGAATAAAATTTGTCTGAGTTGTCTCTCTTTAGGGAGTTTAAAATTTCTTAATCATGAAAGGTATAACAGTTTTATGCAAATTGACAGGCCTGGAAGTGGCATTTCTGGTAATTTACCGACATCGGCACTTTGTCCAAAAATCTCTCAGTAGGCTAGACGCTAATCAGCCGAAGTTGGTGGCGCTCCACTCAGATAGTGTCAAAGATATTACAAGCATAGATTCCAAACTTAAAATGGCGCGTTGACTCCTCATGGAGGCCAATATATCGGGGCGGAAGTGCTGATCACTGCTCAGTCGTTTTGAAAAAAAAAAAAAACAGGCAAATGAATATCTTACAAAAGTATTAATACTTGTTATTTCGGAATGTTGTTGACTGAAGAAGTAATACACCTCAATAAATTCCACTTGGACAAGAATAACTTATTTCTTCAACGCGGCATTCCACGTATTTACACTCGAACAAAGAACGCACAATGACTGGTTTTGCAAGTTCATGGACATTCATTGGTCACTTTCTATGGTATCTTCAAGTGACGCACTTTTACATGCGCGTTCAATTACTTACGCGCTCACAACAGGAAAGCAACTAATGCGTTTGTTTCCAAAGCGCGCAGAACTGTGTGGCAAGTATTCCGGACAATACACAGAGAAATGTAGTCTGCGCGTATAGAGCACACGCGGACGCTAGGTCATGTACTAAAGCAATGTGGTTCGTGGCGGTGCGGTGTCCTTCAGACAAAGATATTATAAGCATAGATTCCAAACTCCTATACCTACACTGTTACGCTCAGTGACTCCTCATGGAGACGCATATATCGGGGCGGAAGTGTCAATTTGACATACGCGTCGTTCTATTCCGTGATCTGCGTACAAAAATAAGAACGCGTCACAGAAAATTTCATTGTTAAAAGAGTTTAGCGTGCGTGCACGTTTACAACGCGTTCTATACGCGCAGAATACATTTCTCTGTGTATTATCCGGAATACTTGACGCACAGTTCTGCGCGCTCTGGAAACAAACGCGCTAGTTGCTTTTCCGTTGTGAGCGCGTAAGTAATTGAACGCGCATATAAAAGTGCGTCACTTGAAGAAACCATAGAAACTGACCAATGAATGTCCATGAACTTGCAAAACCAGTCATTGTGCGTTCATGTTCAAGTGTAAATACGTGGAATACCGCGTTGAAGAAATAAGTTATTCTTGTTTAAGTGGAATTTATTGAGGCGTCGTACTTCTTCAGTCAACAACATTTACGAAATAACAAGTATTAATACTTTTGTAAGACATTCATTTGCCTGTTTGTTTTCAAAACGACTGAACAGTGATCAGCACTTCCGCCCCGATATATTGGCCTCCATGGGGAGTCAGCGCGCCATTTTAAGTTTGGAATCTATGCTTGTAATATCTTTGCCTTCAGAACCTCGATCTTTCACTTACGAAAATTAATGTTTTGGTTAGACCCTTCCCACATTTCCTGAAAAGGGCCCAAGTGCACTTCCTGTCGAAATTTCGAACCTTCTACGCTGGCAAGGAAGACTCCGCCCTTACACGTTGAACCCCTTCCCCTTTTTAAAGTCCTGGACTTGCACCTGATGTGAACTTCAGTCAAAATCAATTTTAGCGATGACCTATAAATACGCTCGCTCATACGACGACTTTTTCGTCATCCATCACATTGAATAAAATCGCGCACCTTTGTCGTATCGTTTGAACGCAGAAATGGTGAACTTGGAACGATCTCTTGAAATACTTACAAAGTCGCGCGCAACCAAAGACAAGTCGTTCACACGCAACAACTTTGTGGGCCACGAATTTTGCTTAACTTGGCGCGACAAGTCGTGCGCGACGAAAGGGTTGCGTGAAAATTCATTCACACGAAACGATTTGTTGCACGCGATGGTTGCGTACGACAGATCGCGTGAAAAAATCGTATCATGTGGATGAGGCTTAAGGCTCGCTACGGTTATAGCCGGATTTACCTTCAGGGGGGCCCGTAACCTATCATATGAGGGGGGCCCTATGAGTATAATTTTTAGTGATATTATTTGTGGGTGGGACTAATACGTGACACTATCCAAAGATTACAAGCATAGATTCCAAACTTAAAATGGCGCGTTGACTCCTCATGGAGGCCAATATATCGGGGCGGAAGTGCTGATCACTGCTCAGTCGTTTTGAAAACAAACAGGTAAATGAATATCTTACAAAAGTTTTAATACTTGTTATTTCGGAATGTTGTTGACTGAAGAAGTAATACGCCTCAATAAATTCCACTTGGACAAGAATAACTTATTTCTTCAACGCGGTATTCCACGTATTTACACTTGAACATGAACGCACAATGACTGGTTTTGCAAGTTCATGGACATTCATTGGTCACTTTCTATGGTATCTTCAAGTGACGCACTTTTATATGCGCGTTCAATTACTTACGCAATCACAACGGGAAAGCAACTAATGCGTTTGTTTCCAAAGCGCGCAGAACTGTGTGGCAAGTATTCCGGATAATACACAGAGAAATGTATTCTGCGCGTATAGAACGCGTTGTAAAAGTGCACCCGCGCTAACCTCTTTGAACAGTGGAATTTTCTGTAACGCGTTCTTATTTTTGTACGCAGATCGCGGAATAGAACGACGCCCATGTCAAATTTACATTTCCGCCCCGATATATGCGTCTCCATGAGGAGTCACTGAGCGTAACAGTGTAGGTATAGAGGGATTTCAGTCACGTGACTTTAACCAAGAAGACGCAGTTTTGAAGGGCAAGATAGCGCGTCTTTTTTGTTTTAACAGGCACCCGTCCATTGTGTCACAGAAGTATCTATGGCTATTCTGTGCGCGCGTGCTGTAAATACGCTAAATGCGTGTGTACTTTGCCCTTCA
Organism: Holothuria leucospilota; assembly: GCA_029531755.1. NCBI lineage: Eukaryota > Metazoa > Echinodermata > Holothuroidea > Aspidochirotida > Holothuriidae > Holothuria > Holothuria leucospilota. The sequence goes on along the minus strand of CM055963.1, from coordinate 24,680,410 downwards.
GTGCATGGGAATCCATTGCGCGTGACGTCACATGAAATCCCTCTATAGGAGTTTGGAATCTATGCTTATATTGGGTGTGTTTTAGTCGACTGTTAGTAGGCGTGGCCTAGTTCTAACAGAACTAACAACCAGTTGAGGCTGTTAGTTGTGTTAGATGATTATCATGGCGAATGTGTCGTTCGGGTGACGTCACAATAGACCTGTCAATCAAAAACTAACACTAACAGTTGACAAAAACGCACCCAATATCTTCGACACTATCCAAAGATATTATAAGCATAGATTCCAAACTCCTATACCTACACTGTTACGCTCAGTGACTTCTCATGGAGACGCATACATCGGGGCGGAAGTGTGAATTTGACATGCGCGCCGTTATATTCCGCGATCTGCGTACAAAAATAAGAAAGCGTCACAGAAAATTTCATTGTTAAATGAGTTTAGCGTGCGTGCACTTTTACAACGCGTTCTAACGGAGTTTTCGATTTCAGGACGGTAGACAAAGAGGACGGAACGCGCAGCAAAAAACTGGACTGCGCATGAGCAGAAGTGAACATCACTCCGTCCTGTTGATTTTCAGAACGGTCGTCGACCGATTTAACGTTCGGTCTAGAAACAGGACGGTACAGGGGTTGCCATGGTAATTTCCCTCGTCCATACGTACGTGTTTCTGTGACGTTAAATTTGCAAGTTAGCTGCATGCAAGCGTACATGATTTTGTTCATGTGGCATTAAGCTGCTGACAAAATGGACGTGACAAATATCTGATCAGCCATTTTACGAATTATTCCGTGCAAAGCTTAGGGAAGTAGCTGTCTTGAGATAGTTTCACCATTTTGTAAATCCTGCTTATTTTGTGTGTGGCCTTATTCCTGAATTTGATATTTTTTTTACTAACCCTAAACTGGTAGCCTAAGTAATTTTCATACTGAAAGTTAAGATTTCTCTGTCTGTTGATGACGTATAAAAGTAGAAATTCTTCCTCGTCTAACTGATGTCTTCCTCGTCTAATTGACGTCTCTAATCCTGTGTAAATTCGTCATTGTTACAGCTCAGCGATGAGTGTGGATGCTAACAAAGCATTGCAACGTAGTTAAAAAATGAGCGCGCCATTGTTTTGATGCCATTCTACCGCACCGTAGTCTACAAAATCGAAACGCCTACATGTCAGGAGGGAACGCCGCGTGCGCGTGCATTTAACTCTCCGTCCTGTTGCTCTACCGTCCTGAAATCGACAAGTCGCTAATGTCCTCCAGAACGCGGTTGCGTTAGGTGACTTTTGAACGCTTAAAACAGTAGGTTTCACGGGTGTTAAAGTCAACTAGCATCACTTCAAGCGTCATTTTGTTTTGTGCCAAAGGACGCTCTGGCACAAAACATGTTCGATGCTTTGTACAAAACATCTGTGCGCGCACATACATGGACAGTCAGTAACAAACGCGCCTACTCTTTGAACTGTTCAGTGAAGGTGCATATGATGTCACAATGCAGAAAGTGCTCCCTCTTTTGGAGGAAGATGGCGGAAAAGCGCGTATCATTGCAAGTTACACCAATAAATGCAAACAGCTGATGGAGTGAAACCTATTGGTCAGAGAAACTGGAAGATGTCTCTCTGACTTTGAATAAACCAAGTGAACTGTAAAAACTTTGTTCGAGTCGTCTTTTTCATGGATCCTTCCAAGTTTTACTAAGCTACACCCCCCGGCCCCGATACACGACACTATTCCGCTATGGATATCCTCCAGTTATATAGCTCAGTGTACAGACAATACATGACGTCACCATCTACTTGACAACCGACCCCGACGTCATGTTAGAGGACGATCAATGAATATTACTTTTGAAAAGGTTAGCTTTGGGCCTTCTCAGCCGAGGGTGCACTTCGATTTCTATGATCCTGTGACGTCATTTGCATACGGTGTATTGACCCTCTTTATGTGACGTTGACATTTTATTTCCGCAGCCATGTTGGAGGAACACTTGAAGAACTTTTCTATGCGTTGTATAAGATACATCTTTTCATAGGCGTAGGAAGCTTTTCGAGACTGGGGGCTGAACCTTGTTTTGGATCGTCGTCCTGGGGGAGGGGTCTAAGGGGAGGAGGTTTCCCTCCCCTTTGAAAAATTTTTGGTTATTTGAGGGTCCTCAGATGCAATTTGGTGCAATATTTTGGACAAACTTTAAGGAAAATTACTGCAAATTTTTGACATTTCTTACAGCAGAGACAAATAAGGGGTTTTTGCCCTTGGATCTTGGGGGGCGGAAGCATGCTTCAGCCCCCTCACATTTTTGACGGGGGGTTAGCCCCCCAGCTCCCACGCTTCCTACGCCTATGCAATTTTCCACGTGTAGTAGTGCGTGCTCATGGTACATCATACGCACAGTAGTTCCACCACTGCGTGACTCTCATGGATTGGTCTCTTGGTTGCGTCTCGAATTCAATCCAACGTTGCGGATTTGTGAGGCAGGTAAAACGAGTCTACAGGCCTTTTGCACTGACGCCACCCGACCTCAGTTGGGAGGCAAACAATGAAGCACACTGCACGCACGGTGTAGATTTCGCACACGCGTGTAGACTTTACGCACGTATCCTCTGGTGCACAAATCAGGGATCTGCATTTGTTGATGTAAGTTGCAATGATACCCACGGTTGTCTCCATTTAAGCGGGGACTTTTTGTTTGTTCTGTGACATCATATAGGCTACATAAGGTCTATTGTGAAACAATGCACTTTTGAATGGCAACATAACCGTCAAAGAGAAGGACGAGCGACGCAATCATATTGCGAAAACACCCAGCAGAGCAGAGAAATCCTAAATGACACGCAAAATTACACTTAAAGTCTGTGGGCGTAAAATGAACCACATCACGCTTTATATCACGCACTGATCGAGCTCAATCACGCACAAAGGTTTATTACGTCGGACGTAGATACGTCCTAGCAACTGAGTAAACAAAGTGTTTTCACTTCAAACCGTTCAAACGTGTTCAGACAGTGTTCTCATAAAACTGAGTATTTTGCAAAGCAAAATGCATCCTGAAGCAAAAGTTCCATTCAAGAAGAGATTTACTAGACGAGTCTCTGTCATGACTGATTCAGCAAAGGAAGAATTGGAAGACTTTGGATGTTTGGAGCCTGTTAAAGTAGCGGTAAGTTACAAGTTCATGCACGACACGTATTCCAACATGGTAATGTGCCGTTTAGTGCCACATATACTATTAGTACGTAATAAATGCGCAACTGGATCAATAAGGTATAGAGCTTATGCACGTGACGTCAGCGCGTTTCAATTTGGCTTACTGGATGGAACTGCAATACGTAGTAGGTGTGTTAAAGATACGCGCTCACGGCAGCACCTTAGTAACAATTGTTGCACAATGTACGCCTGGATGGAAAAATAGAGAAACGTGACGTAGGTGCATAAGCTCTATAAGTGAATTTATATTTTATAAAAGACCGCCTAATTATTGTCAAGGTAACGATTGTGTACTTTCTTTTTTCTTCTTCCTCAGAAAACTTTTTCGATGGCTTTGACTTGTTGCTCTGACGACCCAAGGTCTTCACAGATGTCTTCCCAAAGTATGCTGAAGGACTTCGGCAAAGTTGCCTCTATCTTCTGGGTTAACTATGGACCTCTGAAAGCCTCTTGTTTGTCAAATGCGAATTCATCTAATAGAGTGTACAATACACGAACTGATAATGATGACGCATATTTTCTTTGGAAACTCCTGAATACAGAGAAAAGCGAAGACAACTTTAGAGGGGATCAAACAAAAACACTGCCCTCTGCCGTTCGGCGAAAACGACCAAGGGAAAATGACTCAATACCGAGCAAGCGTTGCCGCCGTCACTGAGGAACTTGGTCCTTGATAATGGATGAAAAAGCATTTGAAAGTAATTTACATTGTGCAATAGTATGATCAGTGAATCAAACGAATTTTATTTTTTACAACAGTTTTGTTGTGAAATTGTACTTTTTTGTAATATTCTTCTTTGCAACGTTTCATAATGCAAAATACATAGAACCACGACAACCACTTTATTAAGCCATTTATTTCATTATGCTGAAATAAAACTGGTTATAAACCATAGTAAATAAAGAAAAGTGAGTAAGTAAATAAAATTATATCCCTCTCTTGCGTTTCTTCTTGTTTCATCATGATTATGTTTTAAACAGCCTGTCATTGGCCTTGTCAGTACTTGGAATGCGCATTCAACTTATAGTACAATTCATTAAAGCCACTCCCCTCTTTCCAAAATTAAGTTCTCTGAACAAAATCAAATCCTATTGGTTCTGCAGTTAACTCCCCATAATGACCAAAATTAACACAATGCAGGCAGGCCCATAGTTAAAGGGACTAGGGGTAGGTCCCCCTGCAAAATCATTGCCCCTTAAAATATTTGAACACAAAAATTGCTATTGCTATAATAGATCTTAGCATATGTCACCCCCTGAAAAATATTTCACCCTCCTACCACGCCCATTCAAGCTATCTCGCTCCTTTCAGTACCTTGCCTGGCTACAGGCCTGAATGCATAATAACTTGCAAATGAACAACCTAGGCCTCGTCAGATTGCAGCATGATGTCATGAACAGAATAACGTTATTTCATTGTAGAAGGGGTGGGGGTCGTAGCTGTTACTTAATTACTTGATAAAAGGCACTCCCTCTTCTTTCCCATGCATATTGAGTGAGCCAAAAACATTTCGGACTTGGTTTTTCCAGGCCTGGGATGATGCGCAGTATAACAGAAAACAGGCGTGTATTCATGGGAATGGCAGTGGCGTAGCTAGAGGGGGACAGGGGGCGGTCTCCCCCCCCCACAAAGCCTCCGAAGGCCTCTGTCGGAAATTTCTAGTCTCTGTCGGAAATAAATAAAAAATAATTCATTTGAAACACTTACAACACTTCTTATGTTTTAAGCAGAATTACACATCGATATGTCAACGTGAAAATCAAAAGTCGGTCTCAAAATTGCCCGGAAAGCAAAAAAAAAAAAAAAAACAGGTCTCCAGAATTTCGAATCGTACAGCTATCAAGATAATCATCTGTCGGAATTTTTTTGCTTTTGCCCCCCCCCCCCCAGAAAAAATATCTAGCTACGCTACTGGGGAATGGTGTTGGAGGTGCGCACCCCTGGACTGAAAAAAAAAGAAAAAAGAAAGAGCATTAAAGGAACAAAGAAAGACGAAGGAGGAAAAGTTTCATAGAACAACTGTTCTTGTACATAGGAGTAAGGCGGTACACAGGCTTCATTGCAAGGATACGAAGAAGAGGAGTACTTTCTGGGATTCCCTCTTTTTTGTAGAATACAGTTTTGAAGAAAACTGAAACTACAGAGGATTAATGGGCATTTTAAACTCAGACTTGCCTTCGTAAGAGAATATAAGTGTTTTATTGCAGAGCCCACATGCAATTTGCATCATGGAAAGTGATTGCTAATGAAGATTTCAGGGCGCTTCGCTCTCGCGTAATTACCGTATGCTCGATTCATTCTCCATGACTGAGACTCATCACGAAAATAATACACCAAGTTATTTTGGCGAATACAAGGAAATATTGTGGTAAAATTATCCTTTTCGAAGAACAGAGGTAAACTTCTAATTTAATCATTTGATTATGGAAGTACACCCCGAGGTAGTACTTCCATGATTTAATATACACTGTTAAAACACTGTTTAAATTTTTTAAACAACCACATATTAACCAGTGAATCGCTCAATGTTGTTTAAATTTCAAACAAGGTTGTTTGAAATTGAAACAATGTTGTTCAAATTTCAAACAAGGTTGTTTGAAATTTAAACAACATTGAGCGATTCACTGGTTAATATGTGGTTGTTTAAAAATTTTAAACAGTGTTTTAACAGTGTACACCGAGTATCGAGAGCCGATCATGAGGCAATAAAATATTCGTAAGGTTTTGGACATGGTTTACATACAGTACACGCAATTCTCGTTACAAACTGTTTTACAAGTGCCAATTTTGTTTCGGCGTGTTTCGCTTGTTCCCATTATAGTTAGTGTATAGTGATTGGTTACATATCCTAATATATAACAAGCTTTTTATCCTCAATCCCCAGTAGCGTGTGTAAAGGGGGAGTCGGGGGAGACACAGCCCCCACCTCCGTGGCCAGAAATGTGGGGGGAGGGAATCTCTCAGTCGGGGATTTAAGGTAAGGGGGAAGAGAGAGTGAGAGAATGAAGTGACAGAAGAAGCACCCAAAATCTTAGAATTACCAGACCAGCTCTTTAATCGGGCAAAATGAAATATATCAAGAATTTTTCATCTCACGGATATATTTTTGAAGTTCATTTGTCATCTTACTTAACCTGTACTCTCGGTTTTTAGCATCAAACTTCATAAAATCTGAAATGAAATAGAACTTGATAAACAAAGCCCATGAAAACAATTTTCATGGGCTCATTTCTCATTATCTTATATTGCCGGAGCTTCCAGGGGCTCTTCCCCTGGACCCCACTGGTGCAAACTTGCTCTTTGCTTTCGTGGTGCACCTTCTGTGCACTTGTGACACCCAGTCAAGTCGAGGGAATCACAAGGTGTGCCCCTACCTCCGAAATCCTGCACACGCCACTGTTAATCCCTCGGTGGTACCAACTACCTTCTCGCTCATATTTCCCTTTTAAGGAAATGTTCGTTTAAATTCTTATTCGGAATTATGACTATTTTTAGGGACTTCTTGGTGTAATCTCAGTGTAACGTTGGTCAGACAAAAACCCCATTCAAGGGCCCCAAGTTTTAATAACTCACAGAACTTCCAGGGGCTTCACCCTTCGACCTCCACTATTAACAGTACCACGTGAGAATGGATGGGGAAGATACACCCCGAATATTAGAGCGGCAAAAATGTGACATCGTCTAGTGGTAGGTGGGATATATCCTCTGAAAGTAAAGATGCCATATTCCGCATATTGTGGTGTGATTAAAAAAAAAAAACATAATTTTCCGCAAGCTTCGCGAGCGACGTTGCTACCATCTCTATCTTCGATGCACAAAACAATTTCCCTTTTACCTATGTCTACACGAGTATACTCATCATTCTAATATCATAAGTTAATTTCCGTCTGCTACTGAAATGAATTCCTTCCAATCTTCCATTAGACGACCCCCTTCCCCTACCCCTGCCCATACTCAGCCAAAAGTGGAACATAAATGAATTTGTAGACATGTGATCACTTCAAACGCCTTAACGAAGATGGCACTATTCTGCCATTTTAAATGAACAAAAATTTCTCAAAAGGGTGGGCAAGCGCAGAGGCTTCTATTGAAAGTGTCTTTTCTGATAATTTTTTATGCATGTTTAGCGAAAGTTCTAAGAGTATTTAAGAGGCCAAGGTCTTTTACATGCCCTGTACAAAATTTTATCCAAATTGATAGTAAGCGTAACATCAAAAATGGTTTAGTCCCTGACCGTCGGTGGTTGCACTGTGCACTTGAAGCGTTGTAAACATGGCGCCAACATTTTGGTGCATTATGTAACTCAAAGAAATGAAGGCTATATTCTCCCCTTACATTTCTTGAAGAGTAAATGAACAGCCGTACTTTTGTCGCTGAAACAACAGTCTTCACCTTTAGTTCGATTATGTAAGAGTTGGCACTACAACGTGGTGGCACGTCTCCGATATCTGACATTCATAAGCGAGTTCGCTTACTTCGTCATACAATGGAAGGAAAGTGTACCAGGAAGGAAAGTGAAATAACAGAGACTGTTTGAACAAGACTTGAAATATGTACAAGCAGGCACAATTTTCGAGTTTAAAATCATGGTTCTCTCGACATCAATCTCTGGCTAAAAAATATTTTAAAAGAAAAGTTCTTTTGAAGTGAATGCCTTCTAAAGTTGTTTTGAATAGTTTGTTGAATAGTATAACGTTTTAGCTATTGTGGAAAGAAATGAAAACAGTCGATAGAAGCATTTGTATCTGTGCGGAAACATCCAAGGTTTCATCTGTAGTACAGCAAAATTCCCCGATTGTGAATTTCCAGACTCACTTATTTTCTACTTTTAAAGCCGCAAACGAAGGTAAGAGAGACTAAGTAGCCTATCCATAGCTGCATTGCTTACGCATAGACTGTCAAGTCCTTACTGTCTACCTTTGACACATCACTAACGCACATATCTCGTGAGATTCCCTTGACCACTCATCCTTGTTTTTGTGTGAAGTTTTCTATGTCTTTATTTAAAACTCTGCCACTGAGATGGCTAAATAAATATTGATGAAACTGAAATATCAAAAGAAGAAACGCAATACATAGATCGCGTTGGTACATGGGGTTGTACTTCCTGCAACCCTTGTATGCTTAGAAACAATTACCTAACCTGAGTAACCGTGTAAACTCCCTATATGTACATTATAACTTTGTTGGGAAATGCGAGAGCAGTATTGTTCTTCATGCGCACTTTGGAGGCAAATTTTGTGGAGAATGTTGTACAGAGCTGGATGTAGCAGTAATCAAGGTTACTTATAAGTTGTAAGGCCCTGTGATAGTGATATTTGTTACTGTTAACCCTACCCCTCGAAAATTCTTATTGCCCTAACGTCTTTGCTAGGGTTGAAGAGAAGCAATCTAAAACACCGTATTTTAATCGCTGCAAACGAGAAAGCTGTCAATCATTCGCAAGAAACCATGAAATATGATTCAAACCTTCCTACAATCCGTACAAGGTTCACCGACAGAGTGTAACATCAGATCGTGACTGTTCCTACCATCACTTTCACTGGTCATAAAAGCAAATTAGCTTTGCTCAAAGTCCGAAGAGTTCAAATGCCTTCACATCTTTAAAAGGAAATCACGTACAATGGTTTCAGTCCTTTTTCTAGAAGAATATGCAAGGTTCACCGACCAACCGACGGACCGATCGACCGACAGTGTAACCATAAGCGTACAAGGGGGGGGGGGGGTAGGGGTGATATGCCCTCCCCATTCGGGCAAAAATAGTGGATCCATTCGGGCAAATGAGACAGCCAAGAAAATAAATTATGCCCTTTTGCAACCGACCAGCGGTATCAAAATTCGGGCAACTTGGTCCAAAAGTCTAAATTCTGGCAAAAATTATCACTGACCCCCAGAAATATTGACCCCCGTACGCCTATGCGTGAAATGTCAGGTAACCTGTAGGTGTGTGAGGCGGGAAACGAGGCCGGGGCATGGAGCCCCTTATTCTGGCACAGCGACATGTATGCTATTTTCGAGCAAACATGCTTAACTTTCAGGCATGGTGCTTATCAGACCCCTTCCCCACCCCTGTCCCATTTGAAAGTACGCTTTTGCCAAATAGTGGCACCAACTTCTTTTTTTTCTATTTGAAAGCTACAATATTACAGATGTACTGATCCTCAGTGGGATAGACTCCCCTAAGCCACTTATACCCGCAGCAAAGGTCCTATGGACCTCTAGTATTCGACTATATATTATCATCAGAATGTCCTAGGGTGCTTTTAAATCTGGTTTCTTGTAACGATTTTTCCTACACGTGCACCACGTCAAGATCACCTGATATGGATTTCTACCTACATCATGTCGTGCGTGGGATCAGGTGGGGGCAAAACCTACAGAGTCCCCTTTTTGCAACTTGAAAACTATCCGCTGTCCAGTTTATTGCTTATAAAAATGCTGAAAACTTTGTTAGTCTGTAGTGCATGGAACTGTGAACAGGTGGAGTGCCTTAAGCCTTAAGGCAGTGGACGTTTTTACTATAGATCTTTTACTGCTCTTCAAAAATAAAGAAAATGAGCTCACTTGGAAATCTTTCAAAATGCTCTCACTGCTTGTACATAAAAAGTTGTCAATATTTGTGTAACGTTTTCTCATTAAATTACCAGGAAGATATTTCACAATTTGTAGTATAATTTCCATGTTAGATACGAATCTGTCATTATCGGTACTTAATAAAATTAGTTTCATGTTATGCTCATTCCTTGCTAATAATAGACCAGCTTTTTTGGAAGAAAATTCCAAATTATGAGACTTAAAGTCAAACGTTTTTTATATGTAGAACATGCCCCTTTCAAGCTAGTAAGCCACCATGGCGTAATACATCTATGAACTACCAATGTCTAGAGAGTATTTACATCACGTGATAGTTGCGCTGCTCTTCATCAGATGGCATTGTATTAAGCAGAGAATCACTGCCAACTGACTGTTTGCTAGAGAGTGAAACATAAAAATCCAGAACGTGTTAGGGTTGACACAATGGCACACGATGTTGGAGAGGAAATTCTGGCCATATGGGAGAAAACTTGGCAAGAGGGAAAGTTTTGGCAGGACTGGGATGAAAGTAGCCATGACACTGCACGGCATGTTAGAAAGTAAGTTGCAAGTTCAAAGAAAATTATTCATTCGGTAAAATGGAACGCAAGTGAAGACAGTAAGTATAGCGTGGCTAGTTGTGGAAGGTTACGTGGTTAATTGTAGAAGTGGGAGGGGAAGGGGAGGTAAGAGGTAGTGCATAAGCTACGGGTCAGGGGGACAGGGGACTACAGCACCTCTGGAGTTACAGCAACACCAATTTCTCGGGAATAATATTGAAAAAACTCGGGCGATTTTCTAAGCCGGTCAGAGATTTTCACGAAAAGACGTCTCAGCCCCCACGAAAAAATATCCCATACGTCTCGGTGCTAAACAGTAAAAGAGTCAGCTTAGTGGGTAAAAGTTACAAAGTGAACTTCTTAACTTAAGAGAGGAGATCTGTTCCATGAGATAATTTTCTAGTTTCGATTTGCGTTCGCCATCCTTCGAACCAGTCGCCATTGTCGGTTGCTGGCCTCCCGTCGGGGAGCTTGGCCCCCTCGTCTGGCAAATGTTGGCACCCCCTCCTGATTGGGGGCTGAGTCCTGCCAGCTCCCTCCCCCGATCCCGACTGCCCTGTACCAGAGAATTGTGCTTCTCCCTGCATGTACATAGATTAATTCCTGAAATATTTTTAAAACACTTGAAACCTCAGTTTTGATATCTGAGACGTCTTTTTGCTTAAACTTTAAGTTTTTCACTTTGCTTTTCTTTTTGGGGGTGAAGGCTGCTCAGTTTTAACCCCCCATATTCTACCTTTCATAATTTTGTAAATCAGACCGCTCGTTTCTAAGAACCATCTCTAACATAATCACATCCTAACTATGCCCTAAATGCAATTAAATCGGACAGTTATCGGTTGTTGTATTTTAGCAGTAGGGTATATCCTATTCTTCGTCGGCAGGTAGGATGGCATTGTCATTCCTTCGGCGGTATCTTTCCTTAGCAAATGACATACAAGGCTTTACAATCTGTAAGACGTAATTTTCGACAACCAGTAATTCTCCTTCACTTTTGAGGTTCGCAACTTTTTTAGGTTAAGGTCGTAAAGCGTGTCTTACCATGTTGACGTTTTCGTCTCATTTACAAGAACTTTATGCTCTATTGAAAGCATCGTGGCCAGGTTTACCAAACTGCGGTTTTAAAGGCCAAAAGCCCTGAATTTGGGGGTTTTGAGAGTGCCTTGGCTTGGGACATTTAAAACCTGGTCCAACACCAAACAGCATGTTGGAGTTATATTTGCGTTTCCATTTTGATTTCTTCCTACAGAATGCATGTTATCCTCTAAAATTTCCTCAGAAAAATGTGTTAAAATGCATAATTAATGCTAAAACCTTTTCATTAGCACCTTAAATGAATGGTCAGTTTTAATAAAGAAAAAAACAAAAAAACGTTTTCATAGCACAATATTAAGTTTGTGCCAGCTGGCCACTGATGCCAGCTGTACGCGGAGTGTTTTAGTACCAAAGAATTCGCACTTGACGTTTTCCTAACACAATGGATTCCAGATTTGGTTGGTTGACTAACATAATAACTGGCAATTGTGATAGTGGCATCAGTATATAGACTAAGCCAGAGAGAAGAGTAATAACCTCTGTGTAATTTGTGTATTGAGAGGATTGTTTTCCTCTTCCTAAGGCTTTCTGACCAACTACCCACGCGCCACGCCACTCCATTTTTGCTTCTAGTTTTACATCCTTTGCTTTCCTTCTTCGCAACGTACGGGATTGTTACTATTTGACCACAATCTGACGGCCGCATCTCTTCAAAAATAAATTACTGACTAGTTAAAGAAACCGCCAGTAATTTCTTCCGTCACAATAAACTGTTTAAATTTATTGGACAATTTTGCAGATTTCTTTTAGATAACTTGCAGGAGATGACAGACGGACGGTCAGGTTTACGGTTTCTTGTGCCATGCTGTGGACAGGCTGCAGAAATGAAATGGTAAAATATTTGTGTAAATTTCGCTACGGCATATTGATATTTTATATTTTGTTGTGTGTGTGTGGGGGGGGGGGGTTCAGACAAAGAGTTGGTTGTGGATTAATAAGGAAGGCACCAAAACCGATCTGGCAATTAGAATCTTTCTTTTTCATAATAACACACTCAATTTAATTCATTTTAACGGTGGTCGGGTGAAATGCTTCCATACTTTGATAATGCCTTATCTTTTTTAAAGCTCTGGTATAAGCATTGTAACAAAAACAACAACAACAAGAATAACAACTCTAATGATACCGAGATGTTTATGGATAACCGAATGTTCAATAAATAATAATCCAAAATCATCTATTAATTGCACTTTCGGCCTGCTTTGATGTTTGTCCATTTTGGACTTGGGCATTTATGCCTTCAGTTCCCCATACTTCCTGTTGTTAGCTTTAACATTACCTTCACTCTTTACACAAGGTCATTACACCTATTCTACTCCAATACTTTTTTCAACATTTGATCAAAGATTTTATTTACATCGCTATGTTGTCAGTATTTTTTTTCTCTCGTTTCTCTGACTGAATGGTGAAGTGAAAATTTTGTTCGATATTTTCTGGCATGTCCTTTCCTCGTATGTTTCATATGTCCACATATGTTCTCAGTATGTTCGCTTATGTTGTCTGCGTTGTCATATATCCTCATATAATACCCGTATATCCCATATGAACCGATATATACTCATATGAGTTCAAAAGGAACCGGAAAGGGTAATCCAGGACGAGAAAGCTAAATTATACGCAAACCTTGAACGTAATTTTGCTAGCAACAATATGAAAAAAATTGGGAGGGTTTTCTTTCGATGAGTGGGTATTCTGCTGGTTCTAATGATATTTCCTTACCACGGACTGATAAAAATTATTCAAAAGAGTTAGATTCCTTTTTAAATCACTTTGACAAATATTTTTTTTTAACTGACCGGCACAATCCAATCTTCTTAAATCAGTACAAAAGACTAATTGTGATGTAATCGTTAATGTAGATGATGTCAGACGAAGTTTTGCTGGGCTCCACACATCAAAGGGAGCCGGGCCAGATAAGCCCCCCCCCCCCTCCCGGTGTTCTGAAACTTTGTGCAAATCAATTAGACAAAATTTTTACCGTTATTGTTTGATCTTCCCTTTAAGTATCAGTCAGTTCCTGACTTATGGAAACAATCGTTCATCGTGCCTGTACCCAAGGAATTTGTAGTTTCTTGTTGGAATGATCTACGCCCTGTTGCCCTCACAGCTGTGCCAATGAAAGCATGTGAATGGATGTTTCTTCAATGTTTTAAGCCTTACGTGGACCGGTCTTTAGACCCTTAACAATTTGCTTATCAAAGTGGACGCAATTGTGAAGATGCGATCCTTGCTTTTCCTTGAAACTTTGAGCGCGTTATGTTGTTTTTTTTTATTTTTCGTCCTCGTTTAACACTCTTCAGCCACATGTATAAGCTAATAAATATTTGAATGTGACGGTATGTTATGATGGGTTCGTCCGCTGGGTTTAAAACTACCTTACAAATAGGTCTCAGTATGTTAGACTTAACCATTCCTGCCGTTCAGATGTTATTCAATCTAATACGGGGGCTCCTCAGGGCACAGTATTGGCACCGTTTCTTTTCACTTTATATACCTAAGATTGAAAATTTTCAGAGAAGAATTTTATCTCGTCACATTCGCCGATGATAATGCTGTGACAGATCTTATTGTCGGTGATGATGACAGTGCATACCTCTCCACCAGCTCGATACCTTTGTTAACTATTTTAACTCTAACTTCCTTGATTTAAATGTTACAAAGAAGAAAGAAATGATCATTGATTTCCGTAGGAATTCTGTTCTGTCACCAACAGTAACTATCAAAGGTTCTGAAGTCGAACGCATTTCTTCTTATAAATATCTTGGTGGTAATGAATAATAAACTGAATTGGGATGATCATGCTGATGCTACGATTAAAAAATTGCGTTCTAGGTTGTATTGTTCACGGAAGCTATCTACTTTTAATGTGAGTTCTGAGATTTTAAAGATCATTTATGATGCTTCTATTTGCAGTATTTGGAGGTATTTTTCATTTGCTGGGGTGGGAACGTTTGTAAGAAAGAGAAAGAACGCATTGATTGTATTATTGAGAAAGCTGCAGCAGTGGTAGGGCCCCTGAGTAAAGTTGATGCACCCTACCAGTGCCTCTTAATGAATAACTTAAGTTCATTAGATGGTAGTCACCCACTCCATAATCAGCTTATGGAGAAACGTATACACATAGGCACTGGCAAGGGCAGGTCACACTAGAGGGATTTTGGATAGGATTACGGTCCGAGTTTTGTGAGTTTTAGTTAAAATCTTCTCCATCTCTAGTGAGAAAAAGCCAAAAATCTGCAGCCTGTGTAAATATATGACTTGCATCAGAGAACTACTAAAATGAAATGTAAACTAATTACATCGTGACGTCACATCGGCAGACAGCGTTTACCGGACACACGTGCAAAAATCGGATTGATTTTCGAACAAATATTGTAGCAGAACAGTTTATCGTGAGACAAACTAGGATCAGTTATCGATATAGCGTGACCATCCTTAAAAAAATCTGAATAAAAAACTATTGGTCCGATTTAGAAAAGTTCGGAGCGGATTTCGGATTCAAAATCGCTGTAGTGTGACTCGCCCTGTAGACTGTGTCTCCCAATCACTTATCGCTACAGAAACTCTTTTATCCCTAGTGCAATAATGGTTTTTAATCAGAATGTTCATCCTTAATTATTGTTATGGGAGTTTTTCCGCTTCTAGGTTTACGCTTTTTATCCATTTTATTGTGATTTATGTTTTTATGCATTATATTACTGGTTTTTCAGTGTTCTTTGTTTTCCATGACCGGTATTGGGAGCTGGTGGGGCTTTTTTGCCCGGGTGGCAGTGTGATTTGCTGTTTAGTCTTGTATTTCTGTTGTTTATCCCCTCGCTGTTTTATTGTAGTTTTTTACTTTCTTATGTTCCTTTTTTGTACTTTTGTTTAATGTCTGTGCGAGCGAGTGTTCGAATTTCCTTCACGGAGAAATAAAGTGAAATCTAATCTAATGTCCCCACATGTCCCCGTTCGCCCTCATGTGCCTTTGTACAGTTATATGTCCTAATATGTTCGTATCTGTTGATCAATAATTTCTTTCAAATTTCAATTCTTGAAGGTTGGCTGATCAAGGACACGAGGTTGTTGGGATAGAAGGAGTGGGGAAGGCATGTGAGGACTTCTACAAGAATAATAATCTGCAATATTCTGTTATCGATATCCATGGAATTCCAGGTGGCAAACTTTTTAA
This sequence comes from Holothuria leucospilota, assembly GCA_029531755.1. NCBI lineage: Eukaryota > Metazoa > Echinodermata > Holothuroidea > Aspidochirotida > Holothuriidae > Holothuria > Holothuria leucospilota. Next base: position 24,664,813 of record CM055963.1, on the reverse strand, counting down.
AGTAAGGTTAACTTACGAATAAAAGTAGAGTTTTAATTTTCCTTTCCCGCCGATAGTAACAAAGACTTCTAAATTTAGATCTAACTGAATTTACAACATAAAATGAACCGACAGCAGGTGCGGATTAAAGGAGTACTAACCCCACTCCCACCCCAGGGCCCACCCCCGTCCCCGAAAAATTAAAGGGTAGGATAAAAAAAAAGTAAACAGTCCAGGAAAGAGAAAGAACAGGAAAAATTATTAACTTTGCCTAACACGTGTTCATGAAATTTCATCTTCCGCATGGGGTTAGGTGAGTCATTTTCGTCATCTTCTGATTCAAACCACTCTTACCAACAACCCGGAAGTTAAAGGCCAGGCTGGAGGCTCAATAGGTTACGCTAAGAGCAACTCACTGACTCACAGATTGACCGATGTGAAGACATTGACGAATTCAAGGGTTTCCATGCATGATGTCTGGAATCTACCTCCCCAGTCGAAAATTTACACCTATCTTCAGAAAAAAAATTGATAAGAAAAATTTCCTACAGTCTTCGCTCTCAATGCATCAGACTGCATCATTACAAGACTAATATAGCCAAATTCTCCTCTACTACCGGACCTTCTGCTCGTCGTTCGAGAATCTTCTCCTTTCAACATCATCAACCTCTTTTCAAGGCCTTTTTAGTAACTAGAGGGCCATCCCAACACAAGGACCACCCACTTATCTCATTTGGCTGGCAGTAAGTCCATTTTGGCATGTAACAACTAAAACAAATCGTAATGGCACCAAACCAACAATTTATTTACCCCCAAATTCCCCATAAGGCTTTCCCTCAGCACATGATGCCATACAGAAACGGCAGTTCGACTGCAGTCAGAATTTCCTGTCGTGCTTTTGTATAACTAGGTGTATCTGGTTATTGGCATAACAACCATTAGCTTCAAGTACACAAGTACAAGTTGCAATTATCACAAACTTGAGCTTACAGCCAAAATCCCAAACGCCACAGACAGGCGCGGTTTTAGATCGAGACTTTGGGGGAGGGGGCTTGGGGGGGGTGGGCTTGAAACGGAAGAATCATAAAATTTTCTCTCACATATGTAAATCAGCCACGCGCACGCTGAAACCAATGATAATAAAAACAGTACCATAACCAGGGACGGCGCAAGGTTATTTTCATAGGAGACATGGGTTGAGTGATCGTCGTCGTGGGGGATGGGTGTAAGGGGAGGGGTGTCCCCTTCCTTTGAGAAATTTTTGCTAATTTAAGGTTGCTAAGATGCAAAATGGTGCGTTCTTTGGGTAATTTTTTGACTATATGACTGGAAAATGTTCATAACTTTGGGAATTCTAATTTTTGGTTGGGGAAAAGAGGGCCTTCTTAGGGGAGAGGTCTAAGGGGAAGGTTGTTCCCCTCCCTTTGAGAAATTTTTGCTAATTTAAGGTTGCTAAGATGCAAAATGGTGGGGTCTTTGGGTTATTTTTTGACTGATATATATGGCTGGAAAATGTTCATAATTTTGTGAATTCTAATTTTTGGTTGGGGGAAAGAGGGCGGTCCTAGGGGAGAGGTCTAAAGGGAGGGGTCCCCCTCCCCTTTTGAGAAATTTTGGTTACTCGAAGGTTGCTAAGATGCAAAATGGTGCGGTCTTCGGGACAGTTTTGACTGACATATGGCTGGAAAATGTTCATAACTTCGTGAATTCTAATTTTTGGTTGGGTAAAAGAGGGCTGTTCTATGGGATAGGTCTAAGGGGAGGGGTCCCCCTCCCCTTTTGAGAAATTTTGGTTACTTGAAGGTTGCTTAGATGCAAAAATGGTGTTGTCTTTGGGATATTTTTGGACCCGATCATATGGGTTCAAAACATTCTTAATATTTTTGGTTAGGTGAAAGAGGAGCCTTTTTTGTCTAAGGGTATGTATCAACAAACCTCCTGAAGTCCCCTTTTGGACACATTACTGCCTTCTAGTCGGGGAAAGTTTTACGCAAAAATATGTGCGTGGAGTCCACAGAAATATTCTCGAACTATTTAGAAAATTTGCCTTGCTTCATTTGTGCATTACAAAATCGTATCTAAAGGCTGGTAGAAACCGAATATGGCCTCTTGGAAGCTCTGGATTAACTATATGGATCAGATATAGGCCTACCCCGCCCTCCTCTTTTCTTCTCCTTTACGTCTTCTTTTCCGACCCTTTTTCTCTTTTCCTGCAAATTACAGGGGGATAGGCCTCCCTTCCCCCTGAGTGGCACCGCCCCTGACCATGACATAGATGTAACGTATATACAGGCATATATTTTTTTATTTGGAAGAATGTAGCAAACGTTACTGAGAGATACGAGCAACTGGACCTGTTCACATAAATGGGAATAACGATTCGGCCTGTAGATTTGACCAGGGAGTTGCAAATAGCAACTCCCTGATTTGACTTAAAAGGACTGCTAGTATAGCTTGACGAGATCAGCGACGAAATGACTCGTTTTGAACTCCCAACAGATGATTAATCCGTTAACTTGATTTACATGTACGTACATACTATCATAGATGTTACTTACGTTACTTATCTGACCCAACTTCCATTGTATGAAATCGTGAACCTAATATGTGATTTCGAGACACAGACGACAGTTTCCCTTGACAAACTAAATCCACTGGACCAAGATGTGCACAAGTGTATTGAGCAATTTTGTTTTTCTCAGTACACGCAAATATAGCATAACACAACCTCTGAAAATTTTTTGGGGGGCTTGAGCGAACTTTTGGGGGGGGGTTGAGCCCCAAAGCCCCCCCCCCCGTAAAACCGCGCCTGGCCACAGACTATCAGCGCATGCTAGTAAATTTGTTATCAAACTATACTTACCTTTAATTACATGTGTAAGACCATGGATAAAGCGCTTATAAGGTCAAATTAAGCACCGTTGTCCTATGAATTGATTGCATCAACTATTTTTGTGCTTATTTATATCATGCTTAGTATTTTGAAACATAAGATCATAGGAGCATCTGGATATAGATGACAGTCACGTATAAGCCCTGGGGAATGCAATATATGGCAGTATGGGGGACAATTTGGTAAAAAATCCTTGGTACATTCGGCACTAACTGACAGTAGCGCTCCGCTTAGATAGTGCCACATTCTACCCCTTAAATGTCCCCAGTTGCATGTGTAAGGGGGAAGGTGGGTGGGTTGTAATTAATACACATAAAGTCAACTTACAAAGCAAGTCTGAGTCTAAATTTTTCTCTTTATTTTGCAATCCTTTAGGGAGAAAGCTCCAAAGTCGAGATCTACAACAGTAACCTATTTACGCTAAATGAGTGAGTTACGTTGTGTTTTATCACTAAAGTTCCATGAAAGACGTTTGGTGTAAGAGGAGGATAGTAACCAATTATCTGTGAGCTAGAAGTAAGCCTAACCGAGCAAGCCTCTCTCGACTGCAGATGCGCACATCCTGAAAATATGGGCATACCGTAAGCAATGACAATATGACCTATGCATACAACACACACAAAACAGTCAAGTCCATTCTAGGTATTCAAATAATCATTCCAATTTCAGATCGAACTGAAGTATACGGAGGTTTCTCACTCATCGTAACGTTACAGGCCAGTGTAATTGGCAAAAGTGGCTCTAGGATTTGCCCGACGGGGAGGGGGGGGGGAGAAACTACCCGACCGCCCATCAGGGGCTAGCGACCTGAAGCCCCAACAAATTCGACGGGTTGCCGGAAAAGTGGCATGACAGACTAATTTTACGGCCGCCAACAGTTTTGGTTTTCTTGGTGAAAAAATTTTCCTAAAAAACCGGGGAGCTGTTACATAGTCTAAGAGTCAGCTTTCTGGTGTAATGCAGTCAGTATCTCAGTTAATATGGGATGCTCCCATTTTACCAAACATACATGATCGTACAAAAGGGTCTCTTTAGCAATTAAAATATAACATTTGTTTCCCTTACTCTTTCAAAGAATTTTCCTGTCTCCTCTTTCTTTTGCAAAATTGCTTGATTTTGTGTTTGCCAATGAAAGACGAAATGATTTTGTTCTGAAAAATTTACAAAATGGCTCCAAAGATATGAAGCTGCAACAGCTTAAACTACATGTTATTATTTCTTTCCAATAATACTGGTTAGTCTGTTCCTCTCCATCAATTAAACGCCTTTCTGTAGAAGTGATCGGTATTCTCTATAAAAGTGTTATGAAAAGTGTAATTATGTTTATAAAATCCGAAAGAAAATGATTGATGACGTGATCAGGTATTAACCATTAGCATTGACGCAAGATAATGCCAACTTGAGCTCGACGTTACAGGATTACAATGCAAGCCGGGAAGGATTGCACTTTTTCTTAACTAACGACAGTGACTAGCTACAGTATATATTCTGCATGAGCAGACACAATCTTCTCATTGTGGCTATCGAAACAATTGCGGGGTAAAGTAATTGGCTTTGCAGTTTTATCTTAGAGGTAAATATCTCTTAAACGAGTGAAAAGGTTGAAGTAGGTAACATTTTTTTGTAAAAGGAAACGAAAATCATAGTCATTCGAAGCGTTTGCCTGTATGCGAAAAATATGGAATTGGTCTGCTGGTACAACAAAAATTCCGTCATACATTATAATTATGTGTGCTATGATTTGTATCACTTTGCTGTGTTTTTTCTTCTCCCAGGGGGATCGTAGGCCACTTTGATGCGATCATTGACAGAGGGGCTTTTGTTGTCATCGATTTTTCAGACAGATCGAGGTAAAAAACAAATGTGAGAATGAATTATTTACAGCACCACAGTGCTTCGACTTTCCTGAATATTTCGAAGTTGGGAAAATTTTAGATGTTCGGGTAAAATTTCTTCAATATGAGACACAATTTCAGAAAATTTCCTCGAGTTGTGGAAACACTGCAGTACCATCACTTGCACAAGATGTAATGGTGGTGGGGACCAGGGGCGTCAATCCGTATTCAAATGTGGGGGGGGGGGGGGAGACGGGGGACATACATGACGTAGCACAAACCAATCCCTTTGGTTTTGAAGAGGGGGTGTCTTCCTATAGGCCCTTTCCTCCTCCCCCCCCCCCCTTATGATGACTGACGCCCTATTCTAATAAGAATTATCATTTCAAAGTTAACATGACCATCATAGATGATCTGCCAGGTGAAATACACGGAGTCCACGGAATTACTTCAAGATGTTATTTTCACCATGTTCCAAAATAGCTGAAACAACGCTTCGCAGGGTGGATCATTGTCGGAGATCATGGACCCGACCAGGCCCCTTGCTAGGGTAACATGTTTGGGGGTGTGAAAGTCCAAAATTACGACTGGCTGGATGTTTTTTTCCAACTGAGTGGAGGCGTGTAAATTGCACTTTGTTTATGCGCTCTGCGTTTTGTATACAGCAGTGGGGATCCTTCCTTTGTCACTACATAAATGTGTCGTCCTGGGGAGGCGTCGCCTCCCCTTTGAGAAATTTTTGTTAATTTAAGGCTGCATAGGTGCAAAACGGTGCTATCTTTGGGATATTTTTGGAGCTGATCATATATGGCTGGAAAATGTCCATAATTTAGTGAATTCTAATTTTTCCGACTGACTGGATGTTTTTACTAACTGCAGTGGCGGCAAGTAAATTGCACCTTTTGTGGTGACCCTGCAATTGTATACAGTAGTGGGGATCCTTCATTTGTCACTATATAAAGGTGTGTCCTCCTGGGGAGGGGTCTAAGGGAGGGGGATCACCCTCCCCCTCCCCTTTGAATAATTTTTGTTAATTTAAGGTTGCTTAGATGCAAAATGGTGCTATCTTTGGGATATTTTTGGAGCTGGTCGTAGTATAGCAAAGGTGTGAAGGACTAGCAAGGGCGTTTTCAGAATGCTTTCTAGTCGTAGGTGTATTAACAATCACCATCTATACCGATAATGACTTCGGTGAAGCGCTCGGTTAAAATATTGGAAATATGTTTAACAGCAAGAACGTACTTTCAACCTTCTTCATCATGCTGCAAATTAGATTGAATGCAGTGGCGTTCCCAGGATTTCTCTCAAGGGGGAAGGGGAACATGCAGTATGTTGTGTGCTGGCCGGCCTGGGGGAGGGATCTAAGGGGAGGGGTCGCCCTCCCCTTTGAAAATTTTTGAAAAATTAGGTGTCCTTACATGCAATCTGGTGCCAAATATGCTACCTTTTGAAGTGAAATTTGTGTTAAAAAATTAACGTATTTTAAGGAACCAAAAAATAGGCATCGGTGAGGGGCATAAAAAATTTACGTATTTTTAGGAACTAAAAAATAGGCATCAGTGAGGAGGCATGGCCCAATGGGATGTCCTCCTACCCTTTGAAAATTCTGAAAAATTTGGTGTCCTTACATGCAATCTGGTGCCAAATATATTACCTTTTGAATTAAAATTTGTGTTAAAAAATTTACGTATTTTTAGGAACTTAAAAAATCGGAATAAGTGAGGGGGGCACGGCCAAATGGCCCTCCCCTCTGCGTACGCCATTGATTGAATGATCCCATATTGATGCGAGGCCCCTTCAGATGTTTGGAGATGTATGTCTGTTTTCGGAGAGTGTTGTGATCAGAATAGTTCCATGTATAATTACCTTTTTAATGGTCATGAGAAGGAGTGCAAAACGTGACGTATGCGCGCTAAGCGCGCCGAAATTTTGTCATTAAATAAGGTTTCCCTGACAAAATCTGCATTCAGAATCTGCATCGAGACACTTAACAACAAGTTTTCCCCACGTTCCCCCAAGGATTGACGCCCATGGTAGGGTCTAAGTTATAACTTAAAACTTTTCTGGATGTCCAGCGTCATCTCCAGAAAATGCATGTCATATGATGATTAAATATATATATATATTTATATATAAATCAATTAGTTGCGGCGTAAAAGGAAAAAAACCTCTACTCAGAGTTTCACACTAGTGCATTCATCATGAGGTTATATATATATATATATATATATATATATATATATATATATATATATATATATATAATATATATATATATATATACATGTATATATATATATATATATATATATATATATATAACCTTAGGGAGACACTCTATGTCTCCCTAATGTTTTAGGTACATATATTACTGCTAAGTAGATCCAGATCACCACACACCACACGGCGACCATTTACCTTCTCCATAATGGTGTTAGGTCGCTTTTGCCGCTAATATTTAAGAACCTCCACCTACAATTGTCCTATACAAGTTCTATCCCATTTTGTCTCCCCCATTTTACATTTTTGTATAATTGAAGTAACTCTGAATCGGGGAAATCGGGGAGTTGCTTTTCGGACTGATTAGTAACAACTTGTTAAAATTACAAAGCAACAGCTTCCGATAATTTAATTTTGTTTTGATAGATACACAGCTCTGATGAGAAGTGTAGCTAAACCTAAATGTAAGATTCTGTTAGCAGTGCAGGAATATGATTGGAACGAGAGACCCATAAAAGGTAAAGATTGTCATAAATATTTCTTATAATATCCTTCGTTTGCACTGGGCGTATGTCATTACCACTAACCATGGCGGGATGGCATCATTTTCAAAGTTGCAGAGGTAACTACTCCAAGCCTACAGTGTACCCCAAATATATGTTACAAAGCTTGAAAAATGCATCCAAATGGTCCAACACCCATCCTCACAGGACATTCCTGAGCTGAGATATAACATGTTGAAGCTTATTCACTCAATTTAAAATGGTAGATTGCACAATAATTTGTGATGTCATTCTTGTACTACTCAGATTACCGTCTTCGTATTTCTTTGTTTTTTTTTTGGAAAGCCACTGCACCTAGTACCAAAACATGATCACTGTCTCACTGTTATAGGGTGACTTGGCTATGTACTAAAACCTCTCCGTACAACATGCTTTGCAAGGGAACAGTAAATGTTCCAAGGTCATATGAACATCTTAATTTCAAAAAGAAACAAAAACAGGTAATGTGAGTTGTACAAGAATTCTGGGACATGAAGAATTATTGCGCAATCGACTATTTCAAATTGAGTTAATAAATTTCAACATTTCATATCTCAGTATCGGAGAAAGCTTTGAAAATGAGAACTGGATGAATGAAATTCATTTTCTAACCTCTAAAATGTATATTCTTGTAATTCTAGACTTTAGGCTGATCTTAGCTTGGGGCTAACGTTTTAGACATCCGTCCAGGGGGAGTGTTCCTACCCTTAGGAAAACCTTTTGATGATTCCAAAAATTGAATTTTTTTCACAGAAGGTACAAATAAAGGGATTTCGCTCTTGAAAATTGAGGAAAAGAAGCATACCTCAGCCCCACATTTGTGACGCCACACCCTTTCTTCCAACTCCTGTGCTACTATAATGGAACAGTTTGTAATTACTTAAGAATAAGAACAACTGTGCATTGAAGTACGAAAGTAATGGAAAGTTTGAAGAATTTTGTAGAGAATGAGCATAGCCCCTTAGACTATAAGCCGTTCCCTCGACCCAACCCTTTGCAAAATCAGTCAATAATTAAATAAATAAATAAGTAAATAAATAAAAATAAGAATAAACAAAAACACCTTAGAATTCTATATGCTATCCTATACAAAATATGTGAATATGTGGTAAAGATTTAGTCTCTGAAGTGATTACTGAACCATACATTTTCTAAAGGATTTTTTCACGTGTCTCATAGAATCTGGTTGACATCCCACAGAAATTATTTACAAATAACCTTAGGATCTTTGTAAAATCTTTGTAAAGTCTCAAAGGAATCTCTGTAACACACTTAATGGATCCCAATCAAATTTCTAAACAATTGTACCATTCATTTTCAACCTCCAGCTGCTTGTTCGAAATTGGCCACTTCAAATCATTACCTTAACAAAGGTTTTTTCCACATAAATTTTCTTCAGTATCACATTTATAAATATTCTAAGCAATCTTAACTATTGCTGTAAACGGCTTCAAAGAACTCTTTACGTTTATGGCTCAAAAAATTGCCATACCTTTAGAACCAAAAGTTATTGATGTAACTTAACAGGCAACTCGAACTTAAGTAGCTGAACGAGATTTTTAATAGAACAAAATTCACAAACTGATTGAAATTCACGGTTTCGTAGGTTATAAATAATTACTCATTCAAACTTACAAGTTATAATGTAATTTTAACTTCTCGTTTAATGTGGAACTCTCCGGGCAGTAAAGCTATTGCCACGTATTGGTGGTCAAAAAGCGACTCCCTGGTGAGACAGAATGGTTTAATGACGATACCAGCTACATATTACCAGGGAGTTGCTATTAGCAACTCCTTGATGTTACTGTTGTATGCTTTTGTGCTACGTTGTAAACACAATGTACCTCTTCTCTTTAAAGGTCGTGTGACATGAAAATAACATAGTTGGATATTTGATGTAAAAAGCATTAAAACTCCAGAAAATAGCCGCAATTTTCATTAAAATCCATCAAATATTGACCATTTTACAGGGAAATTTCTATTTCACACTTGTATCATGAATAAACGTGAGCTAAATATGCAAATATGTGACATCGAAAGAGGGGCATACCATATATGGCACACGTTAGCCTTTGTTTTTTCAAACTTAATTTCAAGGACACTGGTAGCATTGTTATTCCCTGAGGGGTTTATTATAAAACTTAAAATCTTTTTCTTGAAAAATATTAATATCACTCACCAAACTGTAATCTATATGATCAGTAATTAAGAGATAATTTATATAGGGTAAAAAAAAAAGAAATCATAACACTTTGCAACACTCCACATCATTATTGTTGCATAAGCAATTAGTTTCTTCAGAAACCATCAAACTTTGAAGACGTATATTTTGAGAACGGTAAAAGATATTGAAATAATTTCAACGGATCTTCCACTGGAGGACTTAATTCTTTAAGTGACAAGTGACACAGCTCTTTTGGTGGCATGTCACACGACCTTTAACAGGAAACCTTTAAACATTGACATGTTCTGTGTACGTATTTGTAAGCACAGTATTCTCATCATGATCACTTTGAAGTCCGTGAAAAACGCCCCTCTGATTCCCATAGAAAAATCAACATGAGTCCGCCGAGTGTTCATAAACTCTTTTGAAGGATAATTATCCCGCAAATGGTATTGGGACAGTCGAATTACTGTAACTAGTAGTAATGAGTGATTCGAGAATGATTTGGATTCTTTCGAAAAGGCATATTCTGTATAATAGATAGTAGGCCTATTTTATTTCGTTTCTATAGGATAGGTGGTTCTATAAATATACTGTAAGGGCTTTGGGGCCAGACATAAAACTAAAACCTCATGGCAACCCTTAATGAAGTATACGTCTCAGTTTACAAATAAAAACACTGTGAGTTTAAAGTAAGCAAACACTGTTAAAAATACCAGTATGGTTTGTGCTTGTATTAGCAGACAGATGTCACTTTCATCGCATCGTATTAATATTTTATACATATGTGATTACTTTGCACAGGATCGCCTCGTCCGGTTTCCAAGAACGACGTAAATGAATTCTATGGTGGGTGATTTCCGGCAGTAAGGTTCCATTTAACAATTTACTTTAAGTTGCTACGACTTGCTTTAGAATAATGAAGAGGAATAATAAATATACGTCATTTCAAAGGGAGAATTCACCTTTAATTTAATACCTTAAGATAAGTTATTAGGAACTCTTTAGAAGCCATTTCTTCTAAGGGTGTTCTCCCCACCCCTCTCCCCCTTCGTGACCACTCCTGAACGTATTGGTCATTCATTAATTCAACAAAACTAAAGGCATTATCTGTCAACTTCCAAGTTTAGTTCTGTCCAACAAGGGGGTATTACTTTAATCCCTGGTCCAACAAAGAAACATTTTTCATTATGCAAAAGTATTATGAGTAGTATACATCACACGTGACATGTACTCCACAATGGGAGGGAGTATAGGTTTTAGGAAAGTAAGACTCATTCGAGGCATATCAAAAGGTGAATAATTTATCACTGATGAATGTAATTAGTAGTTATTAAATGAATTACAGATGATTTCTCTTAGATAAATTCTAATACCTACAATTACAATACCATTGTACAAATCCTTATAGGGCCCTTCTTTTGAAAGAATTTTTTTTATCTCAGAAAGACGACATCACGACGTTAAATTTAAGACTGGAAACCTAACAGTAACAGCAGTCAGGCAGTAGGGTAAAGAAATAACAGACTAAACGTTCCCTTTTTGGGTTTTTGTTTCTTAGGCGAATGGTGCGTGATTGAAGAGATTGGACGAAAAGATATGTTAAAAGCCGACGATCTCAAGAGGCACAAGGTCAACACTTGGGGCTCTGAGCTATCCTCCCACTTCAGTGTCCAGTATTTACTTCAAGTTATATAATCACCTTTCTAGAGAACATGTAGTGAACATACGATATCGCTCAGTCATCCAGTGTGATTGGGGAATTTGTTATTTTACAGTTTATTATTTGATATATAAACCGAATGGAAGCAAGGGTAAAATCATTTCAGATATTTGCAGACAACTGTTATACCGGACGGCGAGTATGGATTCCGAACTAATTTTTAAGGGAGAGCTCCCATACTGAGGGAGCACAGCGCTTTAAGGGTGGGTGTGTGATAACCCCCTCCCACAGTGTTGAAGTTTTGAGCATTTCCATTAAAAAACTAAGCAGTTTTGAAGCAATGTGGGCATTAAGTACCTGTAACGAAAAATATTATTTCTTCAGAAAACTAATATAAAAATACATACTATAGGTGTTAACTTTACCCTGAAAATTGTAATAGCCGGAGAACGCCACCTCGGCCCTTTCACTCTTCCCTTGAATGCGCCATGCATTGGTATTATGAAAGATGTTCTGGATCTAAGTACTGCAAGGTTTTACCAACAACAATAGCTGTAATTTAACCCTGCAATCAGTCCCGGATTCAGTGAAATTATTTGTTTATATTAGGGCTTGAGAAGACTGGTCTCTTCTCCGGGGCCTTCTATAATATGGTGTTGCATGCCTTAAATCATTTTTGGTGGATACATTTCTCCTTTAAATGTGATAGACTTGTTATGATTGTCAATGATTGCTGACTAATAAATTATAATACCTTACCAAGAGGAAGTCTAGTGCGTAATCAGTCTTTGGCTTCATCATGTAATACACTAAAATGTCTCTAAACGATAAGTTTCCTATACTAGTTTCGTGACCCGAGTCCTTGACGACAAGAAGGACCATATTGCTGCCAAAGTTAGCGACAGTTATGACGATTTGACACAACTATTTCCAAGGATACATGCATCCAGTCAGGCGACGAGACTCATAGCACAGTAATACCACACAACAACATTAGAAGTAGAGGTGTGAAAACAGTAATTGGCCGAATCAACAGACCTTATGCGTTGACGTCACACTGACGCCATTTTGGAGGAAAACAATGAAGCACACGTGCACAAACGACGTAGATTTCGTACGCGCGTGTAGCGTATACCATTGGTTGACAAATCAGCTGTCTGCATTTGTTGGTGTAACTTGCAATGATACGCGCTTTTCCTCCAAAGGAGGGAGCACTTTCTGCATTGCTCTGTGACACCATATGCATAAGGTCTACACAGCACGTGAAAAACCACTAGTGCAGACTTGTAGTGAGAAAGTACTCGCACTCCCACTTTAGCATACTTTCCCGGCCAGTGGCGTGTGCAGGATTTCGAAGGTGGGGGGGGGGCACAACCTGTGATTCCCCCGACTGACATGGAGGGGTGTGACAAGTGCACCGAAGGTGCACCACGAGCGCGAAGCGCTAGTTTGCACGCGTGGGGTCCAGGGGCCCGCGCCAGGGCCCCTGGCGGGTTCCAGGGGCAGAGCCCCGGTGGGGGGTCCAGGGGGCGAAGCCCCCGGAAGCTCCTGCAACATAAGCTAATAAGACCGCCCTAATTTGGTTCTAGAGGCCTTATTGATCAGGTTTCGTTTGTTTCAGATTTTGTAAAATTCGGTGTCAGTGACGGAGAGTTCAGGTTATCCTCTATGCGTTGAAAGCCGCAGTGTGCTATTGTATGAGTCACATACATTGACAGAACTACGTTAAAGATCACGAGGCCAATCAAGAAGGCTGCTTGAGATGATCGCAAAAGTTAACAACGCTGTTTCATCCTTAAACCTATATAGTTTACCATTACAGATGGTTAAAGTGACTAGCGCGAAGGGCGAAGGACGAAGGGAACTTAATGATAGTAGGACTACCTGCACCATATGAGACAGATATTGATATTGATAACATCCTGTCTGATTATTCACTGGAGGACAATTGGAAGAACTCTCTCCTTTGGTAAACGACCAAAAAATGAAAAAAAAAATTCTCTTCTAATATCATTCTGTAGGCTACTTCTAAGTTTTGAGTGCCAGGCATGGCGCCAGGATTTGCCCGACAGGTGGCCAGACGGGCGGAGGCAACGACCTGAAGCCCCGACAGCCCCGATGCCATCAAGGGGATGGTGAGGAGGGATCTGAAGAAAATCTGTGTACTAAACCATGCCATTGAGGGACATATATTTCATAAAAATGGGTGTATATACTAGAGGAACGTAGTTTCGGGGCTGATTTAATGTTTTCCCCAGAATCTAAAGTGTGAAATTGCAAAGCGAGCGAAAATTTTTTGGGTTATCCTTCACTAAAAAGAATCGGTATAATTATTTAAAGCTAATAAAGGTCAATTGTCCGGGCAGTTGGTCCCTATCGGGCATAACTTACATTGTACTTCTCTCCTCTTGTCACTATAGCCGTATCGCGCACAACAGACCCAAGAGAACATTGACTGAATATCGTGAAATGAGGTGAAATTCCCAACTTTTACATAAATTCATGAATTCTACTCTTCAGTTACTTGAAAAGGTGGAAATGGTTTGAATTATATTTATCTATAAGTAACAAAACTGTGGAAGAGTGGGCAAAGCGTACCGGAAATCTTGGGTTTCATTGTACAAATGACTCTTTGAAAGCCAAAATATGTAAACAGATCATGGGTGGCGACAGAATTTTTAGAGAGCTGGGCCATGCCAGCCACCCCAAGCTTCGACAGCCCCTCTGTGGAAGAGGTGGTGACAAGGGGATATGACTTATTATCCCACGCCATTTCAGGGCATATTTTACATGATATCACTTAATACTTCATGAGCCGAGTTGCGCACTTTATATAGTGTTCTTTCGAATCTGAAACTTGAATTTGCAAAGCGCGCGAAAATTTTAGGTGGCTTACACAAAAAAGATATGTGATCAAGAACATAAAGAAAACAAAAAAGAAAAACTGTAAGGGTTCTAGACCATATCGGGGATAACATACATATTATCGAAACACTTGGACTACCCTATGAAACAGCCAAACTTTGGTCCATGAGTCGCTCACAAACTGACCGTACCGCATGACACACATTAGAGAACAGTAACTAGGCTTAGCGACATGCGATGAAATTTTCGACCTCTACATGAACAGTGTTCTCTGCCTTCATGTTTCGTGGTAAGGTTGGCAGGACATGTGCTTTCTAGCAATGTGGAACTGCTGAAGATCCTGGAGTAACTATACAGCGCGCGTAGCGCGCCGAAAAATTTGGGTTCTTATTAGAGAAATCGTCCTCTCTCAGGCGCCGTCGGGGACTGCCTGCATACTCTATTGTATCGATTAAGACTCCCAGATGGGGCTCCCCGCCCCCACATGGCGCCATCCCTGTTGAGTGCTCACTGTCTCTTCAATCTTTTTCTCTTCCCTAACCCTTAAATCCCCCGACTAAGAGATTTTCCCCCGACTGGCTTCAGATCTGGGGGGGGCAGTGCCCCCGCCCCCCCCCCCTTTGAACACGCTACTGTTCCCGGCTTTACTCGTAATTGTGAGAATTAACTTGTACTCGTACTCATAATCATACTCACACATTTTAAAGGTAAGACATCATGCCAGTGGCCTGTCGATCAGGAGAACGCATTAGAATGGGGTGATTGACAGAAACAAAGGCTTTCTGAAATTTATTGACAATATTTAGAGTACTATAAGGTCATTTCAGGTCAGAAGACCTTAACAAAGATCAGTTTTATTGCATTTTTAGGACAACTTTTCTTCTTCTATACGCTCGGTATCCATGCTCCAAATTTTATCCAAATGCCAAAGTTTTATTCACTGAGCACAGAACTTCTTTCAGGAGCGTGTATATGTCACAACATTGATTAATCTTTGGCAAGTTGGCCATTATTTGGGTCAAGTAAACTGGGTTTTTGTTCCTAAAGAAAATGAAAATTTAACTTAACCCAATACCATTGTTTGTAATCTCCCACCTGATTAAGTTCTATTTGACCTGTAAGTTAGACAAAGTATGCGGGTTTGGCAAATTCCGTTATTTTTCTATTATGCGGGCAGGAGAATCCCTCATGATAAAGTTCTAAAGCGAAAAAAAGAGAATATTAATACAATCCCTAGTGCGACGGGGAATTTTTGGATGTCGAGAAACTCCATCGCTATCGATATACCGACCCCACAAGAAAGCATTGATTGTTTTAAAGGGGTCGTTGCCCATTTACTCCAAACATTAGGAACTACGTGGTATCTCTATTTTCTATTGGAGACTGCACTTTGGTTGACATTCAAACATTAGCTTCACTGATAGTCAGAGATGATTTGTGTAGATAAGTGAAATGTGAGGTCAGATTACAGAATATATGGCCTTTAATTTATAAAGGTATATATTGCAGCATGCAGCTGATGGTACAGGAAGTAGTTCCACGATTATAGCTTTGTCTGAAAAGTTTAATGTTCTTTTTTGCTTCAAAAAGATGATTTGAGAAATTAGATCTTGCTGTACCATGTAGTACCACAGATCATTTTCGCACATATACGAAGGCTTTGAGCGACTGTTGTGTTTGTCTTCCACAATTTACTTTCATTCAGTCCAACCTTTTCGGTCCAAGATAAGGAGATTAACTTCAAAGAGAACTTTTCCGCTAAAGAGAATTTTCTTTGACCCGTGACTGATGTCTAGAAAACCATAGTTTTAAACTCGAAAATTGTGCTTGATTAAAAAAAAATATTTGTCTTGCACATGCAGTCTGTTCTGGTACTTTCCTTCCCAGCATGCATTGTACATCGAAGTTTCCCAACTCGTTTATTGGAAAAAGATTTAGACTTAACTAAGTTGGGAAACTTTTATCTGTCTAAGATAAACTGGTTGTCCCTTTACAAAAGTTTGTGTCAGAAACTGAATACGAACTTGATACCTGGATTTGAGAAGGTTCATCTCAGGCCGGTATTTTACTGATCGCTACAAATTTGATCCAACTTTGGCAGAGAGGCCTTGAATTGAAATGAACACCGTATCTGGCCTCAACTGACATGTTATGCCCCTTGGATGTACATATTAAATTCGTCATTTAAATATATCTTTTACTTTAATTGATCGAACATGTGCTGCTTTTATGCGTGGACTTGACAGGTACCTTTGCTTGGCAACATTCGTGTGCAAACTTACATTATGCACGATTTTCCTTTATGTTTTGGATACAAACCTTTATAAAAAAAAACGCCGCGACTTGACTTGACCAATGCCAAACGTAGCTAGGTGAGCAAGGGTGGCGAGGGTCCTCACTGGCAGACTGGTGGAACTAGGGCTAACAGCCTTACTGGGGTTCAGTTGTGGAAACCCTACAGACTTTGGCTCTTTTGAAAACAGTCTGGGGCATCTCCTGGCCCAGGGCCGAACTATCTGCAGGATGAATTGTGACTGATATGTGTAGAGGAGAGATAGGTGCACACTGCACATGCAGGGACATTTTTAGGGGGATAATATGTGACATAGCAGCGCTCTACCATCGATTGGCGCGTAATATACCAAGAAAAGTTTGGTCAAATGTCTCCCATATCCTGGAGATGTCACATCCTAGGCTTTCTAGGTATCATTTTAACACTTTTCTCTTTTATTTTGAGAGCTCGTGTTTGCAAATTAACTCTGTCAAAACGAGGTACACAGTGGAAAATTTTAATCGGTAAAATGAATTTGTAGACGAAAACAGGTTTAACTCAGTAGGTAAAAGCTATTGTATTTTGGTAAGCAATTCACCTGATATCAGAGGTGTCGCCAGAATTTCCAAACAGAAGACCAAGCTCCCCGAGGGGGGGGGGGGAATAACCCGAAGCCCTGACAAAGGCGACGGATTGCCCGAAAGGATGGCGAACTAAAACATTTTTGCGCGCTGAGAGCACAGAAAATTTGTGGGTTTCCATTGAAGACAATTTGGTGTTTTATGAAGCATCTATCCTCCTTAAGAAAAAAAACCAAGAAATTCGTCCGGACCAAGCTCCCCGACGGGGGAGGGGGGAAACCCGAAGCCCCGACAAAGACGACGGATTGCCCGAAAGGATGGCGAACAAAAACTTTTTTCTAAGCGCGCCGAAAATTTGTGGGTTTCTTTTGAAGAAAATTTAAAGTTTTATAAAGAATCTATCCTCCTTAAGAAAAAAACTAAGAAATTCGTCCGAGCGACTGCTCGTCGCCTTGGATTACATACTTAATCGTTCCCATTGACAGATTGAGGCTTCCCGACAAAATTTGAAAATTTCCTGAACGGGGGAACAGCTTTCCCCGACCGGTGACCATGACCCTTCTTGCCCCACCTGGAGGCAAGGGGTTATGCAGGGGGTGTATCAAAGGCAGGAGAGCATCAAAGGTTGGTAGAAAGTGGGCTCATTTTTACACGAGGGTAGCAGGGTTCCATGGGAAAACTGTAAAGGAAGCTCTTATAGTTATATCCCACAGCCTTACACATCAAAACAATGGAATATTAAGTATATTCATAGGCTGTTAAGGCTCCCTGATACACCGAAATACAAATCTGAAATCAGCAAAATTTTCTGCCATATTATAACTGTCTGGAGTGAGAGTGTAGAGACTTTAAGTTAAAAAGGACAGTCAGTTATAGAAATGGAAACCCAGTAAAAATAAGAAAAAATACCTTATCTTTACTGTTCATAAATCTCAGCTGGTTGGCCCATACGTAGGTGTTTCATCATAGGCGTGGATCATGGGGGTGGGGGGGGGGGACGGGGGGACGCATCCCCCTCACTTTTTTGGAAGGGGGGACATCTCCAAAAACTCCCTCCACTCTTTCAATAATACAACA
Source organism: Holothuria leucospilota (assembly GCA_029531755.1). Classification (NCBI taxonomy): domain Eukaryota; kingdom Metazoa; phylum Echinodermata; class Holothuroidea; order Aspidochirotida; family Holothuriidae; genus Holothuria; species Holothuria leucospilota. The sequence goes on along the minus strand of CM055963.1, from coordinate 24,646,722 downwards.
AGATTACGAATTGGCACTACATTTTAAAATCTAAATTGCGGCCAAATATGGCACCATTTGCCATATAGGCATCTTCCAATTTCCTTTTCTTTTCAAAGGGGGAGGGGGACCCCTCCCCTTAGACACCTCCCCCGGGACGGCGATTCGCAAATGGTGAAAAGTCCCCCCCCCCCCACACGCACACACCTTTGGAGATGGATCCACTTCCTTGGTTTTCATGGATTTGAAATGTTTTATTAAGATTTCATTTAAAAGTAGCAATGCCTTTTTAAAGGGCTACTGTATTTTGTGAAAATTACTATCTATTATTTCAAACAATAACACTCTTCCGTATGTTATTTGGATATGAAAATTCCGAAATGAAATTCAAACTTTTCCTCTCTATATGTCTTGGAAAGCCTCCGGAATCAGCAAACATCACATTGCATCTTCGTTTATCAGTACAATAGTAGGCTTCTTGCACACTGGCTGGACAACTCCGGACAGTTTCCGTCGGGATGATTTCCCCCTGGAGTCCTGGGCAACTCCCTCTGGATAACTCAAATTACCTTCCCCCCCCCCTCCCCTCGGACAAATTCTCCACCAGAAAATTTTGAAATTGTCAGGGGGAGTTGTGAGCCAACCTTTCCTGCCAGCACTTTCAAGTCGCCAATCTATTCACCGTTAGTAACATCACTCATAGCTATAGTACCAAACAAAACAAACAAAAGAATTTACCTCCCAAGAGTTTGACCTGTTTTCACTGTTGTATCTGTTTCCCCGGGTCGAAAATCTATTATTAAAATGAAATTTGAAAGAATCACCCTCGTATACCCGCTTTGTTAATAACTTCAAAAGGAAGCTGATTAAAGGGAACACTGAATTTGTATATCCTTTTCGTCGTTAGGAGGGTGGATGGAAGGTCTTTTGCTCTTGTTTTTCATTTGCTCAGTGTGGTGTGGGTCTGTCAGTCTGCCTTTTGAATTGTTTACTGTAATATTTTTTGTTTTGTTTTGTTATTGGTGTTTTATTTTCTGCTTAATCTTAAACACGTCCGTGCTTGTTATCAGTTGTAACTTCTATTTGTTGTTTATCTTTAAAGGTTTTGTTGCCTCACAATTTTGTTCTTAAACTTTCTATTTGGCATTGCTCAGCCATTGCATATTGTTCATTTCTTTTGTGTGTTGTTCAAATATATTTTAAGAGTCCTTGAATTGTTCATTATTGTCACAAATGTGAGATCTGTGTTGTACAGAAATAATACTGGCCTCTTGATATATGTGAGATATCTAAAGAATCAGCTAAATTTTTTTTTATAAACATTATCTCCTCCTTAACCATTTCTCCTAAGAATTTAATAACTTTATGCATAAACTAACTCCCCAGAAAGCCTTTTATGCTTTTTATAGATGCACCCTTGCTCGTTTGCTAAGGAATAAACTTAAATTCATTTTATTCGTCGCAATTCTCACACAAACTGATGTCTTTTTAAAGCTGAACTGATTGACCCAGGTTGTTGATTCTTGTCTGAATAAATACTGAGTCTGTTTTATATAGGGCTATTTGTAAGAGATTTAGAAGAGCGTCTCTAGTCTTCAAGGAATAAAGGGGACGGGACCGTTGAGAGTTAGAGAAAAACTAAGGAGGCCTAATTGGTGTTCCGTTCAAGGGTCGGATGCAAGGGCGTAAGGGCCTACGCCCCCTATTTTCGGCAAAGCAATGAGTTTTGTAACAGAATTTTACATCTCCAATCCCAAATCTTTGCACAATGCACTTTCTGCAGACGGTTACGCCCCCTTTCTCATATTCCTGGATCCGGTCCTGCGTTATGTGCTCCACAGAAGTTGTTGCGTTACTGGTATTCAACGTTTCATTCTCACTGAGGTCTAACGATAACCATAAAGGTTGTTGAAATTTGCATAAAAATCATTAAACACAGAAACATAAAAAATCTACGAGGTGAATTTTACTGGTCTTTGCCACTTCACATAATCGTAACAAGAGGGCAATCCATGGAATTGCAAATCTCATCTCCCTTATATTGTCTACATACCTTGAGTTTTTTTTTTCAAAAGTCCCCTGACTCTCTGGCGAAGAGCCAGGGGCGAAAACCAAACAATACTCCGGAAGGAGTTTTGCTCCCTGAAGGAGTAACAACGTCCCCAAGGGACAAACTTTCACTTAACTGACCCACCCGACAGTGGTCCCGTTCTAGACTAGCTGAATAGAACAGGTCCCACCTGCGCCAGGTAAGTAACCTTGGGGTTAAAGGAATTTCCCAAAATTCTGATAAGCAAATCATGACAGAAGACCACTTCTAGGTCATTTGAACTTCGCTGTCGAACTAAAACGTACTATTTAAAATTATCTCTCATCGCTCTGTACATCTCACGCGCAATTTTATGTTTTTGCTAACATACTGTCTTGCAAATAATGGATAAAAACCAGTTTTAGCTCATTTAAACTTGATTTTCGAAATGTCAAGACGACAAGTTTTCATTTTCAGGTGCCTATCCATCAACCTTGAAATGAATAACAAACAGTTTTAGGAGTTAAACATGGACTAGGCTATTTCGCTAAACTTTGGCAAAGTTGAACTTTTAAATAGTACATTTTGACCTTTACACTTTTAGCAACCAAAAAGCACAATTGTAATTTTTTGCAAATTATGGCAAAAATATAAAAAAAAAATGAATTTTCGCAAATTTGAGTTTAACCTTTGGAGTCATCAATTACGCATGTATAAGTTTTCAGAGACAGAGGCATGAGACGATGTACCTCAAGCTAATACCACCCCCTGATCTTATTATGGTAAGCTTCATAATAATGCTTGTGTAATATTTGTAAACGACGTCTACTCACAGAATGTTTCTTTCCTTACTTTCCATAGTAATCTACATAAATTTCACCTAGCCTGGTCACCTTTAACTCTTTTTTACCAGAGGCGGCGGCCCGGGGGGGTGGAGCATGTGCTCCCATTGATTCAGAAAATTTTCCCAAAAATTTGAAAATTAGCCACAAAGGCTCTAAAGCTATACATTTCTGTAGGGGGGAGGGTGAGGTGCCAATAATAAATGAAGTATGAACGAAGTATGTAATTAATTGAAAGATTTGCCAAAGATACCACCAGTTTGCATCTAAGCCACCTTATCTAAACAAGAATTTTTCCAGGGGAAGGGTTGTTCCCCCTCCACTTAGACAACACACTTTTCCTTTATAGTCAACCAAAAATAAGAATTTACTAAATTGTGAGTTTTCCAATATATCATCAGTTCAAAAATTTGTCAAAAATAGCACCATTTGCATCTATGCCATCGTAAATGAACCAAATTTCCCAAGGATATCACCTGCTTAAAGGGGAATTTTCATCATCCCAGACAGTTCCAATTCTCCCAACTATGCAACATCTAGCTCCTCCCATAACTGTATGAAGCTACTCCTTGTGCAGGAATAAACCTGTTTTATTGCTTAAGGCCATGTCCTGGTGAGCATACAAGGTTATAAAATGTAGTAAAAGCACTCTCTCTGCCTTGTGTGGAATGTGAGCTACTCTGCATCTTTCAAATTTTCAAACTTTGATGTCAATCAAAGAGCAGTCACCAACTGAGAATTTTCATACCCCTACACTAAAAATAAACTTTGGGGTGATGACTGCCTGTCTTTAAGGTTGACAAAGGAAGCATTTGCTCCCGGTGCAAACCAATGGGAGTTTGCACAATTTACACCGACTTTCTGGGTTTATCTTGGATGGGCTTAAGGCATCATCTTCTGTAGTGCCCCCCTCTTCTGTAGTGCCCCCCCCCCTCACCAACCTCTGCCTGCCCCATTGATTTTTGCAGTATTATATCGACAATCCCGCGAAGCTGGGTTGCGTCTTCTTGCTTGCATATTCAAGGGTAATAACGTCTTCATTTGGAAAGACAATTGTTTCCTGTGTTTAATGTGTTTTTTCGGTCGATTATGATATGCTCTGAGCATTGTCAGTGACAATACTCTTGATCCACTACAGCATGTGGGGAATACCCTATAATGAGTGATCATTGCTTGCATTTATCATTATTTACCTCTTTGTAAGGTACCTAGGCAACCTCTTCCTTGCCAAATGAATCCTAACAAGGGGACTTGACAGCCTTAGCCAATAGCTTACCTTACGCTCTTTTCGTTTCCTTTTAAATGTAGTTTCTTTCCTTTTAAATGGGGGTCATCACTCAATTCCCTCTCCCTTCGCATCTGCACCTGAATAATCCATCCGAGTAGCGACACATTCTTGAGAACCAAAGGTGTTCACTTAGCTTGCAACTCGCAAGTTTCCTAAAGTATACCTGGCTTTAACTTCATATTTAAAACAGTTTTAGGTTTCTTTTTCACGTTATGGCGTAAAGGGGAATTTTCATCATCCTAGACAGTTCCATTTCTCCCAACTATGCAACTTCTAGCTCCTCCCATAACTGTATGAAGCTCCTCCTTGTACAGGAATAAACCTGTTTTATTGCTTAAGGCCATGTCCCGTGAGCATACAAGTAGCCTACGTAGCGCCTCTGTGGCTGCCGCCCCTTTTGTAGGCTGCCGCCCCTCAGTTTGTTTTTTCGCAGCGATGAGCTGAACGAAAAAACTTCGTCCACTCCGCGGGGTAGCATACAAGGCTATAAAATGTAATAAAAGCACTCTCTCTGCCTTTTGTGGAATGTGAGCTACTCTGCATCTTTAAAATTTTCAAACTTTGATGTCAATCAAAGAGCAGTCACCATCTGAGAATTTTGATACCCCCACACTAAAAATAAACTTTGGGGTGATGGCTGTCTGTCTTTAAATTCGTCATTTTACCCACTTAATTCACATTTGAACCGTTTTGCATGATGCTCTTCTTAAAAGGAAGGTTAAGGCATCAATTTTCTTATAAATGTTAGATGGGTACTCCATCTAAGTATACTGGACAATTTGCCAACGTTCAGTTCCCATTAGTGGTTCGTGAGACACAAGCATAAAGGTATCGCTTCACGCAAAAGTGAACTTATTGCAAGTACAAAAAACATCATAACCTCACATTAATCAACATTATTTTGATTTTGTTGAAACTTAACAGTCATTTTTCTTCCAAAATCTCATGTTTTTGTAAAGTAAATGTATGAGAAGCATTGGAATTTACAACCTTTACATTTTCTTTGCATGGAAAACTCACATCATACCCCTTTCAAGACCAAACAAAATATATCAAAAAACGAAAAAGCAAAAACAAAGTCAAAGCAGTGTTCATCATTGTGACAAGATGACATCACTCCTGTTTGCTTTAAATTTACTTTAAGTTACAAATACAATAACTTCATCTGCAATATCTCGAGATCCGAGAACCACACATAGAAAATGAATAAAATATGGTGGTTGGTCTCGGGTGTTCTTCCGTTTTAGACAAAAACTGAGAAAACCGAAAAACCTACGATTCAATTTTCTGTAAACTAAATGCCTCATTTCATGGTACAGATTAGCATCACGTACGGTACCAGTACCAAATGGCAAAACAATATGTTTCACCATTCAGCTATCACGTGAGGCCTCATGATAGGTTGTCTTTAGTTCCTTAAGACGTCAGCCACTTCACGTAATGTAGATGCACCTTAATGCGGTAATGTTATGAATCTGTCGGCATTCACGAATGAGTCCTTGGGTTCATTTTGTCTAAACCCTGATCCGCCGCTGCTGCCTTATTCATTTTTTATAGGTGTAAACTCAAATAAAAGTGGCCCACGACCAAAAAACAATTGACACACTTGCTTTAAATTTTAAATGTTATGAAAGTACGGTACAGGACATTTATGGACAGGGTGTTCGAAAATAGGCACTGTGTAATGGTCCTTTCTTGAAGTACCCCCTCACTACTTTGGTTTTCTCCACTCCACATTATCGGTGGATAATGGTAAGGAGAAATCGTATCTTGATTTCTCCTTCCCATATTTACAGAAAGGGGTGGGAAAACTGGCATGTCAGATTTCACACCACCGAGATGTTCTCGGCTTACGTATAAAAGTGAGTTACAGGGTAACCAGCCAAAATGAGGCCGTAGTTTCCACGTAACTAGATTTCTGCCTGTTCTTCGTTCTTCGTTCTTCGAAGTCATTTACGCCATGGCCACGTGCAGGGGCGGCGGAACAGATTTAAGCGGAGCACCACCATCGGCTGGCGCGGAGCGTACAAGAAAATTCTTGACTTTACAAACCTCCAGATGGCCGGAAACGTCACTTCCCGAGTGTTCTAAGCTGCCTGTACCCAGCCTTGAAATATGGATGTTATGTCCGCAATTTCTCAATGAAGGAGAAAAAATAAATCTATGAAAAATGGTAATACATATTTCTAAGAGGAGAGCCACCACCAGTTGGCGCGGAGCGTACAAGCAAATTTTTGGCTTTGCAAATCCTCCAGATGGCCGGAAACGACACTTCCCGAGTGTTCTGTATGTATCCAGCCTAGAAATATGGATCACATGTCTGCAATTTCTTAATTAATGAGAAAAATATCAATCTATGAAAAATAGTAATACATCCCTTACTCAAAATCCATATCTGGCTTTATATCTGGAAATATCTGGTTGATTAAAGACTTTATATGGCCATATAAAGCCATATATAACTTGATTAAAACACAACCCAGATATGCATATAAAGTTTGATATGGCCATATAAAGCCAGATATAACTTGATATAATCGTGATCCAGATATGTATATAAAGTTTGATATGGCCATATAAAGCCAGATATAACTTGATATAATCGTGATCCTGATATGTATATAAAGTTTGATATGGCCATATAAAGCCAGATATAACTTGATATAATCATGATCCAGATATGTATATAAAGTTTGATATGGCCATATAAAGCCAGATATAACTTGATATAATCGTGATCCAGATATGTATATAAAGTTTGATATGGCCATATAAAGCCAGATATAACTTGATTAAAACATAACCCAGATATGCATATTAAGTTTGATATGGCCATATAAAGCCAGATATAACTTGATATAACCGTGATCCAGATATGTATATAAAGTTTGATATGGCCATATAAAGCCAGATATAACTTGATATGCTAGATATGCAAATGAGCATTTTGTTAGTTTGTTTTATTATTTATTTGATTTGATTCTTGGATTATGCTTGTTACAAACTAAGACATGTTTTGGATACAGCATCACCTTCCCAGACATTGCAGTTATTTAGTGGCTATACTTCTGTTAATACCGCAGTGTACTAAGTGAACTTAGGCAAATAATTTGCATATTTGGGCGGAGCTTGTATCTAAACCTACATTTTTAATGATTTAGGAAGTTGAAAGTAAAATACGCACCACGCAGTAAACAAAATTTAGAGTCAAATACGTAATTAAGTTTAAAATAAGGAGCCCATATCACTGTGATTACATAAAATAGGAAATTTCAAGGCATTTTTCTGTTCACTGTTATGAAATAAGTTGAATTTATGTACTTAAGTCAATTCAACCTAATACTTACATTAAATTCTAATTCATGGAGCACTTAAACATTGTTTTCTGGTCAGTTAAGTCAAAGTATGTCCCTTGGGGACGTTGTTACTCCTTCGGGGAGCAGAACTCCTTCGGGAGTATTGTTTGGTTTTCGCCCCTGGCTCTTCGCCAGAGAGTCAGGGGACTTTTGGAAAAAAATTTCTGGTGTTCAAAGTCTTCATGAGGAGTGTGGACTATAAGTCCTAACTATGATTCATAACTAAAGCAGATCTGTGCCATATAAAGGCTTGATCCAGATAGAACTTTATCTGGCCTTATATGGTTTTTATCCGATCTGATATAAATTCCATATCTGGTGCAGATATGGGCCAGATATAAATTTCCATATATGGGCCAGATATGGGCCATATAAAGAGTGAGCCATATAAAGTTTTATATGGGTCATATATGGCACAGATATGGGCCAGATATAAATCTCTTTATATGTGGCATATATGGATTTTCCATATATGGGCCAGAAATGGAGTAGCCATATATGGGGCATATCTGGGCCATATAAAAGTGAAACTTTACCTGGGCCATATATGGCCATATATGGCCTTTATATTATATCAAGTTACATCTGCCCAATTCTTGTACAAGCCAGATATGAATTCCATATGGGCCAGATATGAAATCCCATATCTGGGCCATATATGGATTTTGAGTAAGGGATATCAGATGAGTTGAGCAAATATTGGGAGGGGGGCGAACATACCTTTACTCCCTCATTTTTTTCATTGGGGCTGAGCTCCCCCCACGCCCCCCGGTTCCGCCGCCACTGGTCACGTGTCTACTTGACACGATGTTACCTTACATTCTTTTTGCCTTCAAACGGTTGTGTTAAAACCAGTTCCATCTTGGTTAAAGCAAATCTAATGCATCTCGTCTGATCTACATTGAATAATAGGTGTGTCTGCCAACTTCCAAAAAATTACGAGTGGTATCATACAAAGGCTGAAAATCCCGTCAAATGCATAAACATACACAGAAGATCCAAATGCATCACGAATAAGCCCTGCAAGAAAATATAAATGAAACAGATGACAAAATTACAACGGAATCTTAGGATAGGAATCATTTTAGAACTTAGAATAAAAAGTACAGTCCAGTTGAAACTGCTTGTATTAAAATATCGTCCGTAGAAACCAAGTTGGCTGTAGAGAAGGAGCATTAAGCAAGTAGTATTTTGTAGTATGGTAGCATAGTGCCACTTTCCGATTTCCATCAAGTTTAACCAGTCCTCTGGTGTCAACGATTGTCAAAGCATCTCCCGTCGACAGTAGCTGAGATTTGTGTGAAAAAGTGGAGGGGGGGGGGGGGGTTAATCGGCTCTTGGGGCAAAAGTTTCAAAGTGAAAGCAGGCCTCCCTGGTGAAAGTCAATGGGAGCATTTCCAAAAAGTGGGGGATATATCCCTTCCCCTTCCGGGACTTCCGCCTATGCCCATCGAGCAGCTTCAGAGCCCAAGGGAAATCTTCAATGAGCTGAACAGAGTCCTTTACAATCATTGCATTCCTTTTCATCACGTGATACTCACCTGACATAACACCGCCTAACTGAGCACCAATACCATCGACGAGGAATATTAGCGTAGCCGCCTGTTTGAAATGGTGTTTGCAAACTGTAGAGGGCAGTATCCCAACCAAAGCAGTAACATTAGTTCCGATGCTGAATCCAGACAAAAAGGTTAGACAGCAGATAATATAAAATTGCTTGACAAGCAAAGACACCACCAAGAGACTAGTTCCATTAACGATGTAAACAGCTAGACCAAATATGTAAATATGCATTTTTTTCGTTTTGAAGAGAATTAGGGTTGTAATTTGGGACAAAAAGCCGCTGACTCCCCCTACAGAAGACAGAAAGACGGCCTCGTATGGGGTCAAGCCGACGGATCTACCGAAAGACACTAGAAATCCAGCCCATGATGTCAACATATACAATGCAAAGACCTCTGAAATAGCAAGCAGAATCACTTTCTTGTGCACTCTCAGTGATAAATAAGAAGAGAGCCATCTACACAAGACGGACCCTTTCTGGTTTTCCTTTTCCGAAATCTGCATGTCTTCGTTTCCATCTCTTTGGCTTGTCTCCATTGTCGAATCTGCACTGTCGGACATTTGATTAAGTGTGGCTTGTCTCGAAGGTTGTCGTAATCCGAACCCGAAGGCTGCTAAATTCCAATTAATCGCTCCATATAGAAGTAAAGATTGATTAACCCCGTAAACTGTCCTCAAAAACTGGAGAACCACCGGTAGGATTCCCATCCCTACAAAATGCCATAACCCGGCTATTGACATCATACTACCGAAGTTTTCTTTGTGGTATTGCTTCACCGCTATGATTGCGGGCGCTGCACAGAATCCGAATCCGATACCTGCTCCAAAACACAAATATGATTTTCATGTTATACAATAAAGTTTTTTCGGAGGTTTCCACATTTGGAGAACCCTTCACCTACGAAGGGTAATAATAATTACACATAAAAATCGGCTGATTCACTGCAGAATCGATCATTTACTTCCAAGGCTTTCAAGGCACCCGAGTCTTAAGTATAGGACAAATACTCAAGAGCTTACGAGCCAGAAGCCCCCTTCCCCAGTTAGGTACTAACCTATCTCTCGGGCAGATTTGTGAGAAAAAAAAATAGGAAAATCGGTCGATTTGCTCGGGTAGCAGGGTTTTCTAAGGAGAAAAACTGCTCATCCCCCTGTGATAAACCTTCCGCCGTGCATATAATTGAAGCGTAGGTTAAAGGACATACAAGTATACATTTGCATATTTTGAAGCCCTAAAGGTTAGCATACTGAGCTTAAAAATCGTGCATGCATTAACGAAGGTAAATGCTGAACAAAACCTAAAGAAATAGGCCTACCGAAAAATTCAAATGAGTGTTGTCACTTTCTGAAACTAATTGACAACAGTTTTTATAATCTTTTGTATTTCCATATATTTTTCTGTAATTGCACAGACATTTCTAAAAGTGTAAGCTACATTTTCAAATGGACAGATAACGAGATGGTTATTGGACCGTGATCAAAGTTTCCCCACATGAATGCACTCGTCACCAACTGGCACTCACTGCGCCTTGCACAAGCCTATGATTAACATATAGTTTCGTATGTTTACCTGAGGCTGCGAACCCAACGTGAAGTTGCCACACAGAGTCAGTTGTCAAACCACAGAAAATATAACCAGCGCCAGCCAGTAGTCCACCAGCCACGAACAATTCTTTATTGGTAAATATCTCGAGCAAAACCACAGCAAGTGGTGCTGCAAATGATAAAGAAATAGACCACATTAACCCTTGTAAACAAATGACATAAATGGTAGAATAAATTGATCCTTAGAAACTAATCTATTGCAACGTGACATGGGTGCCGCGAGAGTCGACTGTGGCTGTATCTCTGGAAATCTGCAGTGATGGCTGCCCTTAGAAGCTGAGCCAAGGTTGGTAGGGCACCCATGTGAAAATATTTAACCAGTGTGCCACCATCAGTTGGCGCGCCTCTCATCATGAAGAAGATGAAGAAGAAGAAGAAGAAGAAGAAGAAGAAGAAGAAGAAGAAGAAGAAGAAGAAGAAGAAGAAGAAGAAGAAGAAGAAGAAGAAGAAGAAGAAGAAGAAGAAGAAGAAGAAGAAGAAGAAGAAGAAGAAGAAGAAGAAGAAGAAGAAGAAGAAGAAGAAGAAGAAGAAGAAGAAGAAGAAGAAGAAGAAGAAGAAGAAGAAGAAGAAGAAGAAGAAGAAGAAGAAGAAGAAGAAGAAGAAGAAGAAGAAGAAGAAGAAGAAGAAGAAGAAGAAGAAGAAGAAGAAGAAGAAGAAGAAGAAGAAGAAGAAGAAGAAGAAGAAGAAGAAGAAGAAGAAGAAGAAGAAGAAGAAGAAGAAGAAGAAGAAGAAGAAGAAGAAGAAGAAGAAGAAGAAGAAGAAGAAGAAGAAGAAGAAGAAGAAGAAGAAGAAGAAGAAGAAGAAGAAGAAGAAGAAGAAGAAGAAGAAGAAGAAGAAGAAGAAGAAGAAGAAGAAGAAGAAGAAGAAGAAGAAGAAGAAGAAGAAGAAGAATTTTAAAACTATCGATCTTTTAATATTTTCTGTAAACTTGTTGCAAATTGTCAAAATTTTCTTGCGTAAACTGTTCTGCTCATTAAATTTGAATGGAATATATCCGTCACGCCTTTTTATAAATGTTCCGGACCCAATAGGCCCTGCACCCGCAGATGTACCTTTGGTATTACGTGAGACGGTGAGAGCGTCTACCTTTCGAGTGTACCTCATTTCTGCAACCTTTTCCGCTCTTAAGGGTGACTTAGTACCGAACGCTTGTGTAGAGGGCGCATTTGGGATACAAATTTGCCAACAAAACAAGTGTGACGACAACCTGACCAAACATGTTTTGGAAGCAAAAGGGGTTCGCTAGAAGTGAGATGTCTGGCTACATCTTGCTTGAGCATCGGGCTTGCCCCCATATAAATTCACCTATGTATTAATTGTACGAATCATCGGGGACAAAAAAGAGACTGTGTAATGAGGCTGTTGTTGCTTTTCCCCGAATAGGCATTCACGTGTACAGAACGCGAATTAATAACAAGTAGAGAAGAAGACTATAGGTGGATTGCTAGTCCTGAAATGACCATGATTTAGAATTTTCAAAGCGTTAATGGTGTATGTATAGCTCTTATATGGCCGGTAAACTTGTTGTACACATTTGCAACGAAGATACTCAGTTACTCACAACCTCTTCAGTATGCTCAATCACCCAAGTAGGCCTAACGTCAAAAAGCGAACTCACTTGAACAATTTGCAAGCCCCTGCCATGATTTGATTCACTTCAAGGGTAAGCATGCCAGCTCAGTATTCCGTTGGTACAATCTGGATATTTTACGCTACGCCAGTCACTCGGATGCCGGTTGATAAAACTGTATAACAGGGACAATTTTAGATATAAAACTCCTTGGTGCAGAAAGTTCTGAAACTCTTCAACCGTAAAACGGTCATAATAATATGCAGCAAGGGTCGGCAATCCAGAGGCCGTGAGCCAAAATTATCTATCTTTATCTGAAAATAATTGGAAACGAGCCTAAAAGAGGGAGTGTCTTGCCATTTTCTTTGAGATAATTTTACATGGTTAAAGCTGCTTTTATTCAAAATGGTGCAGAACATTATAATGTTTAAAGTATGAAAGTTATGTTAAGATAGCAATATTATCAGCAGCTCATGTCATTGAATTTGAATTGGAATAGATCGAAAATTACTTGAAAATTACTATATATTGGCACCTTTATTTCAAGGAATAAGAACTTTGCAAGTGTCACATTTTCTCCTATACTAACGAATCATATATGCATGGTAGCCACAGAACTTAAATGAAAAATTTTGTACTTTGCACCTCGATTTTCTTTAAGGTAAAGTGTTTAAAATACCAAAATTTCAAACCTCAGTCTCAAGAGAGGTGTGACTGAGGTCGGTTTTGGTACCATATTAATCCCCTCATAAAATAGGCTACCTCACTGTGAAAAATTCCCTGGTTCCTCACTGTCGGCCGTCGCCGAACCTTCCTTGTACTTATGTAGGGGCATCATCCTCACAAGTGAGATCCCTTTCTGAGCCTCCTGCAATAACTGTAAAAATATAGGCATATGAGTCAGAGGGGTGGGCTGGAGTCCACCCACCCAGACGGCCCCTTCCCTTGTTAGAGTTCGAGCAAAACCTATCTCTCAGGTTGCTTTTTTGAAAACCCGGTGAATTTTCTCCTGTAATACAGTTTTCTACCCGACAAAAATGACTCATCCCCTCCCCCCAGAAAAAAAAAACATTGCGTAGTACGCCCATACATAAAGTACGAATTCAAGTAACTGTGGCATAGGGGCCGAAACACTTGAGAACCCCTGTTGCATGTATACACACAGTGGCATGAACTGGGACATTTTTTTCTGTACGATACATTACTATCATTAGATGCAGGAAGGTACAACACCTCCCTGGTAGGTGAAAGAAAAATAGCTGAGTGTGTTTTAAACTGTCCCAATTATCAGTGCATGCTTTTCGCAGGGAATTATATTTTATTGCTGGTAAGAAAGAGATGTATGGTCAGTTTGAAATCTGAAGTCTCCTCTTTCAAGGACACGTTAAATGGGCATGTGTAGGACTTCTTTGCAAAGTGAAAGCCAATATTTTCAATTTTTAATCAGCTGAGGTGACATATTCCCATGCACGGAGCCCCGTCGATCGTGATTCAATTCCTATTAATTGGTGTGATTAAAACATTTTGCGAAATGTTCATTTCAAAACATCATCTTACATGTCACTTCTCATAAGGGGAAGGTCCTCCTGTGTGGGGACCAAAGTTGTATCAGAGGGAACCAGCTTTCCCAGTGTTTGGATATTTCCCTGCTCGGATATTCTTCTTCATAATTTTATGTGCACCATTCCCAACAACCATTGTTTTATGTGGCATAGTCAAGTCTACAGGTCTCAGCTAGAGGGTCGAAGTTGGAAATGTGTTGCGCCCATAGCCTCCGGCAAGTTCTTGTCCACTTTCTCCCTTCAGTCGGGGCCCCACTGAAGGTTAGATTGCCCTTAGGAGAAGTAGGCAAGGTGAAGTGCGGCAGTGCCATACTAAACTACACACTAACGACAACCCAGAGACTCAGACTCACAACCTTTCGACTGAGAGGGCAAGCACTCTCACTAGGATATTCCGCCTTGTCTACCTACCCATCTCCGTCTCCTCAGTCCCTACCCTCTCAACCTTTCCTTCCCTTCAGTCTGCAAAACTCCCCTCCAGTATACATTTACGACCCTTTAATCCCTATTTTCGGGAAGATTATTTAGTCACTGAAAGTCCAAAAGCAGCTCCCCCACCCCATCTAAAAATTAAATTCACGTCTGCTAATGTGCAATGGTATTTGTATTTGTCATAAGAAACTTACCCATCATCAAGGCTAGCCCATTCTGCAAAGAAAACGCCCAAGCCACTAGTGAATGGGTCGAGTCAACCTGTAGAACGATATCGTCGAGTAGGACTCCGTTGGCTTTTATAGACCCGGTATAGAAAAATCCACGGGCGCACGCCGCTATTAATACAATCCACTTTACATTCATCACAAGTTACTCTGTTCATTGCCCAACTTCTTTTGTTGAAAGAATATATATTTAGAGTGAACAATGGAAGCTGAATCTTAGTCTTGGTCACGACGTTAGTTTGTGCTTGTCATTCTGTCTGACAATGAGGGCGTTTGTCTATTCATATGTTCAAGCTCTTATCTTTGTAATTACCAGCATCGAACAAAATCCGTGGACGTAAGTGAGGGCACACGTACTGTATCAAAGAATGAAAACAAGAAGCCGTAGGCTCATGGGTCTTCTTTCCCGGGGGTAGGGGCGGCAGCACTTTTTCCCTAAATGTCAAAGCATGTTTGCTCGGAAACAACATATATTTTGCCCTAAAATAGGAAATTTTCTGCCAGAATGGGTTACCGCGACCCCATCCTTGTACCCTTAAGTATGAAGAAGGTACATCACAATGGCATCTTAAAGAGACTAAGTCCCAGTCAAAAATGATAAGCAAATCATAATTTCATTTATTGGTTTTTGTTTCTTCGCAGTGCATCAAAATCGATCAAACAATTCTTTCAACTTACCACGTTCATTAATAGTCCAGGAAAGATAATGATTTTTTGGCTTAAGCTAGAACTAACTCCCTACAAAGGTTTTTCTTCACAATGCAAATTTTTTGAAGTTCCCATAATGACATCATTGTACTCCTCTTGTCAACAATGACATATTTCTTGTCTCATTTCTTGTCTCATTTCTTGTCTCTGTTTTGTTCATAGTATATATATATATATATATATATATATATATATATATATATATATTATATATATTTATATATATATATATATATATATATATCTATATCTATATCTATATATATATATATATCTATATATATATATATATCTATATATATATATATATATATATATATATATATATATATATATATATATATATATATATATATATTGAATTCTCATCCGAGCTATCTGTTAGTTGAATGAGAGATATCTGTAATGTGAAGTAAAGATAATTTCAATTCCATTGAAGATCTTTTCAACTATATTCAAGGTATCTTTAGTTCTATTAAACATATCTGCAATTGTCTTAAAGAAACCTTGAAATCAATTTCAGATTTTCTGTAATGGTGTGTATTAAGGGTTTTAAATTATTAATTGTCATGGTAAATGAATTACAAATATCTAAAATTAAAGATATCTGCAATCTAGATACAAACTATTATGGTTTGTTATATGGTAGCTACATCTGATGCTACGTAGACAGCCTCTTTCCATAAAGATATTTTTAAGGCAAAACCCTTGTTACGAGCATTAATATATTTAACTGCAACGAATTACATCTTTCTATATGATAATTGTGGCAGCTAGATTTCTTAAAACACTTGGTACATTTATATGGTGTGATATTTGAAAAAAGTGGCATGTTTTTTTTTGGCATACTTTGGGCATTTTTAATTTTACCAGAAACGGAATTACCCATATTGTCAGACAAAGGAGCGTATTTTAGAACTTCTCCTTTATGAAACATGTAAACGTTGTAAGTGAACAGACATTTGCACTGATAAAAATATCTGTTTACTTTAATATAGGCTAAAATGAAGAGGTACAAAACTAATACAGAAGAAGTGCTGTGAACTCGTTCCAAAATTGAAATCTGTTTTTTCAGGAAACGTGCACTCTATAAATCGAAAGGATTATTATTACTATTATTCTTTATTCTTTGTTCTGAAATTTTACATTTTACAAAATTTTTTATCAGTGTACCAAGTCCATCTGTCATCTGTTTCTTTTTTTTTTCTATCATGACTATGGATAATATTTTCATCTTGTTAAAGAGGGAAAGGCACCATGGTAGAACGATCATCTTCGACTGGTTGGCACTTTTCTGCCTGGTGCTAAAGCTACTGCCCGAATTGCATTGTGTATCCTTATTTTTGCTTACTCCATCCTGATCATATCAGAATATATCTTCAATTATTTTTTTTATTTTTTATTTTGCTGCAAGAGTTTATTTTGCTTAAAGATCATATCGATTTCAAGAATGATTCTAGGCCAAACACCTTTTTTAAAGTTGTTGAAATCTTAGGATTCATTTTGAGAAAACTGATGCTATACTTCAATTGGCTTTCTTCACCCAGGGTTACGTAAGTACCTGTAAGGTTAATAACCATCGGTCGCACCAACATAACTGCTGCCACACTGGAGGGATTGTCTCCGGGACGATTCATCATGTGGGAAGGGTAATATGTACGGCGGCTTTAATTAGGCTTGCCTAGATATTAATAATGGAACACTAAAATGCAAATATCATTTAAGATTTTAATGGCATTGCTCTTTGATCATTGTTGGGAAACAGGTTGCCTGAGTCAGAGGGTCTGTCCTGGGAACCGTTTATATTCAGCTGTGTCACAAGTAGTCGTTGCCGGTGATGACATCATTGGTCTTAAATGCTTGGATTCAGACAAAGCACTCTTATTTGCAGATATTTCCTTGATACTTGTGTTATTCAGCCTTGAAACATTAATGTGAACACCAGAACTAAATTTCTACATTCCTCATCTTCATATAAAGATAAACAAAATGGCAGCTATTTTAGATTCATGCGAATTAGGTTTAAGCCAATTATCTTATATACGTAATACTGTTACACCTGTGTTTCTTCAACATTAGAAACTAGCCATCAATACTACTTTTCCACGAGTCTCATATTTTGAAATACAGTCAAGCTATCAAAATAGCGGCCATTTTGGTTTTATGCAAGTTCGGCACGAACCAAATATCACATGTTGGTATCACTGCTAAATTGTGTTATAGCACCATGAAAACATGGGTGTCAAACCAGAATTACTCTTTCACGAGCCTCACGAGATATGGATGAAAGTCTATCAAAATGGCTCCCATTTTGAATTTATGCAAATTAGACCTCAGCAAAATGTCAGATGCTAGTGTTTTTGCTATAACTGGATTTCTCGACCTTGGAAATGTAAGTAAAGAAACTAAAATAATTCTTCACTAATTAGACCTCACAAGTATGGACATAGACACAACAATAATTTTTCTAGGAGTCTCAGATCTCGAGTTATGGACAAAAATCTATAAAAATGGCCGCCATTTTGAATTTATGCAAATTAGACACATTTCCGCAACTCTGATTTTCTCGGACTTTAAGCATGTCTTTATGGGTACATCAACGAAATGCATTCTAAAGTTCAAACTTTAATTTTCTTGGACTTATATGTAAATTAACTACATTGTGAAAACCTGCATAGGCCGGGGACTATAACCCCTAGCCCCCTCCCTACCCCTAAAAATGGGGCAAAAGCTTTTCCTCCGGCAAATTTTGGGAATATTTTTCGGACAGTAAAGGTTTTTCTCTAGCATATACGGCTCAGTCCCTCCCTACCGGCTTTGAAGTATCCCGAATGCATGACAAAGCCGTGAGGCTTGACTAGTAATTACTTTCCCTTAGTAAATGAAAGGCCGAAATGAACAAAGGAACAGAAGCTTACAGTAAATTCATTACAGAAAAAGTTTATTGGTATCTTTCGAAAATATGCGATTGGAGGACTTTCCAGTAGGTAAGTATATGATGTACTGTGGTAAAGAATTCCATGTGATAGCCTGCTTGTTCGATAAGCCCACCCTTAATAATTCCTAGCAAAAATGGGTTGCAGCTTAGGATATGCGTATTAATTGCTTTTCTTGTACTATGTGCGTGGGTGTCTAGCGTATGATTCTAAACAGCCAAACGTGGAAGAGAATACAAGAAAAAAAAAAGAATTATGAAGAGAATTACATGTAAATATGGCAACCTTTATATTAAAATAGCATACTCAAAAATTCCTTAAAAACTGGAAACATGACAGATATCTGGACTTTGGAGAAGTAGGGGTAACGGAATATCCATGAATGTTTCAATCACATAACGAACGTCACATTCCAGTACCGAGCTTAAAGTTCCATGATTCGAAATAAACTTTTAGGGTGTTCTTTACCTATTGGCTGCACAGAACAATCTTCCTCAACGAATTCACTCATTCAAAACTGTGCCTTTTCCCACAATTCAATATATTTTGTCACATTATTCAACAAATTTTTGGCAACTAAATCAAAGGACAAAATAAAGTGAAACTAAAACTGACGCAATGATAGACAAAGAAACACTGCGTTGATCGCATGAAAGCGAGTCTGCAGGTGTTGTTCCCGTAACACTTTAAAAGTAACTCGATATAATTACAGTTACTTCCAAAAAATTGTAACTCCTTACAGTTACAATGTTAAAAAAGGTAGCTGGTTACAGTTACTATTGACGGACAAGTAACTACAGTAGTTACCTATAAAATGTAACTAGTTACCCCAACTTGCAGACTTGAATACACGGGTATCTCTTGCGAGATAAGGGAGGGGATCAGGGGGTGTAACAGATACTGTAGTGTCATGTAGTATGTAGTGTGTTGCAGTGTGGAACGATGCTGACCGCCATTTTGTTGTTTATCACTAAAATTGCATACTGATGGTGCAATACTTATTTTGCATGAAAGCTAGACAGTGCACACGGCCCCTTGTCCGTCTAGGTTCCCCTTCCCCATTGTGATTGGTCATTTACGTTGACATGGTACTTTCAGCCAATCAGCAAGTGGTATCCCATAATAGTAACTTCCTGCTCTTGGTCGTAATCTCAGAATTCCCACGCACTCGTGCTGCAGACCTTGAAACGTAAACACCACGTAGTCATCTTGTATATAGTTAATTAATTCTTTTGGCCGGCCTCACTAATCATCATTTTGGAATGGAAATAAATCAAGAATCATCTGCAAATCAACGTTATTTGAACTCTCTTTAATTTTCTGTCTGTGGAGTTACACCCCAAGATCCCTGTACGAAGCCTTCGCAAGAGCGATTGGCCCACAACACGACAGTAGGGACGGGATACGTGGGAGAACAGTCGCCCCTTCCTTGTACCGGATAATAAGCTGGTGATACGCAAAAAGTCTCAAGGATCCCTCCTGCATTTCACTATGGATACTGTGGGCACAGGCTTTCAACGACCAAAATGCAACAATGAATAAGAATACTGTGTAGTAACTTATTAGATCTATTTGTTAGACGAACTTTGGTTGCAATCAAAAGTCTTCCAGTTCTACTCTGTACAAGGAGATTTGTACAATCGTATCGCATAGTTAAGAGAGGCGGGTGGATTTTAACGGAGATCGGGGTTATTGCAGAACTAGAAGTCAGTTCTCCTCAAAGATACGAATAAGATAAAACGATGATGGGCTGTAATTTTAACCAATAAAATTTTAAATCTTCAAGGTTTAAAGTTGGTCCAAGAGAGTTTCATAAGTACCAAACTCAAGCTACGGAACCTGGCCTGGAATGGAAAAATTCCTTAAGCGGAATTAATCCGGAATGTGCTGTAGCTGTAAATCAGTCTGAGATCGATCGATGCGGGACCCGCCGCGTTTCCCGCAAAACGCTTTTCGAAACGCGATTTTGGTATGAACGGGTCCATAGAAATACGTACAAAGTGATTTGCTTTGCGGCTCCCGCGCCGCAAAACGCAGCAGATTTCGATTTTGGTGTGAACGCACCTTAAGAGGAATCGGACTCCTTTTCATCCGAGTCTACAGAATGAAAATTACTCTAGGGTGAATTAAAGGTCCATTGTTATTGGTACTCACTACAAACATAAATGACCATGCACGGACAGTCAACTGGTTACTGTGCTAGTGGGTAGAGCTGTCAAATTGACTCCTTAACGTGACGATGACCTTATTAATCTGTTTCACTTTATTTCTCTTACTCACCTCGATTAGGTATAAGAGACTTACAAATAGCTCACTTGATAACTGAAATAGTTCAGCTCAGTTAATAACACGATAAAATTAAAAAAGATGACATGAACACAAGTAACGTAAAACAAAAATCATTCAGTTACACCAAGGAATATAAATGATGTATCATGTAAGATAGTATGTAAAGTATTATGAAAACCAGACATAGGGCCACTAGAATCAGACCGGGCTGCGAGGACTCGGGTGTAGGACTCGAAACTGGCCTCAGTCGAATCAGGAACTGAAGTCGGAATTGGCTAAGACTCGGATTAGATGGACTCTGGTACAGCCCTGAAGCAGCAAAAAGAGATGATAAAAACATGGAAAGGTAGGATTTAGCTTTGCCCGTCTGTTTAGGAAACCGTTTCCCATGTGCACCGCCCCAACTGTGTCTTCTAATGTCAAAAAAGCTTATAAAATTTAGTCTTTATTGAGTAACCTTAGTTACGTCACTGACTCGGGATAAATGTAAACTGGAGGGATCGTTGAATATTTCACAACGATTGTCGTAGAGTATAACACACCATATATGATACAGGCAATAAGCACAGTTTTGTACATTAAATAGCTTAGGACACACACCAAGTTTTATTTGTTATAAGAATGACTATATGGTGAATCATTAACGAACACGCACGTCAAAAGCCTAACCAATGGAAAATCACATATCAACTTGTGATCCTAAATTGTGTAGAAACTTTAATGATGGTGTTGATGGAGACGACAATAAAACAGATGCATGATAAAGGTATCGAATATAACATTACTTCCAATAATAAAGGTATCGAATATAATATTACTTCGAATGTGCCATCATTTTGAAAATGTTCTGTTACTTAATTATCCAAATAAAATGTAGTTTGTGGTCAATGCGACTACGGGTTAGAAAAAGTAACGGAACTAAAATGTTACAATTATTTTTGCTCACAATTGTAACTACTAGTTACTTGTTCCGTTACGGGACTGTGAATGTAACTCTTCGGTTCCGTTGCACAAAATGAAATATGTTACAAGAACGGCGTTAGTGGTGGTCTTGTTCAAAACTCTAGTTCATTTCCGTCCACCATATATTGGCTGTGAAGCATACGTACCAGTGCGCCCTCTAATGTACTTGTGATTGAACTCTTCATAACTAGGGGTGCGTTTTAGTCGACTGTTAGTAGGCGTGGCCTAGTTCTGACAGAACTAACAACCAGTTGAGGCTGTTAGTTGTGTTAGATGATTACCATGGCGAATGCGTCGTTCGGGTGATGTCACAATAGACCTGTCAATCAAAAACTTACACTAACAGTTGACAAAAACGCACCCTAGTTTTGAAGAGTTCAATAGTAGATTTAGAGGGCGCACTGGTACGTATGCTTCACAGCCGATATGTGGTGGACGGAAATGAACTAGAGTCTTGAACAAGACTACGTTAGTGGTAACTCTTTACTCTCCAACCCTGAGCGAGAGTGAGACATGTATAATTATATATAGGTCCTAAAAGCTACTGGAGATTCCTTTGATTAGAAAAATGGCGGCATTTTTGTGAAATTGCGGAGCGGCATACCACAATTTATGACATATTTTGAAAAAAGTCTTAATTTAGTTGGTATTTACTTAAAGCAGATTTATCACAGCTTTGTCTGTCCCTCGTTAACTTTTTAAATCCTTAATTAATACTTCCGTCGTCCATGAAAATCGGTAAGATAGGCTACTGAATTGCATTGCGTGGACCCAACCAGGGAAGCTTCCATTAAAGAAAAGATTTACTAGCTAGTCGAGTCTCAGTCATGACTGATTCAGCAAGGGAAGAATTTGCAGACTCTGGATGTTTGGAGCCTCCCCGTCAGCCCGTCGAGCGGATTGCTCACTGAACCCCGGACACCCTAGCACCGACTGAATAAGGAATATGCCAAACAGCCTGCTACTTTTGGAGCCTGGTAAAGTAGCGGTAAATCATGCACAACTCACAGTCCTGCAGTGACACAGCCGAAGCCGATCTATACATAGATCCATTAACATATCATGAATGAGCAATAGAATCAATACGTTTAGGGCTTAAGATTTTATCGGGAAGCCTGAAATTTCAAATAACCATTGTTATTTTTAAGGTACCTTATTACTTTGACCTTTCTTTCTTCTTGTTTGTCAGAAGACTTTTTCTTTGGCTTTGGCTTGTTGCTTCTGTACCAAAGGTCTTTACAAACGTCTTTCTAAAGTTTGCTGAAGGTAAGCTTCGGTTAATTGCCGACGTCTACTGGGTTAACTGAGGACCTCTGACAGTGTCATGTTTGTCACATGCAAATTCATCTAATAGAGTGTGCAACAGAAGACATGGGTGGCGCCAGGCTTGCCCTACGGGGGAGGGGAGGACTAACAAAGGGGGACAAGCAACCCAAAGCCTCGACAAGGACAGCAGAAAGCCGAAAAATGACCACCCAAAAATTTGGTCGCTCAAAGCGCGCCGAAAATTTTGGGCTCTTTATTACCGGAGATTATTTGAAAAAGTTGGGCTTTCATAGGAATTTTGAAAAAATAGGTTTTAAACGTAGAAAATTGGAAAATTTGGGTCTTTTTTACAGAATTTGCCCCAATTTAGACCAAAATTAAGAAACTGTCGGGGCGACTGGACATTGTCATGGACTACATATGTTATCGTTTACAAAATAGCTCCCCGACGAAAGAGGAAAATTTCCCTTATGGGGCGGGCAGCCTTCCCGACGGGGGGGGGGGGGGCATGGCCTCCATGTGGAATGAGATCCCAGTAAACACCCGATAGAGGGCGCGTTGTTCAAAAGATTGGCACAGTGCTCACGACTATGCAGAGAGAACAGGACACCACGCGATACTTGGCCAAGTCTAGAGCAAAGGCATATCCCCCACTTTTGAGCTGGGCACATTACACAAAATGCCACCACCCCTTCACTTTCAGTCAAAGAACCAATCATCAAAATGCTTGTATGTTCCCTTCAAGATCTGAGGAGAATGCCAACTTAGTTTTTGTCCTCACTGATGACAGATTCTTCAACAAAACCCTCAAATTTCCGAGGCGCCTTAGCTGTCCATGTGCGCAAATCTGGGACGCAATTTTACCGTTCGCACCAGCAAATTTCCGGTCTGTTTATGAAATAATTTGTCACGTTTCGTGCCACACATACACACTTCAAAAACCCTGGTACCATCATTACTTTTGCACATGCAACCGAAGTGCACTTGATACCGCATTCATGCATGTCATGTGTATGATGTACCGTAATACAAAACACAAAAGATAAATAATGGCACTGAATTATTTACGATATTGCTGCAACAGTCCCGCAACTTTGTTCCTAGGGTCTTCAGTTTTGGTTTTGGGACGCAATTTTCTGTCTATAATGGATGATTTTGTGCCACGACGTGATAAATGTTAAGGATGTCCACCTGTATTAACTCAGAGTAATGCACGGTGTGAAATAAGGAAGGCAGGTACAAATATCATAGAAAAATATAAAAAATAGCTTTCTGACTTAACATTGATTTATGCCATCACCGGTATTTAAACGAATCTGTTTCAAGTAACAACTTACCGCTACTTCAACAGGCTACAAACGTCCAAAGTATTCCAATTCTTCCCTAGCTGAATCATATATGACTGAGACTCGACTGGTGAATCTTTTCTGGAATGTAATTTCCGTTGTAGGATACATTTCTTCTCGCAAAATATTTAGTTTTTAAATAATAGGCGTTCTGGTCTGGGCACGTTTTGATATGGTAGTGAAAACACTGTTTATTGTGCGACATGTAATATTATGTTGCCAAGGCTAGTGTCGATGGTAGACGTAACAAACGCGTATGCG
>CM055963.1:22640000-22817500 GCA_029531755.1 Holothuria leucospilota | reverse complement strand
TTTTGCACCAGTAGGCTTGAATGTAAAAGACGCGACGAGTAGCTTGCAGAATTTCTCCAGCTGTCCCTCTTCTTAGCCGTTCTTTTCCAATTTTTCTATCAGTTTGGTCTAGTACGTGATCAAGGAAAGTATAACTTTCCGAAACGTTGTACATTTTTACACTTTCAACTTCTTAACGTTATACCAGTTTTATCAACAAGTTGCCTATCTATATATCTATCTGTCTGTCTGTCTGTCTGTCTGTCTGTCTGTATGTCTGTCGTCTGTCTGTCTGTCTTTCTGTCTATCCGTCTATCCATCTATCCATCTGTCCATCTGTCCATCTGTCCATCTTTCCATCTGTCCATCTTTCCATCTGTCCATCTGTCCATCTATCCATCTGTCCATCTGTCCATCTATCTATCTGTCTGTCTGTCTATATATATATATATATATATATATATATATATATATATATGAGTCGAATTAACGTTATATTAAATAGTCGCAAAGAGATCGTGGGCCATTTCACCTTTAACATAAGCACTTGCCTTAGAAGTAAATTCGACTCATTCATATAAAATCGCTACTTCTCTCTACCATATATATATATATATATATATATATATATATATATATATATATATATATATATATATATATATATATATACATATATATATATATATATATATATATATATATATATATATATATATATATTCAAAGTTGCCAAACAAAATGCTACATTTAAGGTGGGATAAGCTGTGATTAGGGAGATTAAAGTGTTCTGTTACTGGAAAGCCAATGCTATTCGACGTATACTATGTTTGTGGTTATTGAAACGGAGTCTAAAGCTTGTGTTACTTTCTCCAATGTATGTGGCGTGGGGACATAGAGTGCAATTGAGCATGTAAACCGCAACATTTTCTGAGTCGCAGTTGAATTTTCTAGGTTGCAATACCGTGCCTGTGGAATTATGAATTATTCTGGATGCACTATCAATGTGTTTACATACAAGGCATCTGGGTTTATTACACTTCACATTACCAAAGCGGGGCATACCTATGGGGCTTAGGGAGGTGCTAACCAATAAGGGCTTAATATTGCGTGGCTGCTTATAATCAACCACCTTAAATGTAGCATTTTGTTTGGCAACTTTAAAACAGCCCAATAGAGAAGCAAGAGCGAAATAAAGACAATCGTTGTTTCGTTTTCAATATATTAGTTGGCGTGTATGTATCTGTTTTCAGGTGTTTTCTTTCTAATCTATCTATATATATATATGTATATATATATATATATATATATATATGTATGTATATATATATATATATATATATATATATATATATATATATATATATATATATATATATATATATTCAAAATACGTCTTTGAAAGTATCCCGCAAAAATCCTCTTTGTCGCTCTACTAGAATTCAAGGAACCAAAAGAGTGGAGGCTTTGAACAAAAAGACCAACACGTCCACCAATCTACGCATTCCTTTGGTCATTCCCCATCACCCATCTGTACGCCCTGTCATAGCAGGGAGGTGTTAAGAAGGAGATCCAACGAAGAAATTTGTCAGACAATACGTACTTGAAAATGAATTAATCCTTTTCATGCACTGTCATTTGATTGACAGGTCCCTGTGTTCCTATTGTTAAGTCTCTGTTGACTAAGCCTTTTAGGTGGTGATGTCCCTCTTTCTTTTCCAAGTAATCCTGAGACAAAGGCCGTTGTTTGTAACTGCTTTGAAGTGAGGTTAGTTTCCGACAATGACCAAAGCTTAAACAAGATTTTCAGTAAAACGACTGGCAATAAACATTTAATTGATGTATTTCAATTGTGCCTCCGCCATTGAAACACGTCATCTGCTGGAAACATTGTTCAAGTCTACACATTTTTCTCATTTCAGCAAATTTCTCCATCATTATCTAATATCTTTGAAAAGAAAGATTTAAAGAAATTCTCTGCTGACTTTAAACAAAATGATATTAAGTGCGACGAATAACGACGAATGGTTAAAATTTTATATTTTTTCATGACGGCTGGCAATGGTAAGTTAACGAGTTCACTTAAGGGGTGTGTCTTCACATTGGTATTTTGGCAAAGCAGCACTAATTAATTAAGGCATTGAGATAAGAATTTTGAGAAGAAAAGCAAGATTACCGTCGGAAACTAACATGACTTCAAAGAGTCTATAGACCGTTGTATCTCCTTCTTAACACCTCCCTGGTCATAGGTACCATACACAAGAATGTAGAGACCTTTTGAAAAGACCTTTCAACCTGTGAACTTTTCCCCGAAACCCCCATTACAGCCTTCAAGGTTGAACAAAATGTTTCTAATCATTTAGTTCCGGCTTCCCATCCACAGCAGCCCATGGCAAACACCCCAACAACATTCATCTGTAACCGTGGGAGATGCAACACATGCCCAGTTGTTAGCAAGAGAACCCTCCTCAACATTTTCGGCTCATCGGGCAACAGCTTCACTGTTATCCAGCACTTTACCTGTACTTCCACGAATGTGGTTTACATTTTAGTTTGTGGAAGTTGCAACTCACTGTATGTGGGAGAGACCAAACTTCGATCTTAGGTCCGTCACACAAAACCTCCAAGGTTATCCGGTAGCCACATATTTCATATTTCAATCCCCCATCACCATGCTCGATAAAGGACGGCCGTTATCGCACACATAACTGCATAATGTGCCGAGGTTCTGACCCTGATCGCCTTTCTGCCGAAGACCGGCTTATCATGAAGCTCGGAACCCTCTCTCCACACAGTCTCAACGTTAGGATGGACCCTTTAAAACATGCTCCTTTTTGAACTCCTTTTTCGCTAGTTTTGCTCGGTCTCCATACCGCAGTTTCCTCGTCGTCTTTCCTTTTTCAACCCGTTTGCCCGTGCTCAAATTTAGTGTGTTTTCCTCACTTCTATTTCGTTTTTGATTAGTTGCATTTTTGCCACCTGATGAAAGTTTATACCCAAAACGTCGTGGAATTTTCCGCAAACTTATAAGCGCTTCTTACTACTTATATCATATATATATATATATATATATATATATATTCTTTCATACTGTCTATTGTAAGGGCTCTTTTCGATACATTTTAAATCGATATTTGGAGTTGAATTTTAAAAATATTTTTATGAAATAATTGCTATAAGGCCTATATGCACATAATTATGATTGAAAAGCCCTTTTTGTATGTCAAACACAATCTTTGATTTTCTAACGTTTTTCGCACCTACGCAGAAAAGATTCTGTGAATCTTGGCATCGTTTTAGGAGCATGGAAATTTATCACTAACATTACTTGGATAATCCTTCACTGTTTTTGCTTCAGGCCCTGTATTACAACTGATAATATAGTAATTGACCGATAATGTATCACTAACCGATAATGTAGTAAAAATTGATCGATAATGTAGTAACTTTTTAACCGATAATGTATTACCTCAAAACCGATAACGTAGTAAAAAATTTTTAACCAAGAATGTAATACCATTTGATCGATAATGTAGTGTAAGGCTACATTATCTGTCAGTTTTTACTACATTATCGGTTAGTGATACATTATCGGTCAGTTTTTACACCAATATCATTATTTTTATTACATTACTAATTACTACATTATCATTTGTAACACCCTGACAATCTTTTCAAATTCGGAGAGTGACTGCCAGGTGATGTGACAATAGGGATCATTACTAAGCCATTCCAACAAAGTCATATGCAAGAAACTAAGTTTATCATCGCGTAAATATACAAATGTGTACCATGAAATAAAAGTATGCAATTATCAACCTTGCAAAATCTTCTGACACCCTATAATAAAGGCTGATTTTTCTATTCGATGTTTGCAAGTGCACGGAGGCTAACTAATTGAGAGGATGTGACGATAGTTACATCCTCTTGCCTGACCTTGTGTCCATTTAGCGTTTTCTGACAGTCTGAAGAGCAAACTTAAAGACTGAAGACTAATCCACACTGACTGAAAATTCGAAAAATTCCACGAGAGCTGTAATCACCCTTAACAATTATTTCGCCATCCACAATTGGCTTCACGTACCACTTGGAATAATGATTTATGTCTTGAAGTTTTTCACGTTAGTTTACGTCATAAAGTTTGAGTCTTGCATGGACTTATTTTAAAAATTGATGAGTGTATAAAAAATAGGAAATAATGGAGTCATGATTCACATTTCTTGAAAGGATAATCGAGCAATTCAAGATTTCGTTAGACTTTCGTATAAACTAGGTTCCTTATTTTTATTAAAATGTTATAGTGGGTTGGTAAATTGGGTTGGTTGAGCCAAATGCAAAATGTGTTTATTCAGAAGCATTTAATATTCTAATTAAATCAACATTTCAAGTGAAAGTATCTCCTAAAATCTTTTCCTTTCCTTGATATCAATATTTACAGGCACGCGACGTTCAATACACTTTCGATTTAATTGCATTCAACGAATATATTTGCCCACTGAACCAATTAAATACACGTTTTAGTGCACCATAACACGGTTCAAAAACGCCTTCTTTAATTTGAAGTTTATTGTTCTTTTGTAAGAGTATTGCATGAATTCACAGACAAGAGTAGATAAAAGCTTAAAAGTGAGCAAAAACAACATTTTTGAAACTGTTTAGACGCAATTCGCATGAGTTGAACACGATGGCCTGAAAAAGCTGCATCAGATTAGAACTGCTTTACTTGAATTGCTTGGGATTATTTAGCTTTTACATTTTATGACGTCGTGATACTTTTAACTGTGAAAGGTTTAATCGCTTTGTAAAAAGAAACCCTTCCTTCCGGAAGACACGGCTGATTTAAACCGATGGACTGATAGTATCTTCATCATTCTCTTCAAATATTAAATGGCAAGAACATGGGCGTCCGGAGGAAGGGGGGGGCACTTGCCCCCCTGGAAAATCAAAAACTTGAAAAAACGAAGAAAAAAATAAAGAAAAAAACGAAGAAAATATAACATTAACATTTCTTAACAGTTCAATCAGTGTGAATTTCTACTCTCAAAACAGGAATTAAATAAAAATATCAACACTCAGGCCCCAGCAGCCCCCCGAGCATATTTTGGTATTTTTTAAAGTTTATATTTACGATATTGCTTATGTTTCCCCCATTTTATATGCCGTAAAAAGGCCTTGGAAGTGCCATTTCCAGCGATCTGGGAAGCATTTTGGGGTAAAATTTTCTTGCGCTCCGCGCCAACTCATGGTGGCGCGGCGCGCTAAGAGTCTGTCTATGCGCTTCGCCCCCCCCCCCACCTTGACAAGGTCCTGGCTACGTCTTTGTCAACACTGTGTGAAAAAGTAGCATAGATCTAAACTCTTTTCTGGGAGTAAAATATTTCCCATGGAAAAAGTTGGGCCCCTAAAAAGTTTGTCCCCCCTTGAATTTTTTTCTGCGGACGCCCATGGGCAAGACTTTAGTCTCAAGTGAGTTTTATTTGCAAAACCCTTTATTCTTCCACTGCGCTTTGTGTTTTAAGGAAGTATATTGAAATAGAATATTTGCATATATTAATGTTACCTTACACATTAAAAAGAAGGAGCATGTTGGAGGAGTTACCTAGGGAACGTGTAGATTTTAATGAGATATCTTTAAGGTTGGATGGTAGGAGAAAGATGACAGCCTCTCTGTATCTGCTTACCCAAGGGGAAAGTAACAATATCAGAGAAACATTACTACCTAAACTGTCATCTACTAACAGTGTTTTATTGAAAAATCAATACAGATGCACAAATCTCCCTTCAAGAGACAAGCGGTGCAAATTTCAAAAACTTGTTTTCAAACTAGTATAGTTTATTTCTATACCGACCTATCACGAAAAAGTCTCCTTACCACGTTTAGGTTCCAAAATTTTGCGGTACTTGCGATTGCTTGGGCTGCCGTGGAACAAGATGGACCAATCACCATCAATTCTTGTGGATCACGAAAGATTTCATCGAAGAACGCTTTTATGGCTTTTCCATCGTCGCACTGTGAGAATATGGATAAACGAAGTTAATTGTAGTGTTAAAGATTCGATGTGTGAAGATCAAAGCTTCTTCGTTGGGTACTGAGGCTCTCCCTTTTGGTGTAGGAATGCGGTCTAATGTAGGATGATCATATTAACAAGGCCGATGGCGTAAATTGTGCAAGTGTTGAATTAAAGGCCTAAGAAGAGTAATCACGCCATGTGCATAGTTTGAGATCTAAGACTTCGATTATATCAGGACGCTGATTATATCAAGCTTGTCTCGAGAATAGGCGCATGAGCTACGCGTGGGGTTATAAACCCATTTTCATATTTTGTTTACTAGAGGCACACTTGGAGAGTTTTGTATGTGTTTTAGGTGCTACCCTTATATGCACGTGTTATGGCGCTCGTTAAATTTATGTTGGACACCATCAGTGGCTCTACTGCAGACTTCGATTGACTGGACACTTCATGTGCGCGTGTGCATCTGAGCCTTCTTTTACCTCTACCAGGGGGGACAATCATAATACGACTGAAGCGCTCCGGAGGTGCTTTCTCATTGCATAACTATCTGCAATGTCACTAGAAACTAAACGTAGCTTTAGTGGGTGGGCTCAATGCGCACTGAAGGCGCTTTGTACACTATTTCCAAGCACTCAAAAGGAATCACCAGCATTTGATCGTTAAGTGGGCAGCCGACCTAACAACAGTTTCTTAATTGACTGTGGTTTTTAAAAAATCCCTTTGCCAGACAGGCCGATTGCTTGAAGCAGATGTATCCAACCTCACATCAGGCGATTGTATCACCCGGAATAAAATCACGAACGACTTTTGTCATATCGTTTGAAAGCAGAAATGAACTTAGAACGATTTTGAGACACTGATTTATGGAGTCGGTCGGCCATCCGGGTCTCTCCGAGCACTTTGATTGACATATATTCAAACAATGATTTGACTCTGACTGCTTAATGATGACTTGTGCAGAAAAGAGATGAAGCAAATGCATAAAATGCAGGAGAAACACACAAGTGTGTGGATATGGTTTTGAAAACAGCTCCTGGAAGGACATGACCTTGACCGGAAGTACTTCAAGCGCGAATGGCGAAGCCTTAAAAGCAAGGGAACCGGAAAAAAGTTTGGAGGTAATCGGTGGTGTTGCTCTGAAGAATTTTTCCACAGTTTTAATCCATTGCATGGCCGTTTCCACCCTTGAGCTGGTACTATTTGCGTAAGGGTTCTGGACAAAAGGAGGGGAAACATTCTCCTACACTTTCAAAAGTCGCGGTGGGGGACAGGTCCCCTGTTCCCAAACTGTTGCTGCTCATGGGCCTTGAGCAATTTAAACTCAGCACAGGTTACTGTAGACAGTACATGCATCTGGGAGACAGCACATCTGGGAAGTGTGCTAGACAGATGATTTGCTACAAGTTAACTTCGTAGAGAGAATGTCTGCTACATGTCTGGGGTGAAATAGTTGACCCTCATGTGAGATTTTTGACCCTCAAAGGTGCCAAGATGAAAATGTTTCTTTTTCTGGAGGCAATGAGTTGGAAAGCGTCTCGACTTATCAACAAAAGTACGTGGTGTAGCTCGGGCCAACAATTTCACTAGACTGGCCTGCACACAGTATAATAAAGACTGTTTCTTAAATTTGGAAAATTTTTCCTGTTATTACTGGCAGTAGTATCAATCAGTATGTATAGGTACAAAGAAAATATTGGGAAAATATCTGACGACTATAGAGCTCACTAAATTAATGACTTTTTGCATATTTCTTTATATTTCTTTGGCCCATACGACGTCTGTGCTCCCTGAGATAAAGATTTCGTAGGCGTTACCTATCCGAACTATTTTTACGCTGACTTACAACGCATACCATACACTTACCGCCGAGTCCGACAATTTTAGCACCAACTCATATCCCGGCAAGACGTCCTCTCTTTCGTTGACGTGACCTAAGGCAAGGTCTGCCGCGACGTATGACGATGACGAATCTACGGCTCCGAGGGACACAAAGATGGATACGTAGAGTGGTTTTCGTTCGGGAGGCTCGTCGTTCGTGGATGATGGTGTGGTCGACAAAGTTAGATGACTCTCGACGTTTTGAAGTGTGAAATTTTCCTCGGTCGTCATTCCAAAGACTCCATTGAAGAACAGAAGGGATTGGAAAGTACACACCAGTTGAAACCTCATGGTTGTTTACTCTGAAAACGAAAGGTATAAGCATGGGCGTCCGCAGAAAAAACTTCAAGGGGGGGGGGCAAAATTTTTTAGGGGCCCAACAGTGTTGACAAAGGCGAAGACAGGAATTTGTCAAGGTGGGGGGGGGGGGCAAAACGCATAGACAGACTCTTAGCGCGCCGCGCCACCATGAGTTGGCGCGGAGCGCAAGAAAATTTTACCCCAAAATGCTTCCCAGATCGGTGGAAATGGCACTTCCAAGGCCTTTTTACCGCATATAAAAAGGGGGAAACATAAGCAATATCGTAAATATGAACTTAAAAAATATCAAAATATGCTCCGGGGGCTGCTGGGGCCTGAGTGTTGATATTTTTATTTCATTCCTGTTTTGAGAGTAGAAATTCACACTGATTGAACTGTTAAGAAATGTTAATGTTATATTTTCTTCGTTTTTTTCTTTATTTTTTCTTCGTTTTTTCAAGTTTTTGATCTTCCAGGGGGGCAAGTGTCCCCCTTGCCCCCCTCCGGACTCCCATGGGTATAAGATATACACATAAAGCTAATTTAAGTGACGTAAGAGAGATACAACATTTTCACATGCAGAGACTTACATATTGATTAAGCGAGTAAGCCAACCTATCTACCCTCCGGGCGAACGGGTGTTACACCTGCAGCTATATTGGGTGTACTCGTATACAATACCAACGTCCGAGAACTTTCGCAAGAATTCTTCGCCAATCTGAGTAAAAACTGTAAGCCAGGGGCAAAATTTGTTGTCTGAAAGTGTGGGGGGCAAAGCCGGGTGGACTGTCAAACGGCGCAGAAGAAGGCGCCGCAGGAGTGCGAAGCGCTCCCCCTAAAGGCTTGGGGTCCGCGTCAAGGCCCCTGGCGGGGTCCAGGGGCGAAGCCCCCGGAAGCTCTGCTGTATTTACGAAATTGTAGGCATTAAGGTTATGCATTTTAACTTCAACGTTAAATGACATAAGGTGGGTAATTAACATACCACAAAAATCACAATTTGACTTTTTTCAATTATATCTTACTCCATTTGACTAAAAGTTAGATGGGATCGATAATTCTGAGGGCTTGAGGAAGTATAGGGGAGAAGGGATTATTTTGAGGGTTTCCCGGGGTTTTGGAACAATAATTTTAAGAATGGATGATCTAATAGCCTATTCAGAAGAAGTGCGCCCGAAGCGCGCTGAAAAATATCCCATTTTCATACTTTTCAGTGATATGACTAATAGAAATGCTAAGAAAGAAAAATATCCTCAAGAATAGGGCTTCCCCCTGCCTTCGCTAAGCGCCTGTCCCTTACTACGTTACCGAAAATGGAGTTCCGTGGCTGAAAACTTGCATCTAAACAAATCTTTAAAGAGTCGGTAAATTTACACAGATCGATGGTGATAAAAATTTTACTTTGAAAATTTCTGGAGGGGGGGGGGAACTTCCTCTAGGCTGCGTACAGCCATGGGGGAATTGGTGGTTTCAATGATAATAGAAGAGTTTGTACGAAACTATGACAAGCAGAATGTTCTACATGAAGTAACTCCGAAAACCCAAAGCAATTTTTAAAACGGATACGCGCGAAGCGCGCAGAAGAAATCAGCGTTGAGATAGCGTTTGAGACATTTAATTGTAACATATTGTTTTTCTGTAGTTTTAAATGCAGTAATTTTTATTGCATAAAATTTTTCCTTCTTTCCCCAGGTGCCTCTTCTTTCCATAGAGTAGGATATGAGAACCAATATCCTGCTCCATAGAGGCTTTCTTTCATGTTTCATTTGTCGATGGTCTGGGACAAGTGCCCTTCAACTATTTTATTAGTGTAAAAAATAAGGTAGTGTCGGTATTGAAGGTTGTAGACTATGTGATACTTAAAGAAGTCAATGAAATCTTTTGTGGGTAGTTTCCACATGGACATTGTCAAGGGCATCGGCAGTTAAAGTGCCAGGGAAGTAATTTTTATTGGGAGACTGCATCTTGGGAAGTTGTGGCCGGAGAAGCCTTTAACCGCGATCGCCGAAGGCGCGAAGTCTGAGGCTGGGAACTGAGGTTCCTCCCCCGAGAAGCCTTTCTTCAATTTGACGGCTTTCTAGCCATTCTAGACCACGTGTTGAGAAAATCCTGCTTTTTTTCCTGTGTAATTTTCAAAAGGAAATAGAAATCATATGATGATCGCAAATTTAAGATAGTGACCGTGAGTCAATTTGCTGAGGATGGTGGTAGTTGGTGAGGATGGTGAAGAGCGAGAGGTGTAGCAAAGGTTTTGGAAATTGTAATTTAGTCAAGCTGTCCTACAGAAAGTAATAACGAGGCAATGCCACCAAAGTTTTCCTACACACAGCAGTACGAAACATCAAGTTATATAATGGTCATGCGAAGCACGTCGATTTTTTTTTCGAGAATTGCGTATACATGGGTAGGGTTTGGAACTTTGTTCGCAAGGACCATGATGCATTTTGTGACGTACAATAGTAATTTCACTGACCCTTATTTCATAGCTTCACGTCACAATAATGTGGTGTGGGAAGAAAGAAATTTTACGGTGCCAGAAAAATTTTCAATTGTATTAGTCAGCTTTCTCTGGAGGTACGCGCCAAGCGCGCCGAAAAAAATCCTAGCAACTTATGGTTTTTGATATTAATATTTTACTTTATTAAACATTGCAAAGTTTAATAATTATAGGCTATTGAAAATTCTCTTACAGTTTCCCTGGTCTTGGTTACTGTTGCTCATTTTTTTTCATTATTTTTATTTTTTAAGTTCTGGAAAAAGTGGGGGACAAGTGCCCCCGCTTGCCCCCCGAAATCCCGCCTATGCTGTTAGCTATTAACTATTTACGTATACAATCACAACAATTAAGCGAAATCATAAATATTCAACAAAAAGTCGACTAAAGCAAGAATGATTACCATGCATTTCACACTACCAAAGTCAATGGGGCTTCAGTGTGTGATTTCTTTCGCTTAACACTCAGTGATGATTTCCTGTTGACTTGCACTGTATAAGAGAGAAAGTCGTGGCTTCGTCTTGTAATATGACTATTCATACATGAAAACCAATCAGCAGTCCGGAGGTAACTTCAAATTATTAGGCTCGTGAATATAATGAAATTGGATGATCGCTGTCATTGTTCGATAGTGTTTAGAGTATGTACAAAAGAGAAGGTGACCATCACACAGGGGCTACTGTTTTGTTAGCTTCTCTGAATTTTGGCTAAGATCGTGTGTAGTACCTGTTCTTTTCATCCAGTTGAGTATGGGACCACGCACGACAGACCGGTCTGAAAGTGGAGAGGTTGGTCAGTTAAGTTTGTTGTCCTTTCGGGGACGTAGCCCCCTTGGGGAGCAGAACTCCGTCGGGAGTAACGTTCTAGTGCTCCCCTTGGCTCTTCACCAGAGAGTTGAGGAGACTTTAGAAAAAATAGTTAAGTTTGTTGTACTTTCGGAGACGTAGCTCCTTTGGGGGAGCAGAACTTCTTCGGGAATAACGTTTGGTTTCGCCCTTTGTCGCTTCGCCAGAGAGTCGGGGGGGGGGGACTTTGAAAAAAAAGTATCCAGTAAATTCCAGTTTAACCCTTACCTCGGAAAAATGTGAAATGTCTGTAGTATCTCTTACTACGGAAGAAATGTTTATTCATAGTTTGGCATAATAGGAGACCGACATCATTAGTCTTGGGGTATCATAAGACTACCGTATTTGATCAGCAATAAGTATCGTGATAGTGATCACCATACCTTCCTTCAAGGTAGGTGACAGTCACGTGGTCCCCCGGACTTCCCATTAATTAGTTGGAAGGAAGAACCTTTCTCTTTTTTTCTCTGTATTTTTCTACACTAATTTATTATGCACACGATAAACCTAAAATTCCTGATAAAAACAAAGTTGTGGGGCTCGATTTCAAGGCTCACGTCTGATTAGAGTAGGCCAACATCTTCTTAAAACCTCGGCTTGTTCGAGTCACAAAACTGCAAAACTGCGATTCGATCGTAACTCACAAGCATTTTTTGTGGCTTTCAATCGAGTAGATGTAAAGATTTACTTGCAAAAACACAATCAATAACCAAGCATGTCTTTTAAAACACCTTTTTGCCTCTTTCTCCCTATCACAGTCAGATTTTCATACAAGCTGTAATTTTTAGACAATCTATTTGATTCAAATAGTGTCGGCACATTTACGCAGCTCTTTGACGTTCATCTTAGCAAGGGACATGCGTCTCAGAGTAACTCGAACAGAGGACAAAAGACTCGTGGTATGTACTCTGACAGGTAGGCCTCTAAACGGTTTTTAAAATGAGGAATCGACGTCATAAGTCATATAATGAATCTATAATCACGAATACCTGTGAACTACATTCGTGTGACAGAGTTGTCCACTTTAATTACTGGCACAACATAAAATCACTTTCAATATTCAACAAATATCACTGTCTTTGCTTCTATCCGTTTGTTGTCCATGTTTTATAAACTATTTATAGGACATGACCTTGAAGGAAGTTTGCGCAAATCCTCTTCTATGTTTACTGGAGTACTTACCAAAGTAAGAGCTATCGTATGTAACTGTTTCCTTAAAAATTATTCAAGCTAGTTACAATCCGGCTTTCAAAAAAGCAAAATGCCAGTTGCAGCAATTTGAATTAATGAGATCTGGTGCATAAAGTTTGGATTTCTTTAGCTTCCCAGACTAAATTTGCTGGTCCATGAACTTGTATAGTTGGACAATCTTGCTTGTTCATCTTCTACATAAACATATTGAATAATCTGGGCATCAAAAAAATTTTCCCAAAGAATAAAAAAAATAGGTATTTAAACACATCAAATGGAATTTAAATCCAAGCATAAGAAGTAAATAGCCGTATACCTGTATTCACCATAAAAAATATAAGCATTTCTAGTAGCTTAAGTTGCATATCACGGGCCCTCCCGGACCTAGTCAGGCCCGGATAGAGTGATTTGAGGTTCTCGGCTAATGGCGGCAAAGTCTCACTTTAAGAAATTCAAGCAGCAATAATGCCTCAAGGGCTTGCCCTCCCCCCACCCAACACACACTCACATTATTTCACATGGATGTGCGCCACTACCTACAAATTATTCCTGAGTGTGAAAATTCCTCAATAGTTTGTAAGCGTTTCGTCGGTGGCGCTTGCTTTGTAATCATTTTTCTTCGAAGGCACTGCGCTCAGTTGCTGCTGTGCCTTTTGGGTAATCTGGCCAGACAGAGTTTGTAGAACCCCGACAGAAGATTAATATAAAACGATTTTCGTAAATGACCTATTTGTCATAAAGAAGACGTTTTTCTTTCTGTCGTACAGAGAGATTTACTTCTTCAGAAGTAGGCTATTACCAATCATCTAGTCATTAGAATACGATCCATTTCGTTCCTGGGCCCTGTATGATAAAGAGCTATGTTCGATGAACATGCATGTGTCATGCAAGTGACATGAACATCGCCTGTTGAAGTCTACCTGGCTATGTGACGCGGTGAAGGCCCTTGGGCAACTTAAAGTCAAACGCTCTCACGTAGTTGCCTGGATTTTGCCCACCAACCCAACCCGGGGATGACGGATGATGACGTAGATGTCCAGTCAATTAGAAAATTTGGTTTCTTGTTAGTTAAGCTCATTTCAAAAAAGTAATAAGACTCAGGTTTAGATAATAGTCTGGATATTTATCGCTTGAAGAATTCTTAGTCTAGAACTAGGTCTTTGCGTTGTCAGTTGAATAGCTATATTCGCGTCAAGACGATCCAAGAATTCGGTCGAGATAAAGATGTATTCAACCTTTATGTCATTTCATGTATGCATTTTCTATGTTACAATTGTTTTTTTTTTTATGAGATCTCAGAAGAAATGATTGTTTGCTTGTGTGCATATACGAGAATGTATGTTAAAACGGCTGCCTGTATGTATGATCCCATGTCACTTCATTTGATTCATTTATGTCATTTTTGTTAAGTATGAAGTTATTAACTGTCTAGTTTTATGTAACATAATCATTCACAATTCATGTATTCATGTAAGCGATTACTGGCTCAATGACTTGTATAACTTGATGTGTTCAATTCTTACATTAAGGATTCATTTCATTGTATATTGATGTAAATAGCTATTTTGTATTCCTTCATATTCAATCGTGTTAGCTGTTACGTAGATATTCATTTTAGTCTTGAGCAGAACTCGGGTCGAGTTTTAGTAAGTAGGGATAGTGAAACAGAAAGAACTCTGTGGTACACTGTCCTGGTATCTCTCTGGAATTTCATGAATATTCAGTTCCTTTGTTCAGGTCAAAATGGTATTTATTGAAAGTTTACTAGCCCTAGTAATTCATTTACATGCGGTTGTGCTGTATTTTGGTAGTAAACTTAGTCACCTATCTTTTCCCAGACTAATGCTGTAAAAAGATTTGAAAATTTGCATGTTTTAGGCCAGAATTTACTTTATTACTGTTTGTGTGTATGTTCTGCAAACATATAGCTTTGATTCACCATTGCTTGTGATTTGGCTGGAGGAGTTCAGCGCTCCTCCTACACGTCGCTGAGTGACTTGACCTCTTGGTTTGCTTTGGCCAAATAAAGTCTTTTACTCATGTAACCTCCACAACTGATGTCTGTGTTTTCTCTACCTTGTCACGTTACATTATGATACATTTAGTTACGCTACATTTCGGAACGTTACGTTTTATTACAATACATTATTCTTAGACTAAGGGTATACCAACTTGATCGCAACAAGTTCTTGCTGCACTTTAACCCCAGGAACGATGACTACCACCGAAAATCTAAACGGACAATGGAAGAATTCTTCCCATATTCATGTAAGTAAACCATATCCTCAGATGAGGTAAATTGTATATGGTTAAACTTTCTAACTCTTTTGGTGAAGATGTTTAAGGTATTTGAGCTATTGCTCTTAGGACGACTTTCCCCTTATGATAGGAGGACTTTCCCCTTGTGTTGCAGATGAGTCTGCTACTTAACGATAAAACCTTCCCGTCCAAACTAACCGTCGAATTAATGAGCTTAGCTGTGTACATCAGACCTGGACATTTCCCCAACCAACCAAAAAGATTTGTTACTCACCAGGATTGTTTTATTAAAGAACTTTCATGCAGGTATATTCATTCAGGAATAATGAATCTGCTTAAAGCTGATTTCTATGACCTCGTGGCATCGTTTCTAACGATGTGGTATTCACTTACATCTACCTTATCTGATAACTTTTACGACGCGTCGATTAATCAATCAAATGTCTTGTCTTGATTTCAAAAAATATGATAGAAGAATGCGCGCTCGAATACCCTAGACAAGGGAAACCAGCATAGGTTGAAGAAGTCGGCCCTTCAAAAGGTTATTTATGACTCGAGGAATAGGTACAAAAATTGGAAGGCAAGGACAAGTATTAGTTTTTTAACCGCTTGGTTTCTTGAAGTAATAATAGTATACACATTTTCTTATGCATCCTTGAAGCAAATGCATGTGACTTTTGTGAGTTTTGCCTTTTCAAAACATTAAGAATTATCATATAGTAATTTTACGGTCGTAATCGAACATCTTAAATTAAATTGTAAGGTTTTCAACATCGATACTATTTTATATGAGGCTATCAATATTAGTATACGACATTGGAGAGATGCCAACAGCAAATCTACAAAATCACGTCCCCTAGTCTATGACATAATAGTGATTTACCGCTAATGGCTTCAAAATAGGCCTAGCCCCACGGGATATATTTCCGTCTTGTTAGGGAAGTAGTTTTACCACGGCGAGTGAAGCAAACACGGGAAAACCTCCTTAATTACTACTAAAGTTTCATATTCGGTGCAGTAAAACAGGTCCGGATCCAGGCAGGGGGAATAGAAGGCCTCAGGCCCCCTATTTTCGACAGCAAAAAATGTGAAATGTAAGCTAATGGCGCTGTACTATAAAAAAGTAAAATTACACTTTTGTGTTTTGTTTAGGAATTTTCTGTTAATATGACTGGTAATTTCCTAGGTCTAATGAGTATGGGACAACTTTGCCTACACCTTTTGGTTGCA
Source organism: Holothuria leucospilota (assembly GCA_029531755.1). NCBI lineage: Eukaryota > Metazoa > Echinodermata > Holothuroidea > Aspidochirotida > Holothuriidae > Holothuria > Holothuria leucospilota. Next base: position 22,801,313 of record CM055963.1, on the reverse strand, counting down.
AACGATTTATTTTTCGGCGCGTTTCGCCCTCATTTTCTACTGGGAGCATGCAACCGCTCATTACTACCTCAAAGGGAGTTTGCAACCCAACCGGTACTAAAAAATAGCAAGGGTGGCGCCAGCGCGGGGGCCAGGGGGGCCATGCCCCCCCCCCGTCGGGGAAATTTTTCGGTTTCGTCGGGGAGCTGTTATGAATACGATAAAATATGTAGTCCCCGACAACGCCCAGTCGCCCCGACGATTTACTTAATTTTGGTCTAAATTAGGGCAAATTCTTCAATAAAAACCCTAAATTTTCCAATTTTCTTCTTCAAAGCCCCATTTTTTCAAATTTTACATGGAAGATGCGGGCAATTTTTTTCAAATTTTCTCCAAAAAAAGCCCAAAATTTTCGGCCCGCTTCGCGCGCCAAAATTTTCCTTCAAACATAGTTTCGGCACTTTATTTCCTTCGTTGAAACTTTGGGTTGCTGGCACCCCCGTCGGGGAGCTTGGCCCCCCTGTCGGGGAAATCCTGGCGCCACCCCTGAAAAATAGATACATCAAACACTGATAACCAGGTTGTTTACTTCGATGTATAAAAACAAAATAGAATTTACAAAGTAGGCTATTTTTTCACCAGAGAAGGTCATACCCTTTGGTACCAAAATTTTGTTGATAAGCACGGCATTAGAAATTCCTTTTTACCCATTTTTGTGGTATCATTTTGGCAATCTCGTCTCTATGGAAAGCAAATTTAGGTCAAAACGATGGCGTAAATTTAAACGAGTGTCGACTTAACTAACCTTAACGTAAAGACCCGGCCATCAATTTTGTCTATAAATATAAATAAAAATCGACCGCGAGGGGTGTAGGAAAAAATGAAAAAACTTAAGTTGTGTGTGTGGGTTTGCGCTGTTGACACTAGACTGGTAGCTCTCAGGAGGTTGGCTACTTGAAAGTAAATCTTGGGTCAAAAAAGGTTGGGCACCCCTGCTTTAGAGGCAAAGGTTCAGTACTTACAGCTTCGTCTACCTCTACAAAATTGTCAGAAACAATGATCCTTTATTTCGTGTTAAGATTAAAGACTCTTTCGATTTTGTACTTTTTGCAATGCAAAGATTGAGACATTGGAATATCTTTTATGGTATTTTCCCATCATAAAAATGTTTGGAGAGAAATATGTTCAAGTTGTTCGAGGGATGAGTTAAATTTGGATGAGTTATCTGTACACTGCGATTACATAGAAAGTAAGGAAAGCATTAGTAATTTGTACTTTCTTCAATCAAAGAACTGAATATATTCTTGCAAGCAAAAATGTTCAAAAGCAGATGTAATTACATTCTACTAAAAGTTTAAATTAAGCACTGAAGTTGCACTGAAAAAAGCAAAATCAGTTTGAAGTAGCGAACACGTATCGATCGTCCATTGCTGTCTTATATGTGTTATATTATCTTTATTGCATTATTTTTCTATGTACGTAATTAATATTGCTCTTTGCAAGAATTGATGGATTAAAAACTTTGTTCAAATTCCCTGTACAAGAAAAGTATCTTTATAACCTGATAACTCTAATCTATTCTGTTATAAACTGTGATGTACTCATGTAACCATATCAAGAAGCCTAATAGCTCATACTGGCATTCTACAGGAAGTACTCAAGTCAATATAGCATATATAAATCAATGATGTGAATAAAGAGATACAAGAAAAATAACTTACATACATCACTATAAACTTTAAGAAGCATGCATACCTAAGTATTCAAGGGAAGTAACATTTTTTGCTGAGATGTATGGGTACAAAACGATTTTGTGTTACGTGTATCAGCATAAAAGTCTATTTTCAATGCACTTAAAGCACACCTTTGGCCAACTTACTGCGACCAACCATGCACAGATAATAGGGCTAGGATACCTTTAAATGCTAGACTATACATATAAAAGTACGCAGGAAGCAAACCCTTAAAATATTTTGCCGAAGGTTTTGAGTACGAGTAGACTTTCGGCCTTCTTTATACGGTAGTTACAAAAAATCAACTATTTTACGTCGCGCTTCTCAAGCAAGCAAGCAACTTAATTCATGTGAATATTCATAATGCAATGCATGTTATCCTAGGGGTGGAGTCTAATTGGTCAAGAGATATGGATTCCTCGTTGGGAAAATTTTCTCAATCCCTTTGGGGAGCCTTAGTTGGTATGCTAAAGTATTCAATCTCCGTGGTGCTATCAGTCACCCGACGATTAATTATTTTTGCTCCACAGATGGAAACTCACCAAAGTTACCCCAAATTTCGGCCCACTATATACGCGCTGCAGAGTTTCCATGTTTCCGGCTCTTCCATAGTTGTGTTGCAGATAGCCTTAAGAGTGCAACTCCCGTTCGTCAAGAAATCTTTGCGTAGCCTACAAAGTTTTTTGTAAGGGTTTGGAATAGCATCACTAATAGCATTTTCTGTACTTGTCGCACGGTAGACTTTGGTAACCGACTGGCAGCATGATGTTTGGCTATCTCTCCGGGCAGTTGGATTCAATACAATACATATTATCAATGTTAGAGAGTAACCACTCCCACATTTGATCTAATTTGCCCTTAATGAAAATATATATTGATTTCCTATGGATTCTCATATTTCATTTTATTAAATGAAGTCATGTCTGTACCTACAAAATTTTTCAAGACCACCCCAAAGGTATAACCTTTACAATTTCATCACGCTTCTTTAGTGCTTCGTTATCTTCAAAGCAGTTTGGTTTCTATTGATAAATAGTAACTCCAGACCAAGTGACATAAAAGGACATATATGCCTAGCTTACTTTAATGGTCGGGAATTCCTAGCTCATACACCTCCCTGCCTCAACTACATACTAAAAGTTGTTCGATTGTATTTGTCGGTCGATGGCCTGCAGTCAACGGCAGACAAAACCTGTTAATTGGACAGACGGGTGGGTACAATGCAAAGCATGTTGCCCCTGTTATAACCATCCTGACATGTTCAGCTGTCATTGATATTCAATGGGTACAAATTCTCTTGTATATTTATCCCTGAAAATTTTGAGCGCTTCTCGCGCTGTGCGACTTTCCACGTAGCATTTTAGACAAAACATGGACAACGGCTGGCGAAACCTTTTATCCGGTCCATGAAAAAAATTATTTCAAACCACATTTAACCTCCTTTCGATTTTCGGATATTGTACTAGCTCAAATACATTATGCTATATTACCGCGGCGCCCTTACTACTGAATAGGCTTTGAAAGTGTTTGTGGAACGAACAGAGATGGCGGTCTTGTAATGAAACGTTTTTCACGTTTCATCATACTGGGACACACTCTGCCTTGTTTTCACAGCAATGTTGGTTGGAAGTATTCATGTGCGATAATAGCCCAAAGTTACAAAGCACTCAGTGTGCCTAGGAGTTCGGGAGATTACTATTCTCCCTTTCGGGAGAAAACGTGGTCATGGGCACCGCCATTTTGTCTATTTTACCCACAGTCCCAGACGTTCTTTGTGTACATTGTCAGTGGCAAATGGGTTTTGGAACCCCCTTGCAAAAATTGTCGGTCTAATGTAATGGAATTAAATGTAGATTTGGAAGGTTTATTGTCATAGCTACAGAAAAGCCACTTCCTAAGCGGTGGTTCACCATGCCGTTTTTGAGTTTTTGAGTGGTTTTTATTATTGCTTAACCTTGTGTTTGTTAGACTGGAAAGCCTATACGTAAGCCTATGTTGCGTAAGTTTTCCCCCGTTTGGGAACGGGAGAATCTCCCGGACTGCCCAGTGGGTTCTTCCCAGTGCAAAAAATGCTAAATTCACGCCAGGGTTACCACATTTTCTGCGAGGCAAACCGCCAAATTTGGCGTACAATGTGGTCAAAAAACGTTAAATGAAAACTGGTTCACCCCACACCCTACAAACTTATCCCAGGGAGTTGATATTTGAAGTAATGGTAATCTTCTAATAACAACTAGTCTAGTCGGTTGGTTTGTTTTCGCCCATTGCTAAAGGAAGATGACATTTAACTGTAGATTTCTTGTTTGTTTCAATTTCGATAAAAATGTCTGAAATGTCCAATTTCATGAAATGATATTTCTGCCACCCCGTTGTTTATTGACTTAAGCAACCTCCTCGTGTGGCATCTAATTGTTTTCAAGTCAGCCACATTGTCAGTTAGTAACTTGGTAAACCAAGTAATTTCATTTATGGTGAACCTCTGCAACTGTCACTAGAGTATTCAGATAACTGGAGATGACTGCTAATCAATGGCAATTAAAATTGAATTATTAAAATATTGATTGTTTTGTAACTCCAATGGGGTTGAAAATTGAAGAATGAGTGAAAGCATGTAATTACCTATCGAATCGTGTCAAAGAATCATTGCAGGGTTAGATGAATGGAAGTGTGTGAACGTAAATTTTTCATTTGGTAGCCTTATCTGGCACCTACGATCCTTGCGAGTGGTAGGCGACCAAGTGAAACCCTTCTAGAGGGAGAGCGTTTTCTCGCGACTGGTCGCAAGCGTTTGCAAGAGGTCGCTTATTGCAAACCATGATTGCAAGCTATCAAAAAGTTAAAAATATGTTTGAAATTCTTACAACCTTCGCAAGTAGTCGAAGGTGATCCCAAGACTATCGCATATTGCGTGAGGGTGATCACAAGTAGTCGTACTGACTCGCAAGGTGTTGTTAACCCAAGGATCTCCAGGCAGGGAGCTGCTACTTGGAGCAGCTCCCTGCTCCAGGAAATGCTATAACGTGTGAATCAAAACATGGGTATATAGGATAACGTTTTACGAGCCGTGACAATGGTGGGACAGGGGAGGCTGTGGGGAAAAGCACATCTTTCAATTCTCATTGTTTGCAGTTTCATCTCTTGGTCAACTATTTGGTTATACCTTTGACACTGCATGCATTTTTGTTTTAGTTGTTGTTAATATATGAGTAGATCTGGGCGTTACAGCTTGGAAGTGCTACCTAATTCCATTTTTAGGTTGAGATTTATCTTTAAACAGGGTTGTCTTCGATGTAGATGTACGGTGACACAGATTTATTTAAAAATTACCAGAATTGGGGTCTCAATCTACTCCAAGTTTCTTTGGAAATCTCCAAGTTCACAAACTTGGAAGTTGGAGGGTATAGGCTAAGTTCCTGTATGATTAAAGCCTGTGTAGTCCAATGTTCAAAACGTCATGGAAATCCAGCTCTGGTAAAATTCATTTGGTTAACATACCGCCTTTTCAGAAAGAGGAACGTAGTGTGCCCAATTACCAGGCCAACTGCCAGCGTGGTGCCAGTGTGCGCTCGACATGGATGCTGTAGCCTTTCCGGACGTGAGAGGGGGTTGTAAAATGTTTTTCTCACCAAAATAACGAATAAATAATATTTGAATAACGTCAAAGCATGAATCTTGTCATATTTAGAAAAGCATGAAAATTTTATTTATCGCCTTAAGTACATGCATATTAAGTGCTTTGTCAGAAAATCCGACAAGAAGAGTTGCACAGTGCGTACAGAGTGCTGAATTGTTTTGGAGGAAAGTATAGAAATTTATCCTTACTGAGATCAAATAAATCAACTAGCCTGGATTTCGCCGAGGACAATGACCTTTCATGGAGATAACCCGTATTTCCAGGTCCTGCGTTAGGGTGTCATAGTGCCCGAATATTTGACGTTGGTATAGCCATGGAAGTACCCAGAAACTTACGGTCCCTAGCATACGCCTTTCTCTGCGTCTACGCCTCACCTCATGCGTCTTGATGCGATTCCCATTACATCTACGGCACAGACAAGGCAATGGGTATTTTGCAGGTAAGTCTGAACTTCCGAAGTGGTATGGATGGATGGATGGAGGGATGGATGCATGCATGCATGGATGTATAAAACAACAAATCCGAGCCAAACTTGCAATGGCCCATGGAACTTTTTCGTAACAGCTCCTTGCATGAACGCACATTATGATGCTCGCATGAGATCGAAAGGAGTGAGAGCAATTAGACTTCAACAAACTGCGGTGCCAGGCAATTTCAAGGATTCGCAGGTGCTCCCAAGCTGTTGTTCGATAAAAGAGAAGCCTGTAAAAGAGGTCGCAACTCGCTAGCTATGATTCCAAGCTCTCACAGGGTTTTAAAAATCTTGCAAACTCCACAAATGGTTGCTTTTGGTCGCAAGAAGAATGCATAATGTGAGAGGGTGATCGCAAAGTGATCGCGATAGGTCGCAAAGATCCCCACATAATGAAAAGTGAAGTATTGATTCATCAGTGCAAAGATTACCAATAAGTGTATACCGGCCCGTAGCTATTGTTGACCGGAAAATGAAGATCTGGGCCGAATAGCAACTCCCTGGTCTGGGGCAAAGCACACCTCCAGATCTCATGGGTTGCAGTGTCATCTCACGGCAAAACATGTTAATCTCACCGGTTATCCTACCTTTGACACCAAATTTAATAAATCAGTTTCATTTTCGTAAAAAATATACAGCAATTTGGTAAATGCGTATGTTTGGGCCGAATACTGTAGGGTGAAGTTAATCATTTAAGTAGAAACAAGAGGCTGAGATAAAATCATACTTATTTACGATATCATTCCTGAAGCGCACAAAGAAAAGTTTGAAGTGGATAGTGGTGTATTTGTTCATCAGGTTAATGTAACCAAGCTTTGGCTTCGCTTTTAGATGTATAGTGGACCATATTGTAGATATCCAGGTTTAAGGTACCGTAGTAGTAGGTAGGAAGGTACAAGCAAAACTCCTGTGGGAGTGTGAGCAATGTTCAGTGTTCTAGGAATGGCCATGTGGTAATTCCATTAGCCAGGTACTTATATGGAAGCGATGTGTAATTGAAATGGCCATCTGCAGAAGGAATGGGTGTTCTCGTCTTCATGGGTCGTTTTTCTGTTGGTAGCCCAGTCTCACTCAACAACTTCAGTCTTCTGACCGACTGCATGGTCAAGTGGTTAGAGCATCCGACTTGCAGCCCCAAGGTGTGGGGTTCGACTCCTGGCCGGGTCATACCAAAGACTTCAAAAATGGGATCTTCTGCCATTGTGCAGTGGTGCTCAGCATAAGCAATGGAGTAGGGAAAACAAGCCAGTAAGCCACAACTGGAAACAGGCCGTGGCCGGCCAGACTTAAACCAATTGGTTAAACTGAGCGGTAAAACCTCATCTAACTCTAACTCTAGAAGACTTCTGTCCGCATTCTCTAGAACGGCACGTAGACAGGTACATCTTTAGCAGCCAGCCCCTTCATAGTGCCCGAATATTTAATGTCGGAGAAGCCTCGGCTATGGGCCTGCCCCTCAAAGTAATTCCCACAGCAGCTGTGGCTGAAGCACGGCAATTGGGATCTTAGCAAGCTAGAGCTACCGAAGTTTATCGTTTTGCACTATCTACCAATGAACATCATGCATGTATTTGCAATTATACAAAAACCACGCCGCAAAAACCACGCATAAACTTCCATGATTGAAGCCAATATGCTATCAAAGTGCAAAGAGCGATTAGATCGTAACTGATCGGAGGCGCCAACGGGGCTCTACAGCACTTGCAAAGGAAAGTACAGACCCTCAGAATTGGTTGGTTGCTAAGCGGGCAACCGAAGGGTGTGTATTCAATCTTTGCTAACTGTAAAGCATATATCTTAGAAAGTTTCATCATTCAGTTAAACGGTTACTTGAGACACTAAGCTTGAGAAATTATAGCAGTACATAGATTAGCTAACCCTGCTCGTTCCTTTTTTTTCCAAAAGTCCCCTGACTCTCTGGCGAAGAGCCAGGGGCGAAAACCAAACAATACTCCCGAAGGAGTTCTGCTCCCCGAAGGAGTAACAACGTCCCCAAGGGACAAGGGACCCTGCTCGTTCCGATGACTGTGCTAGCACTTGGACTTGGTCACCGGGCATGGAAACATATCAATGTATAAGGGCCGGGACATAAAATTGAAGTTCGTCTACAAAGTGATGGAAGTCGTACTAAAATGCTGATCTCACGTGACTTTTGATTATTTTTAATCTTGTACATATCACTTATTGGATGTTCATCTGCTCACAGTACTCACCAAGGGTGAAAGCAAGGGTTTAGCAGCTTTGTCACGGTGAAGAGGGAGACGTCTTTCCCTTACAACTCTCCACAGGAAGTTTAGGAGATCCTCCCTTTGAGAGAATCTACGTTTCCCCCGATCGGGAAAAAATTGGTCATGGATTCCGCCATTTTGCCTATTTTACATCAATGTCTATGTGTTCTCAGTGGCGAATAGGTTGTGGAACCCCCTTGTAAAATGTGTCGGTGTAATGTAATGTAATGGAATTAAATGTATATTCGGTAAGTGTATTGGCATAGCTACCGAAAAGTCACGTCCTAATCGGTGGTTTACCATGCCATTTTTGAGAAAAAACGCAAGTTTTTAGTGGCTTTCGTTCTTGCTCAACCTTGTCTTTGTTAGGCTAGAAAGACTATGCTATGTGTTGTATAAGTTTTCCCCATTTGGAAGAATTTTGGTTTACCTCCAAAGGGGAGAATTTCCCGGACTCCCAGAACCACCTCGAATGTGAATTCTGCTATCTCTGATCAAGGGTCAGCTGAGTGAGATACCATTTTAGTAGGTACGTATCTGTTCTATTGTAGCAACAACCCTGTCAAATACAAGTTTTCTGACATGTAATGAAGTTTCTCGCATTATCCAAACAAGTGAACAAACACAGAAGGTTTGGTCAAAGATAAATGATATGTTGTCGAGATGGATTAGGGGTTACAATTGTAAAGTTTAGAATAATTCTGTTGAACAGAGAGCAAAAATTTTAGTTGTTAAACTAAATCTAATTTATTTTGAAATGTCACATTAATATTCACAAAATCAAAATCAAAAATCTCAAAATCAAGGTTTATAGTTTTATCAAAAGTGCTTATACTTTCAGTCACTATATTTCAAACAAATCGAGACAACTCCTACTATTAAGCGTGATATGAAACCCCATTTAAAAATAAATTGGAAAAACTTAAACGAATAAAGATTAGTAGTTTAATTTTAGTTACACAAATTTCTTCATCATCCATCCAATTCGCTTTACATTCATATAAACAGTTATCTGGTGTCATAAATTGAAAAATACGACAAGTAAAACTCTACTTACCATGAGAAACCAGATTTGTTTCAAATTCGCTATATAATCAGTCAATTCTTCATCAATTTCTTCTGGCCGACTCCTTCCAAGACACTGATCAGTTTGTAAATGAGCTTCCGGGAAGAATGCAGTCGCACACAATCCAACCGGTTCATTGAATTATAATAACATTGCAAACCATTAAACAGCAAACGTTTGGTTAAAAATCAAAAGTAGTGACGTAGTAATAAATATTCATGAACCACATAATGTGTTAGCTTAGTTTGCACGAAGAGTCACTGTATAAACGCTGAAGGTTTTCATATAAAGAATATGAAGAATACGTAAGTATACCATATGAACGTCATTTTTAAATAGGAAAAGTTTGCTTAGCATTCATATAAGGCACTGTCTAATGAATAGAAAATCCCATCGATTTTTCTGAGTAGAAACGATTGGAATGTGAAGAGGCAGAAAACATTGCACCAACTTTTATTTCCTTGTTTCTAGAATTTAATAAATATGTGTTTATCGTTCATTTGTAAGGCTACATGCAGACCCAGCCTATAAAATAGCTTCTTCATGCGGGTTGTTCTATTTCACGAGGCAATAGACACTTTGTTACTTTCAAGCTCAGATTGAAATCGTTTTTATAGGGTCTTTAACTACTTCGAAATTTGACAAGAATTTGGTCGAATACAGGCCATGGATAGATGATTGGTTTCCTGCAATTGGGTTTGTACTGGTAATCTTTTCATGGACTAAAGAACTGTTTTGTATATCCTAGATCACAAATTTCTTTGTTTGTCCATTTATTATACAATGGTTAGGAACATTTTTTTCATTTTGAAATAGGATATGAATATATCTTTTATCTTGTGATCTCAGTTACTGAATGTAATGTGATGGCTTCATTTTAGGTTGCTATCGTGTCGCTTACAGTGTAAAATTACGCGCTTTTCTGAGAACACCACTTTCTTTATCAGTTTATCAGAACAAACATGTTGGTAGGGAAAGTTTTTTTTCTAAAGGGAATGGGTATGTTAGCTGGATCTGAATTGGTTTGCTGTGTGCTTTTGATAAGGCATAATATTAAAGGAAAAGTGAAGTCACCCCAAATGGATTTAGTGTACCCTTGTATCCTAATTTACAAATGGCCCTTCTAAATTGTGTGATTTTTTTGTAACTGACTTGTTATATTTAGGCAGAATGACCCCTCCTTTTAAATTGAGAACATGTCATGTTGATGTTCTGAGACTTCATTAAAGATGTCATACTGATGTAACTTCTCAGACGTCATAAAAGATACCTGAAAGGAAACTCAGAGGAGATTAGTGACACTTAGTTGATGTGTCAAAATGGGTTTGGGACGACTACTTACTGCCTTTTACACTAAGATTTGATTTAATAGGCCACGACTGCACCGATGTTTACCTTGACAATAAATAACCAGACGAGTACGATAACTATAGATTTCTCTTGTTTTATTTCTTCGTCTGTCTCACATATTTAAGCTCCATGTATCTTCATAAATGTGTATAACGCCACCATTATTTATAAGTCATAACCACAACATCCCCCTTTTTGAAGCTTAAAACAATTAGTGCAACCTGCGACAAATAATGTTTATCTTTGCAAAACAAGAAAAGAAACATGCATGCGATCAAATCTTATTTACATATATAGACGACGGACTGGCTTGACATGTCTGCCATACCTTGTACGATAAGGGGCTGGAACTGCTCCCTTCATGTTGCCCTTAACTTGATCTGTATCTTTTGTCTTAAATTTTTCTTTTCCCCCTTTTGTACTTCCTTCTGCTAGGTCCAGTAAGTAGTCATTTACCCCCTCAGGTAGGGTACCCTCCCCTGCGTAATGTTCACACTTAAGCAAATACTCTCTATTTCTGCGGAGAGTTTGGCGAGGGGTTAAGACCTCTTATGACCTAGGTTCATTCAATTTCCTTTGGATGATACCATGAGTCTGACTGTCTCTTATGAAAACCTGAAAACCTGGTTTTAAGTTCTGGAACTGACTGAACTACCCTATCATACCCAAATTTACACTTCTGTCGATACTTTTCTTCGTGAGCTCTTAGCTTGCTCTGATCTGGCAGGGTAGGGGTCAGCGGTAAGGGTGCAGTGGGGATGGTAGTTTTCAATCTTCTACCAAAAAATAGCTCAGTTGGACTATCCATTCCCCAGGGGTAAGGCTCTGTAAGCCATCAAGGACAGGTAAGGATCTACTGACTTCTTCAGAAGACTTTTCGCCATTTTTACTGCCCTCTCAACTTCCGCATTTGCCTAGCTGCACAAAGGGCTACTGGTCACATTGTCAAGCCCATAATCCTTTGCAAACTTGGTAAATTCCCAGCTGGAAAACTGGGGACCATTATCAGATCTTAGCATATCAGGTACACCATGACGAGCAAACATTGATTTCAGATGCAAAATAACATCAAAGGATCTTGTTTGGAGATGATCTAGTCTGGCTATTTCAATGAACCTAGAATAATAGTCTACCACCACAATGTAAGTAGTACTATGGAGACTGAAAAGATCAGCTACTATTCTCTCCAAGGGACGGTTGGGAAAATCCGAAGGGATCAGAGGTTCTCTTACTTCCTGACTATTGTGAATACATGCTGTACATTTGTGGACCAAATCTGATATCTAATAGCTAAGTCCTGGCCACCATACAGAAGCCTTAGCTCCTTCTCTACACTTCCCAATGCCCTAATGGCCCTCATGAAGTTTACCTAAGATCTCTAGTCTCATACTACTAGGAACAATAATTCTTGCATCCCGCATCAGAATGCCTTCTATGTAATTAATCTCTGCTCTAAACGGAAAATACACTTTCAAGACTCCAGACAGAGATAGTTTGTCAGGCCATTCCGACTTACAGTACTCAATTAACTTAGAACATATTACATTATTTTGTTGTTCCCTTTGCATTTTGCGTATGCAGTTAGGAGTAACTGCAACCTCTGATACAACGTACCTACAGGGCCGTCGCGACCGGGGGGGGGTGTGGGGGTGTCCCCCCCTAAAAAAAAAAAAATTCGTCAGAGCGACGATAGTCGGAAAATCTGAAATGCCAGTTGGAATTTCTGATATCTCAGTCTAGCACATTTTCCCGACGGAGCCTATGTCAACTTTGTATATATTTTCCAACTAGACCAAGTGAGAATAATACCAAACGTTATTTTCCTCATGTAAAATCAAATCAAAGCTGTCCTTTTTCGCAAATTCTTCTCAAACTCTCAAAATTTTCTCGCGCTCCGCGATTCAAACCTTATCTCAGTGTTGTTCTTATTATCAATATCTTCCGATAGCAACTTTCGGAGAAGTTGAAAGCTGTTTACAAATTACCAGGTAAAAGACTGGCTTTTTGAGTGGCATATTGGTTTGTTGGGCAATTGAAAGTATCTCGATGCAGATTCTGAATGCAGGTTTATTATGGAAATCTTATTTAATGAAAATCTGGGCACGCTTCGCGCGCATGGGTCACTATTTACAATCAATCTCATGAAGATTATTAAGGTAATTATACCAGACACAGTTCTATGGGAGCTAGGGCGCTTTAGGCCCCCCCCCCCACATTTTTCCGAGCCCCACAAAATTGCGCAAAATTTTGTATAGACTAATATTGGTGAAGACATAGATATACTCAGAAAATATTCCAAACGTCTATTTATCAGGCCCGTAGCCAGTAAATTCTGTAACGATTCTTTCTATAACTTCAAAAAAATTTTCGCGCGCTACGCGTGCTTTCATCTATAGTTCTATCTAGTGATAACGTCCCCGTTTCAAACATATTGGATTTCAAAGTTTCCACAAATGTTGTTCTTCCATGCAGGCGTGATTCTAGAGAAACACGAAAATGCACCGTTGCGAAGTTCTTTCCTCTTTTTCCTAACTTTTGGAAGATTCTTTCTTCAGCCTCACCATCGTGGCAAACATATTTTGTAAGAAAAAGATCTTTCAGTTTCGTAGGAGATCCTTAATGTGTAAGATGAAGAATGTAATCCCCAACGACGACCATGCAGTCACCCGAACAAATTTCTTGGTTTTGTCCAGATTCTTCGATAAAAGCCCAAAATTTTTCAACTTTCCTTAATGAAATTCAATTTAACCCCAAATTTTTCGACGCGCTTCGCGCGCCTTATATTTTTGAGTTCGACAACCCATTGCTCTGTCGGGACTTAGAGTAGCTGGCCCCAGTCAGGGCGCTTCCCCCCTTCATGTCGGCAAATCAAAGCACCACCCCTGTCTGAGCCTGCGTGCAAGTTTATTCATTTTGGCATTGAAGTATACCCTCAAATTTCGGCGCGATTCGCGCGCAATCCTCACAATCCAAGTTGTATCAATTATGAACATTATAAGCACAACGTACCAGTGAACTTTTCTAGCATAAACTAGGTGTACATTCTGAAAACGCGCTTGTTAGTCCCAAGCCCCTTTTGCTATACATGTCTGGGAGGTCTAGTATCGTTTTTCTGCACTTATACTCTCACTCCCTCCCATTCCCCATTGCTGGAAGCTGTTTGTCTGGATTTTCGTTAAAAATTAGTAAAAATGCGATAGATGTAAAGTGCTTGGCGTCATACTCTATATTATTATTTAGATGCCAGGTAATAAGCATTATGTCATTGCCCCCATTTTATATATATAATTGATCCAGAGCTTTCAGGAGGCCTATACAGGTATATGCTAGCATTAGATGCCAGAGTAGAAGACATTAAAGTAGTCGGGGGGGGGGGGGCTTCACGAGGTTTGTTGACAACGTATTTTTCTCTTAGACAACATACTTTCTACTTTCACCTAACCAAATCTTAGTATTCACTAAATTGTGGACATTTTCCAGCCATATTTGATCAGTTCCAAAAGTATCCCAAGATAGCATCATTTTGCATCTAAGCAACCTTACCTTAACAAAAATTTCTCAAAGGGGAGGGGTGTCCCCCTCCCCTTAGGCCCCTCCCCCAGGACGGCACCTTTATGAAGTGACAAAGGAAGGATCCCCACTGCTGTATCATACAAAATTAACGCCCATAAAAACGAAAATGCAATTTACGGGCCGCCACTCATTTGGAAAGGGAATCAAGCCAGTCGGAAAAAATAGAATTCATTTAATTATGGACATTTCCTAGCCATATATGATCAGCTCCAAAAATATCCCAAAGATAGCTCCATTTTGCGTCTAAGCAACCTTAAATTAACAAAAATTTCTCAATTTCTCCCGTTAGACCCCTCCCCCACGACGGCACCTTTATAGAGTGACAAAGGAAGGATCCCCACTGCTATATGTAAACGCAGGGCGCATAGAAAATGGTGCAATTTACGCGCATCTATCCAGTCGGAATTTGGGACCTTCACCCCCCCCCCACAACATATGACCCTAGCTACGGCCCTGTCCCCATGTGTTGACTAGTTCGCCACTTAAGACCTACCAGTTCGCCCTGCCATGCAGCTTTCACTTTGCAGCCTTTTAACCAATTGTACCTTCTTCAGGACTTAAGTTTCCCTTTAAATGTCCAGAATAACAACAAACTACCACTTGCACTACGATGAAATGTATTTGCAAGCAAATACAGTTGTTCAAGTTTTATTTCTTCGTCTGTCTCACATGTTTAAGCCCCCGTATCTTCATGAATGTGTATAGCGCCACCATTAGTCATAACACAACAATGGCATCGCAACATAACTACTGGTTTGATTAGAAAATATTAAAATATGAAAAATCGCTTGAATGGTTTTAAGAAAAATAACCATTGGCATGCGAAATGGGGGCTGGAGGTTGCAGTCCTCCATTCCGGCAGAAAATTTGCTACTTTGGAGCAAAATTGGTGTTAAGCAGTAAGCATCATCGTTTGAACATTCTTGTCAACATACTCCCGAGGGAAACTGTACTTTTAAGTTATTGAAAAACGCATCTCAACATTCTTAAGTGATCTCTTCTTCTCCAGTTGTCGGGAGAAAAATGGTGAAGTGGATTGCTTTAATATTTATTTCAACAATGTTCGTTTTGCAACGCAAGAAACCGTGTTTGAATTGCAGCAAGGACGACGCGATTTTTCAAAAACAGTATAGGCTTATAGAGAAATGTGCAGATGACGTATTTTGCACCACGTGACTATTGCTCTGGTTGGCAAACCGCTCAAGTTATTACATTGACTTATACTCAAGGCTGGTTTAACAAGGGCCAGTAACCTAGCTGTTCAATATAAAATTTTTGACCAAAATTGTTATTTATTGCTTATCATTTGTCGCACATATCTCAAGGAGCAGAAAAGAAAGTTTCACCTAAAAAAATTCAAGCTTTGGAAAGACAACGAAAGAAATGAGCAAACAGCTGTAGTTCCTGATTGGGTCGAATTTAGCTGTCTAAAATAACCGACAAAAACGGTGTGCTATGACGCCAACGCCCGTCCTCTATACGGTAGCACGAAGTGCAAATGTAAGACAGGCACAGTTTCTTTTGCGTTGTTGTTACGCTGCATGGTAGTGTGTTTTTATCCCGTCTCCCAACAGGTAATGTATAGGGAGATGAGATATTGTACTTCACCTACGATCAGGTATATGATGTTGTGTGTGTTTTTGTCTGAGTTTGTGTGTGTATGCATGTGTGTGTGTCATACGGTACGATCAGTTGGTGAGCAAAGTTTGGCTCTTTCATCGTAGTCCAGGTGGTTTCGATACAATGTATGTTATCCCCAATATGGTTTCCAACCACTAGGGCCTACCGTTTTTCTTTTTTCTTTTTGTTCTTAATGATTACACATGTTTTTGTGTAAGCACGCTTTGCAATTTCAAGATTCAGATTCAAAAGAACACTATCAGTGTGCAACAACTCGGCTCTTTAAGTATTATGCAAAATATGCCCTGTAATAGCATGGGATAGTTAGACTCCTTCATATACTCTTCTCCCCATCTCTCGACATAGGGGTTTTCGGAACTTGGGAACTCTGGCATGGCCCGGCCCTTTAGGGAAGTTTCTGTGGCCACCCATGGTCGGTTAACTTATATTGGCTTCCAAAAGGGTCATTTCTGCGATAAAATGCAAAATGTTTGGTACGCTTCGCCCACTCTTCCTCCCATCCGAAACTTACATCTAAATATACTACAGTACAAAACCGTTCCACCTTTTCAATTATCTTAATAAGTAGAATACATAAATTTATGTAAATGTCTGGAATTTCATCTCATTTCGCTAAACCTCGTTAATGTTCTCTTGTGTCTGTAGTGCGGTAAGGCTAGTGATTCGAGAGGAAAAGTAAAATGTAAGATATACCCGATAGTGTCTAACTGCCTGGATAATTGACCTATATAAGATTTAAATAAGTAAAGAGTGTTTTAGTGTAGGCTTACCCCCAAAATTTAGCGCTCTCCGCGCGCGTTGCAGTTTCACAATATAGATTCGGGAAAAATATTAAATCAGCTCGGAACCATGTGCCTCTAGTATATACAAATTTTATGCAATGTATGCCCCCCAAAGGCATGGTATAGTACACAGCTTTTCCTAAAATCCCCCTCGCCAACCCCTTGACGGCATCGGGCCTATCGGGACTTTGGGTCGCTGTCCCCTTTCGGGGAGTCTGGCCTCCGTCGGGCAAATCCTGGTGCCACCCCTGACATTGACGTTGTTGCTATGCAGGTTTATATAAGTTGCCGTAGGATCATTCAACAGGAAAGCTAAAGAATTTGCTTATAGCCACAACGCTGCTATACTCAAGTATGGGCGATGGTGTTTGAAGCGAATGTTCTTACTTACCGAGGGGTCGTGATACAGTCTTCATCCAAGAGAGATCTTTGCGAATTCCAAACAATCCAAATTTGTATATAAAAATATAAAATTGAGGTAAGGAGGTTGGACGGACTTCAACTGCGAAAGCAATGTCTTCTGGGCGAGACTTAAATTATACAGTCTAGAACGGGACCACTGTCAGGTGGTGTCAGTTAAGTCAAAGTTTGTCCCTTGGGGACGTTGTCACTCCTTCGGGGAGCAGAACTCCTTCGGGAGTATTGTTTGGTTTTCGCCCCAGGCTCTTCGCCAGAGAGTCAGGGGACTTTTGGAAAAAAATTATACTCGGTGTCAACTGAACCACTATGTAAATGTATTCTTAGGTTTTGTAACATCAAATAAGCATGAACGACTTTCACATTTTTACCGATCTTTAAAATCAAAGACACGCTAGCCGCCTCAGTGGTGGATGGAACCCACAAACTGTTTCTTGATTTCTACCCGTAAAGTCCTCCAGTCCTTCGAGAGAAAAATATTTTTCAAAGGGGTTCACCCCTCAAAGCTTCCCCCTTTAGCTACACCCCTGAAGCCACTGCCTTGAAGTTATTAAGATGGCTATAGTTAATACCGACTCCTGGCAGGAAAACTTGCAACAGTTTACAAATTATCACATTTCAAGCGCACATCATTGCTGAGAACCTCTTGGTGTTCTTTATGTTTTGTTCCACCTCTATCACCTCAAACAAAGATACCATGTGGGTTTCTTTAGTATCTATTTCAAAACTGTTGTCGTCAAATTATGAATATATGAAACCAATTTAATTATATCTGTACACCAAAGTACATGAAACTAGATATAAAAGAGAACATAGACCTGAAAAAGGACATCGGGTATGCTTCATCACAGTAGACTAATCCCAGTTTTGTTGGTTTTGAAAACGCCTGCTCTTTAGTGAAATTAAGCAATGAGGATACCTCGACAAACGAGTAATGCTGTGAAGAGTGCGGTTTATGCTGTAATAGTTAAGTCTAACTTTGCCCTGTTTTCCTTTATGTTACTATACTCTAACCCAGTGTTTCTTCCATGGGCGTCAAGAGGTATTACGGACTGAGGGGCATGTGACCCACTATTGAAAGAACCCTAGCGAAAACATTATGTAAATAATTGATTCCATAGCTTGCAATGTAGCTGGTTTAAAGGGAAATATTGCGTTCATTTTACAGAATATTTTCGTATTTTTTAAACCAATATTAATAGATACAGAATGATAGACAATTCAAAGTAAGAAAATACAGTAACATTCTTTTCAGGAAATAAGGCTCTCACAGGTAGTAATTCGGTTATTTTTTGCATAAAAGTACGTTGTTCACCCAAACTTTCAAAATTTTAAATGATGCAACATCTTTTACTCTCTTAACGTATAATACTTTGAGGAAATAAAGCTATCACTAGAGTTTATTGGTGAGGCTGAATGGTTTGATAATGATTTAAGATATTTCCTTTGTATGCCATGTTGGTGCGTTTTTAATGAAATCAAATTCGAATATGATAGAAACAGCCATTTAATGGACTAAAATCCTGACTGCCCCAGATTACACCACAGATCAGATCACACCACCGACTATCTGGCCTCCAATTTTTTCCAGGGCTCTTAGGTGAGCCCCGGATTCCTTCGATTTTGGGGCTTTGCAATTCGTGCCGTAAGTAGTTTTGGTCAGACCCGTATCCAGACAAGGTACTGAAGGGAGAGGGGCGAAAAAAATTCCAGGGGACGAAATATTTTTCAGGGGTTAGAGAGACATACTAATATGCATCAATGCTAATTTTTTTCATTTTCTAGGAACATTTTTGTAGGGGTTTCCCCCTGCCCCTTCCCTTGGCTACGGATTTGGTTCTGGTCAAGGTAATATCCACTTCCCTCCCCCCACACACTACTTTCAGAACTTGTTAACTCTTTTTTATAAAGAATATTTAGAGGTAAAAACTGACAATCGCCATGGATACGGGGATAACCATAAGTGTAAGAGACGGGGGTGGGGTTTGCAACCCCTGATCGGGGAGAATATTAATTTTGCTTTTTTCTGGTAAGTGTGTGCTATTTTTCCGGAAAACATGTAATGCGATTTCAGCAAAAGTGCATAGCTCCAAAGTGGAAGTAGTCTCGTACTCTCATAAGGAATGGAGGATAGGTAATTTACTCCCCTCCCCATTTATAATTTTAGAGTTTTAAGTACACATTAGTTGACTGATTTGAAGACAGATTCCTTTTTACTAAAAAAAAGGTTACGAGGGCTTTATTCTTATCGATCAAAAGGACACTCTTATGAGAATAACAAGGCAATCTTTAAATGAGTTGGGATTCTAAGAACAGCATGAAAAGGGTTGTACTTTGAAAAACTTTGTGGGTCGCTTGCAAAATTATATTTATGAAATCTGAAACGTCCAAGGTCTTGGATTATATCTGAAAATGTCAGGAAATAATATTAATGCAAAATACCTTCACTCAGCGTTAATTAAGGAATGAATTGTAAACCGAGGCATTGAATATTTCGGGGTTGTTTTTTCTCCAATCATACTAATTGGAAAGAAATTTGCCTGCAGAAGGACGAAATGTATGTAATTTGTAATATTCCAGCTTATTTTACTGCTTTATATGACGATTGACAAGTTATTTGGAAAACAGGCAAAGGGGTGGAGCTGAAGCAGCAAATTCCCGTTAACTTTGTATGAAGTTAAGACATATCACAAGTTACTATTTTTTGGTTTCGATGATAAGAGAAACCAATGCATTCGTGATGGCGTGTGTGTATGTATGTATGTGTGTATGGGTGTGTGTGTATGTGTGTGTGGGTGTAGGTGTGTGTGTATGTGTTTGTGACACTTTGCTCGTTAACACAATATCTCAAGAAGGGAAACTGTGACGGTTCTCAAACTTGGTACATAGATGCCCCATATTAAGAGAAAGAACCCTATTGTTTTGGTGGGGGTCAAAGGTCATCTGGGGCCACCAGAGGTCAAACTCTAAAAACCTTGTTAACAAGATATCTCAAGACAGAAAGCTTGGATAAATTTCATACTTAGTGTGTAGATGCGTTATGGTAAGAGAAAGAACCCTATTGTTTTTGATGGAGGTCAATCGTCATCTGGGGTCACCGGGGGTCAAGTGCTAAAACCTTGTTAACACGATATCTCAAGATAGGAAGGTTGGATAAATTTTATGCTTAGTATGTAGATGTGTTATGGTGAGAGAAAGAACCCTATTGTTTTGGTGGAGGTCAAAGGTCATTTGGGGTCACCAGGGGTCAAATCTTGAAAACCTTATTAACATGATATCTAAAGCTAGAAAGCTTGGATTGATTTCATACTTAATATGTAGATGCTTAATGGTGAGATAATGAACCCTATCATTTTTGGTGGAGGTCAAAGGTCATCTGTGGTCATCAGGGGTCAAACACTGAAAACCTTGTTAACACAATATCTCCAGGTAGGAAGCTTGGATAGATTTTAAACTTGGTATGTGAATGCATTATGGTAAGAAGGTGAACGCTTTCTTTTTGATGGAGGTCAAAGGTCATCTGAGGTCACTGGGGGTCAAACACTGAAAACCTTATTAACACGATATCTCCAGGTAGGAAGCTTGAATAGATTTCATACGTAGTATGTGGATGCATTATGGTGCGAAGGTGAACGCTTTCATTTTTAGTGGAGGTCAAAGGTCATTTTGGGTCACTGGGGGTCAAAACTGAAAACCTTGTTAACACGATATCTCCAGGTAGGAAGCTTGGATAGATTTCATACTTAGTTTGTGGATGCATAATGATGAGAAGATAAACCCTATTATTTCTGGTGGAGGTCAAAGGTCATCTGAGGTCATAGGGGTCAAACACTGAAAACCTTGTTAACACGATATCTCCAGGTAGAAAGCTTGAATAGATTTAGTACTTAGTATGTGGATGCGTTATGGTGCGAAGATGATTGCTGTCATTTTTGGTGGAGGTCAAAGGTCATCTGAGGTCATTGGGGGTCAAACACTGAAAACCTTGTTAACACGATATCTCCAGGTAGGAAGCTTGGATAAATTTCATACTCAGTATGTGGATGCGTTATAGTAAAAAGATGAATGCTTTTGTTTTTGGTGGAGGTTACAGGTCATCTGAGGTCACAGGGATCAAAAAGCAAAATTACCCAAGAATTCCGAAGATCATCTCGAGTCATTAGCGGTCAAAATGCAAAATTTCCTAGTAATTCCCAAGATCAGATATGAACCTAAAATTATTTTTCAACATGTTAAGATAGCACTTGACCAGTGACTGAAAGATATGGGACATCTAGCATTATTTGGAATAGAACATATATCATCGAAACCTCAATGCATTTTTGCATTCTGGTTTAAAAATCCTATGGGTATGTGAAGGAGAGGCTTCTCTTAAGGGAGGAGAGTCCAGTAGCTTGCACAAGAATTCATTGAAGGGCTGGGGCCAAGCTTCCATTTCCCACAACTGACCCACTCTAGTTCAGAAGGTACTCAGGATCAGACAGATTCAGTGACGTTATTACCAATTGGTGATCTGACTACACAACCATCATTATAACCAGAATGCCCAAGCAAGTCTTTTCAAACTTTACTGCAGGAATACCCTCAGGCCGTCCTCTAAGTTGCTTCAAAATAACAGTTGTCGCCTAATGAAAGTACAAAAGGGATTGGAAGGTGTGTGCTTCGGTTATTTATGTTTAGATTAAAAAAATCATATATTTTGTATTTATAAAGCAACTTGCAGTTTAACTTGCTATTCTTAGAAAGTAGTTAAATATTAAAATGATATATGTATATATATATATATATATATATATCGAAAGTTTACAATTGTTTTGTCTCGTGTTGCTATGCGGATTAAGAAAATTGTGTTTCGAATTGTGTGGATTCAAATTAGCCGTATTTTTAACATTCCGACATAACTTCTCGATTTCCGTGATAAAAGACTGTCATTTATTTTCATTACAGAATCTTCCGAACTGAACTTCCCATCTCCGTGTTGTTTTCGTATCACGGCCAACTTATGTCTTTCGTCACAGAACCTGTATATATAAATGCAACTAAAAATTACACCAGCAATATCACACTGTGATTTCACATATAATTTATATTGATGTCGTCCTTGATTAAATTGTTAAAAAGAAACAAAAATACTAGCGATGGCGCTGTTTAAGATCATAATAGCTTTTGCCTCCGAGAAAGTTAATGTAGCTATTTTACCAATATATGGACAACTTTCAAAACCTTCACTAACACTGGTTGTTGATCATTGATTAAAAGATGCAAACCAATGCTTTGAATCAAATGTGACCACGTCGGGTTAAAAGTTGGGTTTGGTCACATGCTGTAAAATGTAGTGTGAAAATCGTTTCGCTAATGAGAAGAACGACCCAACATATTTATTCTCTAGGAGAATTATGAATTGTTTGGAAAAGATAAACCAATGTACTGTTTTTAAAAGATCTACGTGATAAATTCAATTGAAATTTATTTTTCAAATCCCTTCAAAACATATACAACATAGATATTCATACGAAATAAAACGGCAAAAAATCTTTATAGGGTCTCCAGAAAAGCAGGATAACTGTTAGCGAAGCTGGTAACTCAGTAATTCAACATAAATCCTTTATTTTGGACGTTCTAAAGGTAGTAAAACTTTCACGGTATCGGCTTGTTTAAATATTATAAATGAACCTATGACACCCTTGTTTTCTGGGTTGCCTCTCCAACTGGCAAACTGTAACTACTAGCATGAGTAAAATGTTGGATTTGCTACCTCAAGGACTTTTAGTTAGAATAATTAGGCTGTTTTTTGTAAGACAATTAGTGGGCAAAAAATCCACAATACAAATCATGAAGCATGCACTATGTAAGACAAACTATACAATGGTAAGTACGTTTTCATTTCTGCGAACAGCAAATTATGAACGACACTTACGTCGGAAAATATAATTTACAGAACCCTGAAGGTAACACTTGAGAAAGTTGCAATCAAGAAAATTACTTCCAGATAATGATATTTTAGAGATAGTCAATAGATCTCTTCAGATAATAATCTCAACAAATTTACAGCAAGATATTTATGACGAGAAAAGTCCTCACTTGTTAACTTCCTAAGCACTATAGCAGTGAGACAAAGCATGTTGTATTTCGTTGAAATTACAGACAACGGTATTTGAAAACTCTGTAGTCAGTAGAAACTTAACTTTAGTATCGACCTGGCATGGAACTATAAGCCTGAGGTTTTTGTCTGCTAGCGGCTCTTTGTGGCTACATCCACGGGGGATGACCGAGCCCGCTTGTTACGCAGCTCTTTTATTAGTACAGTAAGTTTTGCACATTTTTTTTTTTGGGGGGGGGGGAGAAAATTTTCTAAAGCAATGTTTTATCTCCAGCACCAATACTTTCATTTGAAATAGGCTGAATGGGGCATTTTTTCAAACGTGGGGGAGCCTGCCCATCGAAAAGTCTCCGACAAGTCTGCTACAATCCAAGTTCATTCTAAACGTAGGAATTTGAACGAAGACACACTGTTTACAAATTTTAAGGTCAAAACAAATTGGTAACACGTGATTAAAAATACACCAAAAATTGACTCCTCTTCCACATAGTTCAAGGTTCTATTGAGAACGATTGTGGAGATTGACATATTCAGATGAGAAAGGTAAAATATATACTTGACACTGTTGTCGATGTTAAGGCTTGAAATATTCTCCTTCAGTCAGATGTCAGATGAAGGTGACGTTTTGATACTCCTCTGCTGTCTAATTCGCAAACTATTGGATCGTTTCGGTTGTCAGGCTTGACTCCACCACAGAATCATGATCACGTTTGAAGGGTATTCTATTACAACACCCGCACACAACTTTCATACACCAGAAACCACATCCAGAGCGCTGGCAACGAGGACATTGGCAACTAGGACATTCTTTCTGCAACTGATGGGAACATAATGACATTCAAATTATTACTTGGCTGTGCCTTACTGGTAACTTGAAGTATTATTTCTAAATTTCAGCAGATGTAACCGTTTTTGAGATTAATTAATGACAAAGATAAACTTGTTCGGATCTCGTTTTAGTACGGGAAATTTTAGGAAATTCTGTTACCATAGAGTTATATAAAAAGCTGTATTATTTACGAAGTGCGGTTATGAACTCTTGACTGAAATGTGAACATGTTATTAGAATTGTTCCTGTTCATAGGCGTAGGAGCCCTAGTTGATGGGGGGGGGGGGCTGTAACGACCTGCCCGAAAAATCTAACCAAAAATTTCCGCGCGCTCCATGCGCGTTCAACACATAATATGCTTAATGTGTATATCATATAGGCATGCATCGGTTATCACACCTCATGCAAATTACAAACAATCATTTGCGGTGTTACTACCCTTTCATATTGATTATAATTTGGGGGAAGTCGTTACAATAATAATGATAATAATCAGTGGCATAGCCAGGATTTCTTTCTTGGGGATTTGGGGCATTCATTACGTTGTGTGTTCGCCGGCCTGGGGAAGGGGTTTAAGGGGGCGTGCCCCTCCATTTTGAAAATTTTTGAAAAATTAGGTGTCCTTACATGCAATGTGGTGCCACATATGCTACCTTTGAAGGAAAATTTGTGTTTAAAAATTTACGTATTTTAGGTATCTTAAAAAATCGGCATTAGTAAGGGGGCATGACCAGATGCACCCGTAAATACACCACTGATAATCATAACGTAAGTTAAACCATTAAAATACACACTGGTGAATTAATACCGAATATATAGGTGCTGGTGCAATTCAAATTAGAATTTTATTTCAATTACCAAGGAAGTTTTTTTAACTTCTGATTACCTTCAGCCAAATCATTCCATTATTTTCCTTTCAAATTCTCAACATTTTGTCCGAATTTTCACAAAAATTGCCCCCTCCTACGCCTGTGTTCCTGTTCGTTTTAACATTTTACATTCTTCTCGCACAATCTCACAATTTCTACAACATTTCCAATGAGAATCATGAATACACTACCTCCTTGAGCTGAGACCTAAGCCGTTCGACGTTTGTTCTCAATTCTGCACTATCTTCAGTGCCATCTATCGTTCCCGTACCTGTACTTGTCGTGGGTTTCATGGTTCTTACTGGTTTTCCTTTTGGATATTGTATGACTGATATCATCTGAAGTGAAGATAGATATGAGGCATTTGTAACGATCATATGAGTTTAACTTTTGAGGGTCAGGAAGCCAATTGGCTCATCGAGGACCCTGTAACGGAGTGAGCATGGATGAACACCGGCAAGATTCGCGCTCTCTTTACGACTAGTGCTCAGAGGTTAAGGAGGCAAGCGTGTACTAGGGGCTCCCAAACCTGCTCCCGGGACCGTGCCCCACTTTATGCCCCCATCCGACAGAAGTGAGTGTATGAGTGTATCCCCAGTCTTTAGCCACTTTCCCAAAGACTGGGAGGGGTGGAGGTTCCTCTGCACCACTGCTAGACAGCTGAACCAAGCAATGCTCACAACTTCTGAATCCGTCAACTTCCTGCATCGGACAACTTCCTGAAACGGAGAATCAGATACCCAATTAAGATTCACCCCTCAGCATCGCTGTGAACAGCTGTGCTGAACAAGTAAATCTGAATCCCTTGAAAATTGTCAAGTCCGTCCAAGTGGGACCACTATTATGCAAGACAGTACACTCAACCACCAAGCCGACTCCACCCTGAGGTACTTGCTACATATAGACACTACCCAGGGGCGGATCCAGAGTCTTTTCGAGTCTTTTCTGAGGTGGGGTCCAACATAAAAAAGGGCACATTCGTTGTTTTTTAATTTTGGTTCCCATAATCGTCAGCGATTATACAATTTACCGCATATTGACAAAGAAAGGATAAACTAAGAGACCTGTAAAAACTGGAATCAAAACCTGGAGTCTAAAGAATCTAAACGGGGAATTTGCAAAGCGCGCCAAGCGCGCGAAATTTTTTGGGTAAGCCTACACTTATAAGAATTTGTACTAATTTAAAGCTTAAAGGGGCATATTGAGTTGATATCGATAACTTAACGAGGGTGTTGAAGGGTACTACCACAGGACAATGATTATTATTAGCATAATAAGTCAAGTTTCACATCCAATAGTTACGCATTAAGTTAAAATTTTGAAAATTTTTTGGTATCCTAGCTCGTAACGGTTGTGTGCATAATTTGAAAAAGTGTCTGGTCACGATTTTTTGAAAACCGAATTGAATTGTTTATTACTCACTTATGAAACATTTATTTGTACGCAACATGTGGGGATTGTTTAAGTTTGACCATTTGTCATTAGTATGTGAAGAAAACCTAACAGGTTTGGCAATTTTGGTGAATTTCATGAACCAACTCAATGTGACAATTGTCCGGACAGTTGGGCCCTATCGGGCATAACTTAATTGTACTTCCCTCCTCGAGTCACTAGCCGTACCGTAAAACAGACACAAGTGAACTTTAACCAGGTTTAGCGAAATGCGATTCAATTCAAGACATTTACGTAAATCCATGTATTCTACTTATTAACTTGAAAAGGTGGAAAGGGTTTGTACTATATTTATCTACATGTATTAACTGAGGAAGAGTGGACAAAGCGTACCCAAAATTTTGGTTTTTATCCCAGAAATTACCCTTATGAACGATGAAAGCCAAAATAAGTAAAGCGACCATGAGTGGCGGCAGAATTTTCCCAACAGGGGGACGGGCCATGCCAGCTGCCCCAAGTTCCGACATTCCCTATTTCGAGGGGATGATGAGAAGGGCAAATGGAGGAGCCTTATTATCCCATGCCATTGCAGACATATTTTGCATTATATCGCTTAATACTCCAAGATCCGAGTTGCGCACTGATGGTGTTCTTTGAATCTGGATCGCAAAGTTGAAAAGCGCGCGAAGGGGGCGAAATTTTTTGATAGGCTTACACATAAAATATATGACGAAAAGAAAACAAAACTGTAAGGTCTGTAGACCGTACCGGGTGTAACATGTACCGTATTGTATCGAAACCACCTGGACTACACGATGAAATAGCCAAACTTTGCTCCGTAAGTCCCTCACCAACTGACTGTACCGCTGTTACCGCATGACACACACAAGAGAACACCAACTAGGCTTTGCGATATTGGATGAAAGTTACGACCTTTACCAGTTTACATAAACTATGTACTCTGCTGCCTATATGTTACTTGGTAAGGTGGACAGAACTTGTGCTATCCTGCTATGTGGAATGGAACTATTGAAGAAAACAGAGTGACTCTACGGCGCACGTAGCGCGCTGAAAATTTTGGGTTCTTAGTAGAGAAATTATCCGCTTGAGAGCAAAAAACAGGTAAACCGTCGGGGCGACTAGTTGTCGTCGGAGACTGCATACTTTCGACTAAGGCTCCCCGACGAAACTGTAAAACTTCCCCGACAGGGGCCAGCCTTCCCCGAAGGGGGCATGAACCCTTCCCCCACCTGGCGCCACCGCTATCTCGACTAGGGGAGGGGGTTAAAATGCTGTATGTTGTGTTCCCTATAAAGTTGCGGCGTGACTGGCAAAAATACTCTGTCAGAGAAGATGACTGAAGTCGAATGTGTGCTTTTTACTTGCGACAGCAGACCAGTCATCGGTCCAAAGACGTCAAAAAATTGAACCGACTGACATTGCGTTATTTGACCTGGTGGTGATTTTATACAGTAGTTTTAAAATGAAACAACATCGATTCGTCTATTGTGACTTCTGGTCAACTCTTGACTGAGGACTTTAACCTAAGATTGGCTTTTTATACCCATCGCTGGGGCAACACAATAAAAGAAGAGAGTAATTCCAGACCACGAATAGCGAAACGTATTTACATACTCTCTCTTGTTCATGAGAGGAGGGATACTAGCGGGTGGTGGAAAGTTTTCGTAGATGTATCGTTTAGGGAGTGTGAACAGATCGTTATTTTGTAAGACCAAAAAACTAGCAGTGACCTTTTGGAATCAATATTAAAACCCAACAGTAATACGTTGCATAAAGCGCTAGTTAGTGAGTATGACGTAATATCTGCGTGTGTTGTATTACTTTGGATGCTCAAGCACGCCACACGTGGTTCCAAGCGAAAAGTGATTAGAATGCCTGACTGTCACGTAGGCAGTAAGACACACTGTAGTCACATTCTCTGTAAAACGATTGCACTGCGCGTGTGTCGGGGAGGGCAATATAGGCCACCGTAGTCAAATATATTGCCGAAAGTTTCTGCTAGACTTTTACGGATGGATTGATCGATACTGGGTGGGGGTAACCAAAATCTCCTCGGAATTGGACAACTGCCATTACCTGTGAAAATGTTTTTTTTTTAGGCTAGTGTGGAAAACCCAATTTTGAAAAAGGGCACACTGGAAAATTTGAGGGGGGTCCTGACGTCGGCAAACCCCCCCCCCCGATCCGCCACTGCTACCTGGCATCCGACCTATGGCCAAGGAGGGACGTGAGTGAGTAACATCCCTCCACGCAAATCGTATGCCAAAAACGGTTAATGATACAAAAATAGTTGTAAACGATGACCCTTTCTCGGTTTGCCTTACTACTGTCCGCCATCGCGGATCTTCTGGCTATCGATCTGCCCCCATGAAGATCACAGGGGAAGGAGATGGGGAGAGGGGAAGACACAGCAACCCTCTCAACTCATTAGAAAAACCATCTACAAAATGTTTAGGGCTAATTACCGAAATATTTCAGATGGTTAGGGAGAAAACTGTCGGTCTAATGGCAGAATAATTTAGATATCTTGGTACTTGATGTAAGTGGAAAAGATGCAATCGCCTATAATTTAAAAAGAGATTTCATGCCAACAGAGCAAGAAGAAAGTACTCCATTTGAATACATTATCGGGAATACTACCGGACCAAGAGATCACTGCGAGCAGGGGCGGGACAAATTTTTGAAAGTGGGGAGGGGGAAAACCCAGGCAGAATACCTGATAGCCCAAAAGGCGTCGCGGGAGCACAAAGCGCTCTCTTTAAAGCAGGGGCGCAAATCTCTGTTTGACAGTGGGGGCGAAAACGAATATGGTGTACGCGTGGATTTGAAACTGTGCACGCGTAGCGTGCACCGCGAGCGCGAAGCGCGAAGCCCTCGTGGGTGGGGTCCAGGGGCAAAGCCCCGGTGGGGGTCCAGGGGGCGAAGCCCCCGGAAGCTCCTGGGTTTTAGTATTTCAGAAGCTGCAGAAAGATTATTTCGAAAGGAAGTTTTATAGTGTAAAGGCTCCTGGGTTTTAGAACATTTACACTTGTCAAAAGGGTTAGTTAGGGCACAAAGTTAATTAATACTACTGATGTGCCTCACGAACCGGGGCACAAAATGCAGAGATAGATCGCTCTGGCCTAGATTAGGAAACGAAGTGAAGGTATAACTAAGACATGTCTTAAGTGTTTTCGACTGAAAATTGATTCGTCTGCCCCGGGTTTCAGCTTCAGATGATATTCCATACGGCGTTGGTCAACAGACATTCAAATACTACGTCAGTTATAGCCTATAATTGTGTTGTTGTCATGTGTTGTTATCAAAGGGATGTCAAAAGTGACCAAGCGGCGAAAAAAATGAGTAATGCTATTCACATTTTGGCCCCCACTTTTTCACTTGAGGGGCAAAGGCCCCCTTGCCCCCCGGGATTTGCGCCCCTGCTTTAAAGCGTAGGGTCCAGGGGCTCGTCGAAGAGCTCCTGGTAAGGTCCAGGGGTAAAACCCCGGCGGGTTCCAGGGGGACATCCCCTGAGGTATTTATAAAATTAAACCATTAGAGTGAAACATTTGGCTATCTTAAACGCATCGGATGTGCAATTACCCAGAATATCAAGTTGTTTTTTATGATGAAAAGAGTTTAGCTTGTGAGCGGTTACAATGATAATGGAAGAGTTTGTACGAATAATGTATGTAGAATCTCAATTCCCTATAGAAGGGTAGGTATCTAAACTTGTATATGCATTGATCATTATAATGAGAATAACGACTTACATTAAGTACTGTCCGTGACCCTTATTTCGGGGCTTCAAGTTACAAAAGTGTGGAGGAAAGCCGACCCCCATGCTTTGAAAGAAATTTTAATCAGGTTAAAAACAAAATTTTTCAACAACAGCTGCCCCTTGCCTTCCCACCTTTGAGCTCCGCCATGTATTAGTTTCCATTGCGTTAAGCGCGCCTGGAAAACATTTTCTGGCATTTTTATGGTATTAATGTTTTCCTTTACTTTACATTGCAAATTTACCATAATATTAAAAATTGTCTCATAGTTTCTTTAGTCTCCCAACCTTTCGTTTAGTTTTTTATTTTCTATTTTTTATTTTTATTTTTTAAAATCCTGAGAAAAGTGGGACAAGTGCCCCCTTTTCCGTAATCCCTCCCATGGGAGTAGTTTTCTGAATTGTGTGCGATACGCAAGGACAGTGGTGCATGTTATGGCGTATTGTTAGTAGTTGTAGTGGCCCTTATGTTAGGGCTTCAAGTCGAACAAGTGTGGCGGGGAACAGAAGCCCGGTCTTTGAAAGAAATTTAATTATATTTTTTAATATTTTTCAAAAGTTTGCCCCTTGCATCTCCTTCTTTTAGCTCTGTTACTGTATTAGTTAGTTGCGGGTGCGGGTGCGGGCGAAGCGCAACCGGGAATTTTTTTGGAGCATTTTTAAGTATTTGATATTAATGCTTTTCTTTACTTTACATTGCAAAATTTACCATAATATTAAATATCCCCTCATAATTTATGTGGTCTGGCTTCCAATCGTTCATGTTTTTACTATTTTTAGTATTTTTTTAAGGTCTAGAAAAAGTGGGGCAGTGGCCCCCTTCCGTAACCCCGCCTATGGCTGCAAGGACAGCTTGCAGTTAAGATGATTTAATTACTCCGTTTTGAAGAGTCTCAAGATCCTCTATTGATTTAAGGAGAGACGCACTCGGCGCTCCTCTTTTTTATGCCCCAATGCATTTGAAGAACCTATAAAGAAAGCACGGGCTGTGGGTTCAGGGAGATCCATGGAAGTACTGCCTCCGAGATAGTACTTTCATGGTTACACCTCCCTGGTTTTAATGATCTTACCTTTGGAATAAATATTATCCCGAGAACCATCGTGGTGGCGAATATCCGGATACCTGAGGTAAACAGAAAAGACATGGAGGGATCTCTTGTGAGGACCAGTTTGACTCCAACACTTATGCCAGTGAGAAGGACCACATTGTAGACACACAGACCAATCAATTTGCTGTCGTTCAAAGCTGGGATATTAACCTGAAACGAAAAATATGTAGCCTTAAATTCACAAAGGCCTCTCTGAAAGAAAGATTTAATAGCTACAGCGCCATTCATGCTGAAAAACGTCATGGCGGGAAATGTTACGCGGGGTGCGGATTGCTTGCACCGCCTTGGGGGTGCTTTGGTCGCGCACCCCGCAACAAAACGACAAAAATCTGTAAAGTACGGCATATGCAGGTATGCTCCTGTTTATTCACGTGATCCTCACGGCAAGATTTCAACAGTCTAACTTACATGCTCCCTTCTCTCAATCTTAATCTACCTTCT
Source organism: Holothuria leucospilota (assembly GCA_029531755.1). Classification (NCBI taxonomy): domain Eukaryota; kingdom Metazoa; phylum Echinodermata; class Holothuroidea; order Aspidochirotida; family Holothuriidae; genus Holothuria; species Holothuria leucospilota. Next base: position 22,769,920 of record CM055963.1, on the reverse strand, counting down.
GCCTTCCGCTCTAACTGCTGAAGTGAAGTAGTATTAAATATTAATATTACCCACCAAAGAAAGGACAATTATCTAAAAACTTTGTCAGCAGAATTCCCCAGTAAAACCTACCCGATTTAATTATCTTTCGTCCTAGTTACGCGTTCCCGCCAAATCAATATCCATCAGTGGTATGTGACCCTAAAACTTTAAGGCCCTTTGCTTATGCTGAAGCAATTCCGTGGCCACTGTACCTCTGTGCTAGAGACCATATATGATGGCCCAAGAAAAGATGACATTTGCAGTGGCCGAACAGTCAGCAGAGATCCCATGGAAAACGTGGATAACGGCCAAAAACAGGGAAAAGGGGGAGGGGGACTTCATGTAATAACAGTATAGTACTGTATGTAACTGAGTAAATGGAGTATAGGTGTCCCAAGTCGTGTGATCGTCGTCGAGATACTTAGTGAGCCTAGAATAACAGACATACAAGTTTTTCACTTTGACCATTGCATTGTGGTATGAAATGATGGTGTATGAGGTTTCTTCACGTCGAGTAATTCACACACTTGTGCTACGAGTGTTGATAAAATGTTAGTTCCTCTGTCACTGAGAGAGGAGCGATTCGGGGGCACCATGTCGACATAAAGTCGTCTAAATAAAGGCAGTTGCACTTATAGTAGTCGACTGAATATCAGGTAGAAGAATAAACCCAACATACTTTGTAAATGAATCAATAAACACTAGCACATATCGATTGCCAGTGTTTTGACAAACAAGAAGAAACCGTAATATGTCCGTGCTTATCAGCTGATGAAACGGTTCTGTGACAGACATTGGCTGCATGGTGAAGGCGCACAGGAGTTACTGGGCGATTCCTTTGGTTGAAGGTGGTACAAGACTAAACCCAACTTACGATATCTTTATACATCTCCTTCCAAAATAATTTACGCCTCGTTTCTCAATCGTTCTTGAAATCAGTGGGCACAAATTATTTCTGCATCCTTAGGCAATAAAGTCAAATGATTTCGAGTGATACATTCAAAGATCGTCATATGGGGGTTATCAGAGTTCAAAAAGAAAATATCCCAAGTATTCCCATGATCGTCATCTGGAGTCACCAGAGGTGAAAAAACAAAATTTCCCAAGAATTCCCAACATCATCATCTGGGGTCACCAGAGGTCAAAATGCAAAATTTCCCCAAAATTTTCCACAAGATCCAAGATGCATTGGCGTTCGAATCCCTTTTCAAGACATTTCTGTTTTTCTTTTTTTGTTATATTTGGTGGGGTTCAAAAGTCATGAGAGGCTAGCAGAGGTCAAATTGTTAAAGCAAAATGATGAAGTCAAGAAAGATAAATTTGAGGGATAAACCTCAGTGCAACAAAGCACCCCCATTCGTCAAGGAATCACTAAGCCTTTATGCTCTCTGGTTTCTAATTTGGCATAGTCGTCAACATATTCAAATGTCTCCAAATTCACATTGTGAGTGAAGCTGCCTACCTTTCTTGTTTCCCATGCCAGAAATACTCCAAATACTAGAAGCAGAGATTTGTAACCATAAAGAGCGCCTTCCCAGTATTGTTGGTGGTCACTGGTGCAATACTGAACATAAGGCTGAAGAATAACCATGCTGTCGATGTCCATGTCCTGCAAGGAAATAAATCAAAACGTTCGGTTCTTTACCGAAGAATTGGATTCTGCATCAATTGATTTCTTGATCATTCCGTTACCATCAGGGGCCGGATTCACAAAGACAACTTACGCACGAAAAAAATTTGCGTAAGTCAGACTTACGAAGCGTATCTTACTTAGTAGGTATTCACGAAGAGAAATGTTGGTAAATATTTTGCGTAACTTTACGCAAGCTTCAGAGTTGTCGTAAGTACAAAATGCCATAGTAACACATACAGAAGCACGCATTGTGTATAGTTGTGTGGATTGTAGGAACGCGCGTGTAACCACAAAAGACCGTGTAGGTCGTTCTAACAATAACAGTCAATGTGATTGGCTTAAAATGTGACAAAACAAGATGCAACCGCACACACGGTTGGTTCGAGTGCATTTACTGCAGTTATCTGCGTATTTTTACGAACTGCGTAAGTTATTTTCGTGAATACCACTTCAGAAAGTTCTTACGCAGTTTAAGTATTTTGACTTACGCAAGAACTTACGCAAATGTTGGTGAATCCCCTCCCCACAGGAAAGGTCCACTGCCACTGATGTACAATGCCGCATTTCAAATGGCATAGGATGTGAGATAAGCAGAATACAAAACAACACAATTTGACCTTTTCTACCCTCTTATAGAATCGTTCGGACTGCTGACCTGACAGTAAATTGGATTAAGTAGGCTAAGGTGTTAGAGCCCATAGGGGATGCATGAGGCATTGAAACAATAGATCCGTTCAAGATTTCCAACTAAGTAGAAGTAACACAAGGCTACAGACAACTTCGAGCATCAAAAACTAGAGTTGCAAACACGTGTTAATTATGTTTTACACATTGGAGCGCTCGTAGAGACTAATTTAAATATAACGTCAGTGTGTCCACCTTTCAGATATACTCTAAAGACAGTGATAAAAATGTCAATATTTATCTAGGCGTTTTGGTTTAGATCATGGGTAGTTTTGAATGGAGCCAAACGTGACAGAGTCATACTGTAGAGGTCTAAATTAGGGGGCATGGGTAACGTTCCCGTGATGTTTTTTGTGCCCTCGTTAGCCCCTGAAATGAAATTTTAGGTACTGAAACATATAGATTAACACATTGTTTATATACCGATTGACCCACTGTCACTCAGCGGGTTAAAATTGCACAAAATGTTCTCAATACTCTACTTTTGCACTGCGCTCCCCGAGCATCTATTGTTACACTCTTAATGCAAAAGAGTGAAATTCACTCCAAAAGAGACTAGTTTGGGACCACTCCTAGTAAGAGTGAATTTCATTCGGGGTGGAGTGAAAATTCACTCGAAGTAGAGTGATATATCATTCCATGCGAGTGAAGTATCGCTCTGTTTGGAGTGAATTTTCACTCCACCCCGAGTGAAATTCACTCTTACTATGAATGGTCCCAAACTACAGTCTCTTTTGGAGTGAATTTCACTCTTTTGCATTAGAGTGTATAAACTTTACAAAGCACTGTCTTACTGGGAAATTTATTAGAGAGTTAACGTTTCAACATCTGTTTACAAAAGCAATGATACTACTGCGACAGTGAGTATTCTCCATTCAAAAGAGTTCCCAAACCCAGTTGCGTAAGTTTGCTGTAGTTAACGAATTTGCGTGGTTTCACTGTGTTGGTTTAACTGTGTACATACACTCTCTTCGACAGGTAACATGGTGCGCGCGTCGGTCGAGTTGTGTTGGCACGGGTTTTTTGTTTCATTTGAATCTCGTTTATTTTTTTCTGATCAGTTGATATTTTGCCGCCTGATGAAAGGTATTTAACAGAAACGTTGCGGAGCTTACTCCTAAACTTTAAGCACTCTTACTTTCTTTTATTGACTAATATTATATATATATATATATATATATATATATATATATATATATATTTTCACCATAACTTAGTTAAATTTAAATGATAATGTACTGTTAGTATTGAGTTTCATTCATATCAAGTAATATAGGCTACAAACATTTCACCTGCGCCACGTTTTTAATAGCAAAGCAAATGGCCGCGATGTTTGAATATTTGCTGGGCTCAAATTGTATGGTACAAGTCCACAAAAATTAGCCAATGGATAAAAGTAAGGCAATAAGTCACTGGCTTGCGTACAATATAACGTGTGATTGTATGCACTCCTAGGTGCATATGTGTAGCCTGCATCATATATTGCGTCATTTTCTCGTATATAGTGCTCTTCCAATATTCGGCAAAGTAAACAAAACATGACTTTGGATGAAATGGAGTCTACTGAAAAGATGATTTTGTGAACGTCTTCTTCCTAACGAACTGACTCACCTTAATGGGCAAATATTTCTTCTCGACCCTCACTGGGCTTATGATGAAATAAGCAGAAAGTACTGTAACCTCCAAAAAGAGGAATGCTCCAACCATCACGAAAAGATGTCGATCTTTCACAACCTTGCCAACAAAAAACAAAGAAAAAATTAAACTGAACACATAAAAGCAAAGGAACTGTTTGAAATAAATTGTTATTTATCTGCCTATTTCATTATGGAATCAACGAAATCAATCTTTAATCACTTAACTCGATGAAGATTTCATCACGACGAGAAGACTTCCTCCAAACCAATTGAAGCAATTACCGACAAGTGCAGTTAAAATGGCAGACTTCTCGGCTTACTGATATATCAGCAACATATGAAAGAAACTTCTTCACTGAGAAGAGGAACACTCTTAGACTTCGCTTTGTCTGTATACCTCTTGTAAAAGTAAAATCAGTGTTAGATCTATTAAGGAATATTTCTGTTTGACTTACTACTCTTTTTGGATTTTTTAAGGCTGCTACTTTGTGGACTCTCCAAGTCTTACTGAACATGGACCCAAAGCTCAAGATAAAACCAATAGAGAAACTCCAGACTCTCATCTGAAATGAAACCAGTTAGAAGAAATGCGTTGCGGCATTCTCATAGCCTGTACAGTCAAAACTGATAATGATTAAGAACCATTATCAGTAATATTAGAACTCCAGAGAATTCTGTTGACCTGCGAGAGAGTCATCGTCGAAATTGCAGATGGACTGGTAGAATTAGCCATTCCGACTCTAATAGTATACAGTATACTATTAGATTCGGAATGGCTAATTTTACCATTATCAGTAAAACTGTACAAAACTTAGCCTATGGCTGATTTGATAGATTAACCCATGTGCAGGTAAACTGGTTAACGTTTCTTTGAACTTGATTAAGTCTATTTGTTTTCATTTATATAATTTACAGTTAAAACTGATCAAGGTTTAATCTATGATATCATCCATAAGTTTTGTATAGTTAAAACTGATAATGGTTCTTAAACCATTACCAGTTTTAAGTGTACAAGCTATGAGAATCGGGCTTCTTGTATGAAAGGAAAATGTACACGATGCGACTTTTCTTTGCGTTTGTGGCAAGAGTCCAATACGTACTGTTTTATGTGTAGATGCGGCAATAATTTATGACCCTTGCAATGTCGCAAACAACATGACGCATATTCTAATTTCATGCGACATTGCAATCAGAACTCAACGACACGACCAATCAAGTCGGTGTAAACTTTCATTAATGCTGTACAATATTGTAAGGAAGGTCTCAGCCATAAACAGAACGCACCATGTGAACCGTTTGACACATGCACCTGAAACCCAACGTAAAAACAAATGAATATTGGTAAACTTTTAAAAAGGCCTTCAAAATGCCTAAATTTTGTGCAACACAATCATCTTACAACGGTGCGACCATGTGGGGGGGGGGGGGGCGCCTTCAGAATGCCTAAAAATGTGTGTATTGTGTGCAACGCAATTATTACACAAGCGGTGTGACTACGAGCAAAGGGCCGTTATCGAGCTGGGTATTAGGCCTTAGTGCTGTAACAAGATCGAAGGCTCTTAAAAGCAAGGGACAATCAAAACTGGTAAACATTAATTGAGCACAGTAATGTAAGAGGAGAGGAGTCAAGGACTTTCTATGACCACCGGTTCCAGTGCCCTCGAAAACAGAGAACATTGGGCAGCTGATTTTCTTGGAAGCAGTGGCGAACTCAGGAAATGGTGTAGGGTGGAGGCTCGGGTTTTCAAGGTTCGTGGTACTTTCGAAGCAGAGCACCACAATTAGTTTGTACGCAGTGAATGAAGAAAATACTGCAAGAAATACTTTCAAAAAATTTAAGATCGCCCATTGATAAACATTGGCAAAGCTCAAGCCACCTGACCGTCTCACCCCACCCCGTGCACAATTGAGTGGGCTTTGAAATGGACACTAGCAAAATCTTGAGACTGCAGCTTCATTCTTACTCTCTCTTTTGAGCCCTCTTCACTCTGGCGCTACACCTTTATTGCAAGGGGAGGACTAAACCATGAAAGTTATAAAGAAAAGCTGTAAATGGCCTCAATGGAGCAGAATATCTTTAATTCGCCGCACATTATTTGACAAGCTTTCAAAAATTTTAAAATAGGTGGTTAAACTTACAACCACGCCATTTTGTATACTTTGAACATGATTTTACTGTATCAGAGCGAACTTTTGAAAATGCATAAAGGGACTAATAGAACATCTTAATCAGCTTGACAGTATCATAATGTTCACTTGGCAATGTAAATAATATGGAAGGCGAAAATGTTGTGTACTTTTATTTTGGAGCCTGGCATGATATTTGGGAGTTTTTGCTTATGGAGTAAAATTACCAAAAAACCAGCAGATGTCCCTTTACCTGCTGCAGCTTTAAGAAGATGGCGGGATCATCGCCGAAACTCTCCGAGCCAGCCATGCAAGCAGATACATAGAGCAGTATACATCCAATGATGATAATACTATTCAGGTTCGGGCTAGACATTTTGATAAATCTAGAAACCAAAATACAAAAGAATATATTGATTACTGGTGGCGGGTATTTTAGTTTAAATTTACAGTGATATTTACGACACAGATAATGATGACCGTTACCTAAGTAGCTTGTAAATACATTTCAGTTGTTTTTCTCATAAAAATGGACTTCACCATAAAGTTAAGGTTAAAATCATCACTTCCAGCAAATTTCAAACTTTTCAATTGGCCAGTCTTTTTAGTGAAGATTATTGACCATTAACCGATGTTGTCCATAATTTCTTTCAATTTGAAAACCGGACAGTCATCAACAAACTAACGAAATCATTTCAATATGACTATTAAAGTAACCAAAAGGAACCTCACTGACAAAGTTAGTGCATAATCATAGAACCTTTCTACCTTGTAAATTTCATGTAGAGACCCATTGCCACATTCATATATTACACGGTCTGAAGAAAAGAGATTTTCATTAGTACAGAAACCATTTTCTAGTGACTCACATTTGTTTCCTGTATTTCAAATTAAAGAAAAGGCAGACAATGGCAAAGAGTATTCCACAGGTTGCGGCAAAGCAGGTTACGCTGTAGATCACGGAGGAAATACCTTCGTAGATCTCCTCTTTACGAGGGAGGACCACAGGGGTGTGGTCTAAGGGGAAAACTCCTCCTGAAAGTACCAAAGGTTATTATTAAGTGTATTGCTTTCTAAGAGATATGGTAAGACAGATTCAACAATGCTACTTTTAAAGTACGCACTCTTAACGCAAACGGTAAATTTAGAACTTAAAACTAAAGCTTCCTGTAGCTTATGTTCAAAACACCACCAATTTTTTGTACACAAATCAGACTAGGTAGTATGATTTATGCAATTATTTGCAAAGCACAAAGTACTGCCTTATAAAGTATATATATATATATATATATATATATATATATATATATATATATATATATATATACATGTGTGTATATACATATGTATATGAATATACGTACAAAAATTAATCAGTGGACAGACGAAAGAGACATAGCGGAGTAAACACTGGGCACGATTTCTAGTGGAGATGGTCACTTTTTCACAGAGTTCTTTACCTAAGTTATAATATAAACACATACACACAGACTAACATACATACATGCATGCAAGCATGCATAAGTACGTACGTCCGTTCTTACATACATACATACATACATACATACATACATACATGCATACATCAACATTTTACTTTAGCAAATGTGGCAAGTGCACACATAAAAAAGTTAGACAGGAGTGTTCATTGTAAGCGAATAATTTCAGGCCGAGTAAAATAAATAAAATAAAAATAAGTCTACGAGCCGGTGAGAGGTACTGACTACTCAAATATAAAGTAGGACGTGATACTGAATAAGCGAAAATATTTCTTTGGAATATATGGTTCGTCCGTTCTTGTTTTGCTTCCTTAGAATTAAGAGCTCAACCTCTAACTAACAAAAACTTTTTGCTTGTGTATAAAAGATGAGTCGTCTTCAAGTTAACTCTCCAGCTTGCAACTGTTTATATAATACTGAAAATGTAAAAGAAAGAAGTTAATCGATGAATCACATCGTCCGAAAAACCAAAGTTTATAATTTCTTCATTAAGTCTGTGATCTTTCCTCATGCATTTAGAGGAAATGTTACCCCAGAAACCATCAGTCACTCTAAAAGACACGATTAAAGTCTCATTATTACCATTGAAAAAGTACATAAACCAGTCACTTTTCTTTATTTTCCATAAGAAAGAATTTGTGGCTACTACTCCATGGATAAAACGAAATTGGAAGTACTTGACCTTTTCATCCCTAACTACAGCTGGCGGTAGAAAAAATTTGTACTCCAGTTAAAGTGCTTGTATTTTTTTGCTCCCACTTAGACAAAGGTATAGGGAGATGAACGTAGCATTGAATTAACAAATTGTAAGTGTATTTCTTCGGCCGAAAACTTAAATTAATAGTTAGGATAGTTGAGAACGGAAGGTCTGGTGGGCTCATTCTGTCAAGGACACAATGAGGGACGAATAAAACACATTTCTTAAATGCAGTATCTGGGACCATAAGGACAGGTGGGGCCCTAAATGTTCCCAAACGTCACCCTCATTTAAAATTTTGAGAACAAAGGCGATATTCGTACACAATAAAGTACTTAAACCACTAGTTTGATATATGCAACTTAAGAAAAGAATTTTTTGTGGAATGCACTGCTTGAGAAAGGCTCAATTTGGGGCCCAAAGGGGGTCCCTGTTACACTTTTGAGAACAAAGCTGCAATTGGTACCACGATATCCCCTAAGAGCGAAAGTCCCAAAACATGACTTAAGAAAGGATGGTCCCGGGCATTCCAGCTTAAGAAGGGTATGGGACTTTCTAGCTTACCACCAAAAACACTGAGAGCACAACAGGCTTTTTACAGTCTTGAATCTTTACAAACTTTGAAAGAAAATCTGCGCGAACAGCTCGCACAAAAGAATAAGAGAGAAGCCAGTAGGTAAAAACATGGGGAATAAGACTAATAAATACTAACTTAAAACGTTTGTTCTTGGCAAATTTGTTAAATACGCAGTCGCCATGGACGAAAAATAAAACATGTTTTAATAACTTTGTACAGCTAGCAACGCTTTAGATCATAGTCATCCCTCTTTGAATGTTAGTCCAAATATTAAATTGCGAAACAAGGGCGTGTCCAGGATTGTATTTATAGGTGGCCAAAATATGGCCAGACACTATCTAAGCGGAGCGCCACCATGAGTTGGCGCGGAGCGAAGCGAGATAATTTTGACAACAAAATGCCTCCCAGATAGCAGATAGTCTTTAAGTTGCATTTAAACATTCCAAATTTTGATATCTCATGGTTTAGAAATTTACAAGTGAGGATATTCCGTACATAAATTACATTTTTGAGAGAATAATTTGGATTTCATATTACTTTTTATGAACTCTTTTTTGTATTGTTTCAAAGGCGTAGAAAGCTACTGGGTGAGATCGAACGTTGTTGGGTCCGCCGTCCTAGGGGGAGGGGTCTAAGGGGAGGGGGTGAACTATATATATATATATACATATAGTAGGTAGAGAGACCTTATGCCATATATATATATACTGTATATATATATATATGTACGTTTATATATAAAGGGCAGTTTCTTATTTTTCCTTTTTCTCTCGATCCCCCTTTCTCGGCCTTTTTTCTCGCCCTTCTTTTCCTTCTCTCCTTTCATTTTTTCTCCCCTTTTTTCGCATTTTTTATTTTTTCTCATTTTTTAATGGTAGGTATGGACCGCTGGCCTCCCTGGACACGCCACTGTTGCGACATGAAGACATCTTGATGCCCGTCCTCTTAACTTAGTTGAAGTTTTCTGACCAGTTTTTTGTGCGAATCACTCCGAAATTTTGCACAAGAAATCGTAGAGCATGGTAACAATTACATGCAGTGAGCACCTATATAGTTTCAGTAATTTTAACAAAATATGTCTTCTGCCATGGCCATTTTGAATTGATAATCTTTTTAAAGAAAGAGCGAATAGATCTCCTTCTCATTTATGCAATGTGCCTCCATAATCACAACTGCACTGAAAAACAGTAATTGTGAGACGTTTACCGTTGAATAAAGCCAATTCGTTTGATGTGAAAGCGAGGGCGTTTTATCGCAGTGAACGAAAGATCTGCGACAGAAAAAAATAAAAATCCGTCCATCGTTTGTTCTTAAAAGAACCTTACCCCACCTTCCCTACATTCTTTTTGTAACTTTTGGGATCGTTATAAATTCCCTTCGACAAAAGCTTGTCGCATGCCCATCCACTCCTTGTCCTGACGCTATTGTTCAATGATAGGAAAGTTGTATTGTGCGATCGCCGTATCTAAATGGGGTTGGCTACTGGCCTGAATGTCACGGTGTTTAAAGACGAGTGGCTTGAGAGTTTCACCGCTCTGCATGATGCTTACTTGATGCACAGTGCACCGTATTATACGTACACATGCTCCGATAATTGCTATTACGAAAGATACGCTAGGCAGGTTATGATAGCCTTTGCCTGCAGTATTTGCCTGCGGTATTATACGTTGTACGTACTATATTTCCTTATTGTCTTTCATGCTTCACGATCGATACGCAAACTATTGGTGTTCAGAAGGGGGGGGGGGGTTAGATGCAAAATGTCGCAACATTTTCATCACTCAAAGAATATTCATGCACTAGAAATCTTGATTTCTCTCTCATTTTCCTTTCTTTTTATTTTTTTTTTTTTTTTTGGTGCCAATAGGGGACGAGCCCCTTGCCCCCAGTTGTATCCGCCACTGCAGCAGTGCTATCTGCATAACTCAACAGTTTTACAGACACATTTGACAGTTACAGTAATACCACAATTATACGTTTACTACAATTAATCAAAACAGTATCTCGCTACGAGCAATAATATACAAGGACTTAAAGGACAGCTCTGGCGAACACCTCTAGATAGCTTGAAATAATCTGTGAAGTGACCATTTTCCGAAACACAAGAAGAAACACTACTGTCCACTGGTTTGAATAATATCACAAAAGTTCAAAGCAAAATAAAAAATCGTACTATTATTTTGAAGGAAGTCACAATCGAGACAGTCAGATTTTCTTTTTTTTTCTAAAAAAAAAGCAAGCTTCCATGCACAGACCGTGTTTCACATTAAGTGATAAGATCTAAGACAGTTCTAGTTTTTTTCTCTCATATAGTTGGCTTTTAAAAACCAATCTGTTCCGGGCTTACTAGCAATTCAGGAAGGAACTTTTTCAGTGGATTTGCTAGTATTATGGTAAAAACTTGTAATCAGTAAGTAATAAGGCAATTGGCGGCCAGTTTGTCAAATATCTATGGTCTTTTGGGGTTTCGAAATGGGCGTAACACAAGCCTAACCTTCCTCAATAGAAATATAACCTCAGAGAATTAACAAGCAGACAACCTACATCGTTCCCATTTTTTCCATGGATATCAGTAGGTAAGCCATCCGTACCAAGTGATTAATTTAACGACATTAAAGGCAGAGCTTGATTACATTCATTTAGAGCAAGCGGTCTTTCACAACTAAGCTGCAGATCCGTGGTGAGCGTCTTATGAGTTAAATCCACGTAATTCTAAAGAGATATTGGAATTACATGATTTTCTTGGTAAATAAATCAAGGACAAAAACGTTTAGTTTCATTTAGAATTTCTGAAGTTAAGTAAAGAGTATAGTACCATCAAGCAATACAAATTAACACATCGTACTCAATAAACTAATTCCTCTGCTCTAAGTTGAGAAAATAATGCAATTTTTACCTTCTTTGGGGCAGCGAATACTAGATCTTTATATCCCCAGCTTGTGATCAAGTGAGGCCCTGGCTTCAACTAGGGAGCTGTTAGGAAGGAGACACAACAACCAGACCTGGCAGACAAAAAGTACTTGAAAATGATCTAATCCCATTCAGGTATCGAAATTTGATTGACAGGTCTCTTTGCAACTATTATCTAGCCTTGTTGACTTTACCCTTCCTAATAAATATCTGCCCCTTTCACACCCAAGTAATCCTGTAACAATTACCTTTGTAAAAACATGCTTTGATCTGAGGTTTGTTACCGACGGGGCTATGCTGTAATCAAGATTTTTTCACTAAACGACTGTCATTGAAAGTTTAAGTAGTGTTCTTCCTTTACGTCCCGACGAATTTGATGCGTCGTCTGCTTCGAAAATTGTTCAAGCCTAATTCATTTTTCCCAATTTTGGCCTATTTCCTCATCACTTCGAAACACAGTCGAAATGTAAGTTGTCTTGGAGGTCTTCAGTAAAGCTAACAGAAATGACATTTATTACGACCAATAACGACAAAAGTGTAAAATTTCATATACTTTTGTGACGGCTGGCAACGAAAAGTTAACTGTTCAATGTAAGGAGAAGAAGTATTCATTGTCATTGTAACAAAAGGTCCCTTAATCCTAGTTGATCCTGTTAATTGTAACAGGAATTTTGAGGATAAAAGCAAGATTATCATCAGGAACAAACATTGCTTCAAAGTGCTATAGAAAGTTGTGTCTCCTTCCTAACAGCTCCCTGCTTCAACTAATTGATCTATACAACCTTAAATTGTGAGTTAGTATTTAGCCGTTCCAGTTTAGATATCTGCTAGATCAAATTCAATTCATTCTGATGCGTTTTACGTGCTTGAAACGGACACGGGCGAAACAAAAATCTGAACAAAACCCAAATCGGACCACGAACATAACGCAAACCTATTTACACATCACACAACAATCATCGAAAAAGGTTGTTTTACGAAATTAACAAAAGAAGCACAATATTTACATGTAACAATACTCATACGATGGCAGCTTCTGACTTTGAGTACACTTTTGAAGCAGTTTTGATTTTACCAACAGATCTTCCATAGAGAACTAGGGTCTTTGTTGCTAGAGAAATTCAGAGTGTTAGAGATAATCGCTTTTGTGAGATCAACATCATTAGGATCGTCTAAAAGGGAAGTATTCAACTTCCTTGTACCTCACCCCCTGGAGATACCGATTTTTAAAGAAAGGGACACTCTTGAATGATCGGAATCTAAATAGTGAATTAATTGATGCGTTTGTAATGGACTGCTTCAAATTGTTGGAGATGATGAAGAAATCTGACTTGCATCATAACATTTCATACGACTCAATTTTTTCAGTATCTGTTTGATTGTTGTATTAGATTCACATTTCAGATACGCATCTTTTTCAGTTTAAGTTTTGCTACACGACCTTCATTTGGTCTTCCAAAAGTGTACTCAAAACTTTACCGTCAGAAATAAAACTAACAAAAGAGACGCCATAGTTAAAGAATAAAATTTTGTTACCAACCTGGCCAGACAATGTCACGCACCCATTCAATCTCTTCATTTTTCACATTGTAAGTGGCTAAGACGAGTTCTTCATATTCTGCGCAGAGAGGAAATACCAATTTGCTTGTCCTATAAGCCGTTAAATGGATCAATGTTACATAAGCAATAGCCTCAATTATTTCAATTAATATAATATGCCCTTTACACTTTATATAAACATAATATACTACCATATACAGTTAAATTGGAGAACACGGGTAACTGATCCAAGAGTGAACTTACTGTCACACAGCTCCCCGAATATACACTGCAAACTCACAGAAGACATAGAACCATGCAATCTTCGTTTGTAACAATCATTGTATTTCCAAGTTTCCTATCAGTCTTAAGAGTGTAGACACAAAACACAGATATAATTATGGTAAGATCCAGTCTTGGCTTTCTGAGGCACGAATGTAGAGAAATGGAATTTTGACTGTTTGGCGTTCCATAGTAATTATGTAATCGTTGCATATGTAGGCCTACACAATTACATGTGTGCTATTAGTGTATGAAGTAGTGTTAATGTTAGTATTTCAGTCTTCTTCCGGCCGCCACCTGTTTGGCTGGCGACCGGGGATTGCTCCGATTGAATAGGGAGATGACATGAAGAAAGGAAAGCAGGAAAGGGAAAAGCAGGAAGAGAATAGCGAGAAAGAGGGGTGTTTTGAGCTAGGTGAGTTGAAGTTATAGAAAAAAAGAGTGTACTGGAAGTATCCTGAGTTGGCACGTCTGTTTGAAAGAGGAAAGATTTTAAGAAAATACGCCCAGTATACAGCCCTGTGAACGGTTTTCCAAGGCTAGAAATCTACGAAAACAGATTTGTTAGTGAAGGGGCTGGACAAATATTGTGAAACAGTCGTGGACCTTAAGCCATGAAAGAAAAGCCGCATTCTTGTAGTGAAATACTCTTATCCAACTACCAAGTTCTTCTGAGTATTTACTGTCCTATGTACTTAGTACCAGGGTCAGAGTACAACGTTTTGAAACCCGATATCAAGTACCACGGTCCGAGTACAGAGTTTTTTAATCCGATAAACGAGAAAAGGCACTGTTTTAACCGAGTACTTTTCAACTGTTCAAGTACTTTTACTTATTCCATACACAATACAATATTCGATATACACATGGTTTTTTCCCTTAGTAAATATGATGTACTTTAGGTCAATAGCCTACCTCTATGGATTTCAGTCAACTTAATCGAACGTTTTCCTTGTACCTTATGATTCTTCATAATGTGCACCAGCTTCCAAGTTACCAAAGTAAGCAGAGTGTGAAAATGCATATGTTTCTCGTGCTAAAGGCAGATACTCGTAGACAAACACGTTATCAAGATGACTCGACCTACCCGTACTCATGTGAACGCATGGCAATTATCTAGTAACAATCATGCTCTTTTAATCGGTGCAAGGTGTTGTTACCATCGTAATTTTTTCACTATGATAACAGTTATGTGGTGTGAAACAAGTAGTACATGTCTTGAACATGACTCTGGCTTTTTGTTGCATTTAATGAAATTGCTAATGACGTTTTCGGCTTGGATTATTCCTAACTTGACACCAGAATGATATATCATTCTGTGTCAAGTAAGGCCCAGGAAGAAGTACAGTAGTGAACGGCCATTCTAGCCAAGACTTTGACAACAGGATTAAGTCCACTTTGTTTAAAGTACAGGAATATCTGGCTTTATTCTTTAACATTCGAGTGCGAGTACTTCAGCATTGGAGTACGGGTATTTGCAAAAAGAACTCGAGTGGCACTTGAGTACCGCGTAATTTTCGAGTACTACAACACTGAAAAGCCTGTTGCCCGTATCGTTGGTTCAAACTGAAAATGTGTTGGAGTTGTCTGTGCCATTTTTGTGTAGAAATGTGCGTTTGGTAAACATGTGACTATGCCGAGTTGGTGGTCTAATATCAAACCGTTAAGTTGAAAGTTTTGTAAGTATATATACACAGATCAGGCGATAGAAGAGATTGTAGGGAAGAACAATGGCAGTTAAAAGTTTAAATGAGAATTTTAGGGTATTCAAAGTAATACTCACTTAATGAGAAGTGCTGTGAGAAAGTGATAATATGCGAACAGGGTGTGGCTCGTCTCGGTAGTAACAGGGATATATGTAGTATGGAAGTGTATAAGAAGAGGTTGTATGTAAGGAGTGTTTATGCGAGCCTGATTGAATTACCACCCCAAGGATATTCAAAAGGGTCTAATTTGGAACTGCAGCAGACTGGTACTTGAGTTGTAATAATTAACAAGAGTTAGTGAAGTTTGGCAAGTATAGTTCTGAAAAAGCCGAAAGCTCGTAACTGTGAGCAATTTGGTAAAAGCATTAGGATCTGCATGTTGAAGATGGTGTAGTGTTTAAGGGTACAAAAATAATCATCCCCCAAAGTTTAAGAAAACAAATGTTACAAAAAATTCATGAAGGGCACCAAGGTAAAGCCAGATGCAAAGCTAGAGCTAGAGATTGTCTCTTCTGGCTAGGTATGCAAGCTCACATTGATGACATGACAGAGAAGTGTGAAATATGCCAAACATACAAGAAGCAAAATCAAAAGGAACCAATGATTCCACAGCCAGTCCCAGAGAGACCATGGGAAAGAGTTGGAGTATATTTTTTTTTCTATTTTCAAGGTAATGAATACTTACTTGTCGTTTACTACTTCTCTAAGTATGTAGAAATAGCATTACTTGGTAAACAGACATCAAGTGGAAATGTTATCACTCATTTGAAGTCTATATTTGCACGTCATGTTATTCCTGTATCTGTTGTGTCAGATAATGGTCCACAGTTTGTAAGCATGGAATTTAAAAGGTTTAGTAAGGATTGGGATTTTATGCATGTAACAAGCAGTCCTGAGTACCCGCAAGGTAATGGTGTTGCAGAAAGGTCAGTCCAAGCTATCAAAACAATGCTTAAAAAAGCAGCAGCAAGTAAACAAGTTTTATATTAATGCTTGTTAATCTATAGGTCAACACCTATTGATGATTTAGGTGCCAGTCCAGCTCAGTTACTGATGAGTCGAAGAGTAAGAACAACATTACCTGTGAGTGAGGAATTGTTACATCCTGAATCACTAAATAGAAGGGAAGTACAAGATAGTCTCAAGAAGAGGCAAGCCTCACAGACAAAGTATTATAATACACACACAAAGCCATTACCAGAGATAAGGACAGGAAAATCAGTTCGAACGAATAGGGATGGTAAATGGTATCCTGCTCAAGTTGCATCCTTTGGTAACACACCTAGATCCTGTATGGTACAGACCAGTGAGGGTAATCAGTATAGGAGAAATCGGAGAGCATTGTCTCAAACAAAAATTCCCGCAAAAGAAGAGGTCTTGCTGGAGGACGAACAAGTAGAGAGTGAGGATAATGAAGGGCAAAGTGAAAGAGGACCACAACGTAATAGAAAGCCACCCACATGGTTGAAGGACTATGTTACTTACAAGTAGGATAGCAGCAGAGTAGTAGGTAGTGATCAGTAGATAGAAGTCCGTTTTTTGTGTGTACAACTTTTATTATCTGCAGAAAGCTACAGTTGAGTAACTAAGCACACAAGTACAATAAGAGTCAAGTTGCTTTAAGTTTATTGATTATCACCTTCCTAAGTCATACAACAGCAAATGTTTTTCTTAGTGTTCATTGTTTTAAATGAACTTACTTCATGTATGATAAGTTTGATGCTTTTTTCCATCATTAGAAAAAGGGAGATGTAATGAATATTCATTAATAAACGTGACCTTGGGTCACAGAGGGACACTCCCAAAATGGAGTCCGAGTCGTAACTCGAGTATCACAGATTACGATACGTAATTAATAAATAATATTTCGGTTCAATTTGACGTATCCATTGAGAAGGTTAGATGCATTACTATCTCTGTATTATTAACTGTAGTACTGTAATCTTAAAACTGAATTCAGAAACCTGAAAAGAAAAGGAGAAAGGCGACATTACTGAAGAAATCAGAAACCTCTACGTAAAGGAGAAGAAATTCATTTTTTGTTGTTGTTCAGAATGTAGACTGGTTGTTGATGTCCGTTATTTTTAAATTTTCTGGAATGCTTGATAGTCGGAATCACAGCACATTCGAGGAATCAAACTTTTTAAATTATCAAAATTATAATGAAACCATTGTGTTTCGCCAGCAAACTGAATTGACCCGATTATTTTAAATTGTTACTTGTGTTAGTTGAAAAGATATCACATATACAGTCACTTACATTTCAGAGGAGGATTGGTCGTGGGTTCGGTTAATCGATAACAAAAATTATCATGTTGGAAGTTTGAGTACTTACCAGCTCTTTTCTTGCAGATAAAAGAGTACACGGTGCTGGTGCATTTCATGGGTAGCCAAGTTTTCAAAGCAGCATCCAAGATATAACAGGTCTCCAAATTTGCAGACGAAATATCCCCATCTCTTTTATCTTCATCAGGGTTTTTATCTGCATCGTCCTCTTTCAGAATATCATGTTTCCATGGTGACCACTTTACTTTCCTCTCTTGGCCACCTGACCATTGCAAATCACCCTCTTTTGATTGTGTTAATGACACCCACCTCACAGAAAACAAACCAATATCTGCTTATCACACTTTGATCTTATTCTACATCACAGGTTTCCTACTTGGGGACATATCCCATACAGGGCAAATTTCTCCGCATAGTACGCTGCTTTAAAGGAAAAATGCAGTCACCCTAATCAGAGTTAGTATGCCCCGTCACTCTAGTTCATGAATGGCCTATTTTGATCATGTGGCCATATTTTTCTTAGTGAATTGTGAAATTCAAGGAGATTTCTCCTTGCTTTACCTATTGTTTGTAATAGTTATGTTCAAAACGTCTCCAGAGGTGCTTGTAATGCAAAAAGAGGAGATTTTCAGGAGTTCGCTGATTTTTCAAAGCAAATTTTGGGGCAACTGCCTATTGTCTTTAAAAGATTTATTTGGATAGAGGAAAGATAACTTGAAGTCATGGTTCCTTGAACAATGTTAATTCATACTACCAATGGTCGACAAGTGCGGCTATGAGAAAATTTGTCTGAGGAAAATCTTTATAGTCCTTCTTCAGATAGGTTCGGACAACCCCTCCCCCTTCCTAGCAATATAAATGGTTGCTGGGGGTAGTACAGTAGGAATATGATCAAATTATTTGGGGCTTTAGTTATGTCCCATGTAAGTGTTCAAAAGCACATCAAAAGCCGCCACAGTCAGCTAGCCATGCCCTGGACTATCTTACAATTACAAAAACTTTCAGCATAAACACACTTCAAAACGATAAAATGAGAACTCTATTTTGTGTCTCACACTTTACGAAATGAAAACCTTCAGGCTTTAGCGGACCAACCTCAAAACGGCGATTCATATAATCCTTTACCAAGAGGTCAATCAGAAGTCTCACTACGGCTGTCATCAATTATTCAATTTTCATTATAAAACAACCAATACGGCGGTTGAAACATTCTTGCAACTTGGATCAAAACACATTATGGTAAAATACGGCTTTTACTTCTTCACGTTCTCCTTTGCACTACTTCTACTGTATTAATTAACACTAATGCCTACAGACCTTACAGCCAATTCAAATATGATCAGACATCGATACAACTTCAACTGCACTAATAATCGAATTTTACATTATGTTTACATACGCCAGGAACCAGAGTTGTAAGGCCATGGGCAAGCGCACTTCACGTGCGCCCCATGTCATATATTGAACTATATGATAACAAGGATTTTTTCTTTATGCACAATAATATTATGTTTACACACCACTATGTTCTTTAAATAAAAGCATGAATTTAAGGCATAAATTGCATTTGGTAGACTATTCTATTATTGGTGAATAAATCGTCGAAACTCAAAATTTTGAAAAATAACGGACAAGGCGAAGCCGAGTCCGTTATTTTGCCAAATTTGGAATCGAGACGGTTTATGACTTGTCACCAACGAAAGTCATAAGCTCTTCGAGCTACCCGATAGAACTTACAAAATCAATTAAAGATTATTTTTAATTACCATAAATATCATGATCATGCCTCGGCCACCGGTCGTAAATTCTGGAATAACCTGACTAGGGTAAATTGTTTAAGATGCCCCGATAATAAGTCATTTCAAAGTTATCACTGCGCATGTATAGTGGCTTCAGGTCATAGGTCATATGGGTACATAATGCATGTGCTTAGGTTCTCAAATTGTGCACTGTGCCCAACAGTACTCAAAAATGTCTTGTTGAAAATCTTTCGTGTTAAATGTCGTAAGGGTATATGAAAGCAAAATTAGAATAATGTAATTTAACTGTACCTTACAATGACATTTATAACTGCATTCCGAACCCACATGACCTTTGACCTCAAGCCACTGAGCATGCGCAGTAATACTCTGAACTGACTTAAAAATAGTCTGATTGGGTTAATGAGAGCAACTCTCCCTCGAATCTGTACCTTCCTATGAGGGCCCTGTCTGTCCTCCTTAGATGTTTCTTCAGTGTGCGTGTGTGTAGTCACAGCTCAATCGTCACGAGACCCCAAAGCAGGGTAACAATACGTCATTCAATCTAACTAGATAACGGCTTCTTCATGACAAAATAGGTCCTGCTTTTACTTTCTGACAAAATAGACCTGATCTGAAAGCTATTGCACGCAGCTATGCTATACCCACATAGCCGTAAACGGCGGGGGCACCGAGAACAGTTCAGTCCTCAATTACCCCTTCCGAAATGAAGCAACTTTTCAAAACATCGGGCTGTATAAACTTGCCAATGCTTTGCTGCATCTAAAAAGGCATGAAACGTTCAATTTCCTGTTATATGGGGCATGGGCGTATCAAAGTAGGGACAACCACCACCCCTTGTCTTGAAATGCAATTTTCTCATTTCTTCGAGCGCACCCATCCCGAGTGTTTGTATTTCGGTAATACTTCCTGCTTATTTTTTAATGCCCCAGGAAAACCCGATCACCATCGTCCATATTCCATTCCAACGTCCCTCTAACCGGCATCACCCCTTACCAAAACAAAGCGTGTCAATCTGTGCTTGTAAACACACAGGTTCAAACGCGAGAAACCAAAGATATCACAAGTGTTCTTGGGTGACAGACCTGCGTATTTGCAACCCTTTGAACACAGGCTTGAAAATGTTTAGGGAAAACACAGGTTTCCATGCAAAATACTTGCGATTACCCATGACAGACACATGTGAAAACCTGAGGATTTTGAACTAATTGACGAGGATGTTTGTGAGATCATATTTCGGTCGGCTGTTGGTAGGACTGATAAAGGCTATAGTTAAAAAAATGTCAAACTGTGATTTTTGTAGTCCACCTAGTGCCTTTTTTATGTCATTTGAAGAAGCTTAAATGTAAAATCGGATTTAAGTACACCTGAGCTTCCGGAGGCTATGCCTCCTGGACCCCAACTGAGACATCGTTCCCTCCTCTCGTCGGTAAATTTGGTCGGCTCGTCAACGGACCGCTGTCGGCCACGTTGGCGGTCCTTCAGAGAAATGTCCGGTGGTTCGTCAGCGGTCCTCAGATGGCAGTGACGCTGATTGGTAAAAAGGTTTCACCCGTCATGCAATTCTGTGTCTTACGGGGATGTAGCCAACGACCTCCGATGGCCATCCGACGGCCCTTCAGCGACTGGCCGAGTATTCATGGCCAATCGTGAGCCGTCAATGGTGCCCGGCGGACAGCCGGATATTGCCCAACCCCACCAGGGGCCACTGGGCAGGTCTTTGCATCCCAAGCCATTTTGAAAATTAAGGTATTTCAACCTGAATTTGTCCCGTGGCAAAGTCCCGGCTACCCGCCTGACATAGAAAACATTTTGGCAGTTTTCTTGGTACACTATCCGCTGTCTGGTGGATCTCTCCTTAGACTCCCCCGGGGGATACCGTAGACAAACTATGCATGCTCAGAGGCATGCATAACTCTACCTGCTTACATTTACTAAACTTTTGCAATATCATCATGACATCTTTTTCTTGAGGGGGGGGGGGTCCACTGTGACAAATGCTTGAATTTAATGCAGTAGATGTGGACAAGGAAAAAGCCAACTTCAAGTGTAACATTTTGTGCTCAGACAATCAGTCAAAATTTCTACCATCCGGCACAATCAGCAAAGCTAATTGTTCATTCAACTCAAACCAAGTTTACCTAACCCTGCAGTTTCGTAGACCAAAAATGTCGCCTGACTGCTTATAACAGGTGGAAAAATTGGTGACTTCATTGGGAGCAAATGACTTGTGACTTGACATGTTAAAATTTGTGACTTGACATGACATGAATTGTGACTTGATTTGATTTGTGACTGAATCAAAAGACATGCGACTTGACTTTGACTTGCAAAAATTATTTGCTACTATGTCTGCCTGGAACTTACGACATTTAAAAAAGCAAGGAAGTATACCGTAAAGGACTATCATGATGATCGATGGTTAAGGTTGCAGTGATTTTACCAAATAAGTGTTTTCATGTTCACGACTTTGGATAAGTGAAATCTTTGACACAGGAAAACCCAAAATAAAATTTTGAAGCAACGTACAAGGCCCTTATATATAATTGCCACTTCTTTCAGTCTAAGAGGCATGATGTTATCCCAAAAAGTTCGTGGTATACATGAAAAAGCGGTGTCCCTTAAATGGTCAGTTGCTCTTTTCATGAGTGTTTAGTCCAAGTGAAGCAGAGATCTCGAAGACACAATTGATTGACACAAATATCTTCCTCAGAAAGTGCTTTTGAGAGCTCATTGCAGTTGTAAATGCCTAAGGCTGTGAGTCTGATAACATAATGCACCCCTTTAAAATAATAGAGGTAACATGTGAAGGCAGCATTTTAGCTCAGTCAATACAGCATGGCTACCTGCCAACTGCTGATGAGCTTCCTCTCATATACATTGTTACAATTTTTTTGTTTCTCTTCATCATAAACCAGAATGGTAAAATGATTATCAAATGTACGTTTTTTACTTTATCCTGTATTTCCACCCTTCCCTCCTCCATAGAGTGTGTAGCTACGTCATGTCGTGTGATAGGTAAACCTCCAAAACAGCAAATAACTTATTCCTCTCTGAGTTATCAGTTAGGGGCAGTTTGATTGTGCAAACTAATGGAGAGCCGAAAAGGGACGATCATGTAGGTGTTTCATTAATTTATACTCTTTTATCGTTAAAAAATATTAAGAATAAAATAGGAAATGCTTATTTACTCTTGTTAGAAAATTTTAAATTTGGAGGTTTGGATTTTTACAACGAAAATTACCCCTTACCCTTACCATTGATTTATTCCATTGAAAATCTGATCGTGCCCAAGCTCAATCAAAGCTTCGTTCTCATCCTCTGAGAGGATGCTGACCAAGAAGCCTCCTTCATCCCTGCAATGACGGGCTGCTTCATCCCAAGACTTCTGAGAGGTAACAAACAAGTAACAATAGCTGATGTGGATCCTCCACCCTTCTCTACATTGCGCTGGGTAAGTACAATGCAGAGGAACGAAAACAAAGAAGATTCATTGAAAACAAAAAAGGGATGTAAAAGACAATTATCATTGTAACCTAATATGTGAAGTGACTCTTAACAAGTTGGTAATATTCCTCCTACTAATACTAGTACAAGAAGACGATAAAAAGGCTGGGCTTGGTCGACCTTGCTATTCAAGTTAAAAAAGTACTACAGACAAATTGCCCATTATGAGTGATCACTTAAAAATCGGAAGCTGCTACCGTCAACTTTAAAAGATATTTGTCAATAATTATTAGAACTTTTTGCAGTCGGTGATGTGCTAACGAGTGCCGAAGGGGTGGTCCACCAGGGCGCCAGAGAAGGAGAGTGTCAAGTTACAGTCCAAAATGAAAGCTTGAATGCAAAATGCATTGAGGTGTTGATAAACTCATCTCTGTAGACTAAAGCTTACTTAAGCTCTACACTGTTAATGTTTGTTCTAGACCAGTGCCATGTATCCACCACCATACACGAGAAATTGCTATGTAATCTACCTTAAATTATCATGCTTATTAGGTTCTCAGACGTTGACCTCTAGTGACCTGAAATGAAATTTCACTGAAAACAAAAACATCAACAACATTTTTGCAGTAAATATGGTAAATAAGCCATGAAGAAGTTTTTGAGTTTCAAAGCATAAAATATACTGTTATGCAAGTTCTTCAGACGTTTATATTTAGTGACCTCAGATGACCTTGACCTCTCCCAAATACAGTAGGCATGCACCTAATCTCTCAATATAATGTATCTACATGGCTAAGTAAGGAAAGTAGACATGAACCTTACTTAAGATAATTGCGTTTACAAGCTTTTCAAAGTTTGGCCTCTGTGACCTCGGGTGACCTTTGATCCCTACAAATTCAGTAGGATGATTTTTCTTAAGTTATTCTGCATCTACATGTTAATAATGGAGAGGACCTATGCTTTATACCCTGAGATATCGTCGTAACACTATTCTTAGAATTTGACCTCCGACGACCTCAGATGATTCTTGACCTCCACAAAAAGTAAAAGTGCCCGTTCTCTTGATATAATACACCTATTAGTTAAGAGGTAGTTTGGAGATACCCTATGAAACGGTTTTCAGAATTTGCCCTCTATGGACCTCAGATGACCTTTACCTCCTCCAAAAACTACACAGTTCTTTCTCTTTAGATGATGTATCTACATTTTAAATATGAAGAATATCCATGCTGCATATCTTGAGAAATCGTGTTTACAAGATGTTCAGAGTTCGACCTCGCTGACCGATGACCTTTGACGCCCACCAAAGCAATTTTAGTAGAGAGAGTGTCCACTCTTTTACCTCAAGATATCCTGTTCACAAGGTGTTGGAGTTTGACCTCTGACCTCAGATGAAATTTGACCTCCATCAAAAGCAAAAGGGTTCTTTCTCTTTATAAATTGCATGTACATGCTAAGTATAAAGTTTCCATGCTTCCTACCTTTAGATATCGTGTTAACTAGGTTTTCAATGTTTGACCTCCAATAACCCCTGATCACCTTTGACCCCCACCAAGAACAATGTAACCTTCCTCTTAATAAATACATTCACATGCTAAGTATGAATAATTTCCATGCTTCTAATCTGGAAATATTGTGCTAACAAGGTTTTCAGAGTTAGACCTCTGATGACCTAAGAAATGTTTGACCTCGGGTGACCTCAGATAATCTTTCACCTGCACCAAATATAATAAAATGCATCTACATGTTACGTATGAAGAGTTTCCACTCTTCATATCTGGAGATACTGTGTTCAAAAGATGTACACAGTTGACCTTTGATGACCTCAGATGACGTTTGACCCCCACCAAAAGCAGTAGGGATTTTCCTCTTAGAACTGTAAAGTTTGCCATTGTGAGATATCGCGTTAACGAGCGAAACGTTACAGACACGGACATACACACACGTACATACATACGCCATCTCCATTGCATAAGTTTCTCTTTGATCGCAACCAAAACATAGGAACACTTTGAGAAAAAATGATTTTCTAAACAATTGCTTCACCAAAAGCTTTTTAACAGATCATACCAATTTGCATTTAAGCCACCCAAAGCTAGCAAAAAGTAACCAAAATAGGGAGCACATCCCTCGCAATACAATGAGGCAAAACAGCTCATCGCTTAAAACTATCCCCATAACCTCATAATAAGAAAAATGAGTAAGAGAACCGACAATTTTAACATGTAATCAGTTTAAAGCTCCCCCAAACAATACCATCATTTTGCATCTCTAAGACGGCATTCTCTGCGAAGGGGTGAAAGGGGAAGGATCTCCCGGTGGTGCCAACTGCTTTAGGTTGGACCGATTGAACAAATTTTCTTCTGGTGTTTTCTGAACTACTAATGGTAGGCGGCACAAATGGAAGAGCTTTAGTACATTCCCATGTGTATCATTTTTTATTTCAATCTAATGAAGGCTTTCTCAAAGGTGTTTTAGGGTGCACAAAATGTAAGAAAGACCGGTAGCCCGTCTAGTGCAAATTGGGTCCCCTGAGCCGCAATCTGCCATGAAAGATGAAACAGGAGAGTATCTTTTCTATTTCTTTGTTATCAAAAACTTATTTGAATTAATACAAATGTATATGTCACACTTAACAAGAAATGTCTCAATAGGCTAGTACAATTGTTTCTTATGTAGGCTTCATTGCTTTTCCATGGTCCAATTTACATATATTTATCTTCTCTAGAAAATTTTAAGACATGCATATTCACCTTGCAACTGGTAGATATTGGCACTTCCGATACGATCACCTTGATGAAAGGTGACAGGCCCCTGCAAGATTAAAGATCGCATCAGTCTAAATATTCTAGTACATGAGGTAAAAATTATACTAACCAAGGAATAGTATGCGACTGATGTAGTTTACCTGATGTAGTTTATGATTCGCTTGCTTAATCGAGGGTTCGATTCTACCAACAGGATCCCCATCACATTTAGAGAACTCTATGCCTAGAAAACCTATCACGTAAACACTGAACCTCGACATGCTAAATGTAAACAATGTTTCACAAGCCCTTTGATATAATTTCTCGCTGTTCGTGTTGTGGTCGTAAAATCTAAGCCGTTACTCTAAACCTAATCAAGGAGGGTATATGTATTCAAAAGTTATCTATGCAAACTTTTTTACAACATTGTCAAAACCTGCATTTTGCCTGTACAATCGACTTTGTAAATTTGCTTCGCAATTCCTTACTTTTAAAGATTACAATATCAATAGAGCCAAAAGATGTTACATATCACAACCATTGATAGTGCAACTACATTAGCATTGCCTCCAGAAACGGGGTTTGATGTATGAAAGTGCCGGGGGATCCGGGCGGAATGCAACAAGGCGATGAAGGCGCCGCGGGAGTGCTAAGCGTGGGATCCAGGAGCACACCGTAGAGCTTCTGGTTGGGTACTTAAAAATTAAAACCATTAGAATGGAGTATTTGGTTCATTAAATAGGTCACAATAATCACATAATGAACAAGTTTATAATAGCCTTACTCAGAATAAGGTCACTTTAATGATGAATAGGTTTGGTTGTGGGTGGTTACAGTGAGAGTTTGTTCGAAGCTATGGAGCATGCGAGATATTCTACAGGAAGTGACCACGAAACAACATCAATTTGAAACGGGTGCGTGTGAAGCGCGTCGAAGAAAACGGCGTTATTCAAGACATTTTATTGTAGCCTGTTGTTTTCTTTATTTTTTAATTGCAATATTATCTATTACATAAAAGATTCTCCTACTTTCCCCAGCCATCTATTATTTCTTTTGTTTCATATTTGTCGATAGTCTGTGACAAGCGGCCCCTCAAGTTTTTTTCTTACTGTGAAAAATAAGTATAATATTTTAAGGACGATCAAACCCTTTTAAAGTTGTAGATACATAATATAGGAGTTTCCAAATCAATGAAATGTTGTTATGGAGTTCTTGTAGAGACATGGCCTTGGAAGTCTGCAGCAAAATGCCAAGGAAGCAACTTCAATTGGTGGCTAAATCTTCGAAATGTGTGGCCGGCGAATCCTTTAATTAATCGCGAACGCTGCTGAAAGGCGCGAAGCAGGAGGCTGATGCCCGAGGGTGCTCCCTGAGATTTTCCATTAGTAGTACGGCTTTAGCGGCCATTCTGGACCATTTCTAGAGAAATTCTGCTTCTGCCATGCAGGGCCGTAGCTAACGTCGTATGTTTGAGGGGTGTGAACTGTGAAGGTCCCAAATTCCGACTGGCTGGATGTTTTTTCCAAGTAAGTGGCGGCGTGTAATTGCACCTTTTCTTTATGCGCCCTGTATTTTAATACAGCTGCAAGGACGGCGATTTGTTATCAATATTGGAGGTGGAGACATGACCCTTTTTCAAATAATTTATTGTGTGAAGAATCAAAGTCAAGCGATTTCTCTAATATTGGCCTCTTACCCCATGATCGCTGCCCATATTAATAGCAGTAGAGATCCTTCCTTTGTCACTACATAAAGGTGCCGTCCTAGGGGAGGGGTCTAAGGGGAGGGGGAGAAGTTTTGTTACTTTAAGGTTGCTTACATGCAAAATGGTACTGTTTTGCACTAAATTTCGACTTGCTGGATGTTTTTTCCAACTGAAAGGTGGCACGTGAATTGCTTTTTTATGCGCCCTGCGTTTGTATACAGCAGTCGGGATCCTTACCTGTCACTACATAAAGGTACCGTCCTGGGGGAGAGGTTTAAGGCGAGGAGTGCCTAAAGGGGAGGGGTGCCCTCTCCTTTGGGACATTTTTGTTAATTTAAGGTTGCTTGGAGGCAAAATGGTGCTATCTCTGGGGTAATTTTGGAGCTGATCATCTATAGCTGGAAAATGTCCATAATTTATGGAATTCTAATTTTTGGTTAGGTGAAAGAAGAGAGTATGTTGTCTTAGAGAAGAATAAGTTGTCAACAAACCTCCTGAAGCCCCTCCCCCCTTTTGGCTACTCTACTGCCTTCTATTCGGGCAAAGTTTTTATGCAAAAAAGGAGTCAAAACTTTCTTGGACTATCACGAAAATTTTCCTTACCTCCATTTTGCATTATAAAAGGGCATCTAAGGCTGGCATATACCTGTATAGGGCCTCCTAGAAGCTCTGGATCAATTACATATAAAATGGGGGCAATGACATAATACTTATTACCTGACATCCAAATGATAATATATAGTGTGACGCCAAGCTTTACATCGATCGTATTTTTACTAATTTTGAACGAAAATCCAGACTGAGAGCTTCCCAGCAATGGGGAATAGGCGAGATGGAGAGTATAGCTGCAGGAAGGTGATATAGACCTCCCTGATAGGTATAGCAATAGGGGTGAATGACTAACAAGCGCGTTTCAGAATGCTCTTTCGTCGTAAGTGTATTCACTATCACCATCTAATATAATGGCTCCGTAAAATTTTTTAAAAACCATATTGATGCAAGGCCCCTACAGATGTTTTGAGAAGTATCTCCGTTTTTTGGAGAGTATTGTGATCAGAATAGTTCCATTTATAATTACCTTAGTAATGGTCATAAAATGAAGTGCAAACCGTGACGCATGCGCGCGAAGCGGGCCGAAATGTTTATTTAATAAGATTTCCACGACGAACCTGCATTCAAAATCTGCATCCAGACACTTTCAATTACCCAGCAAACCTACATGCTACTCAAAAAGCCGGCCTTTTACTTTTACATAAATATTCCGTGACAAAGGACAGTTTTGATTCGACTTTACGCTGGGAAAATAACGGTTGGTATTATTCTCACTTGATCTAGTTGGAAAATATATACAAAGGCTCAGTCGGGAAAATGTGCTAGAGTGAGATATCAGAAATTCCAACAGGTATTTCAGATTTTCCGACTATCGTCGCTCTGACAAGCTTTGGGGGTTGAGACACCCCCAAAAAATATACAAAGCTGACATAGGCTCGGTAGCGACGGTCCTGCCGTCATGTATGATTTAAAAAGCTAAAGAATTAGTTTTCGTATGATAATTGCAAATTTAAGATAGTGACTTTCGGCCAACTTGACGAGGATGGTGAAAGCTGGTAGGGAAAGTGAACAGTGGGAGGTTTTTTGTAAAAGTAATTACTCAATTTACCTTACAGGATGTAGTAACTAATCAATACCACAAAGGCTTTCCTACGAACAGCAGTCATGATGTGACACCTATTTACGTGGAGTTCACGCAGAAAAATGTATTGAAAAATCACTATACACGGGTAGATATCTGAATTGTGTATGCAAAGATCATTGTGCGTGTAATGACGTACATCTAGTACTGTGACTGAATTTTTTTTAAGGGCTTCAAGTCAAAAAAGTGTGGCAAGGACCCCACGCCCATGGTTGGGAAGAAATTGTTTTAGGTACCAAACAACTTTTTTCAATAAAAAGGCCCTTTGCTTCCTACCTTTGAGTTCTGCCACTGCATTATGTAGTTTACTTTGAGGGTGTGCACAAAGGAGGTACAGGAAAAAGTTTTTGACAGTTTTATGGTATTTGATATTAATGTTTTCATTTATTATACATTCAAAAATTTTCCATCATTTTAACGATTTCCTCATATTTTCTCCGATCTCGCTTCCTTTCGTTTATTTTGTTTTATTATTTATATTAGTTTTTCTAGTTCTGCGAAAAAGTGGAGACGGCAAGTACCCCCCTTGCACCCCCTGTAATCTCACCTGTGGCTGCCTCCTCCGCTTCCATTCCACAACAACCGCTCTGAACAATTTCACTCAAATGAATCATGTCTGTGTAACGTTTAGAAGTAGCTTTAGTATAAAAAATTAAATGGACACCGTGACTGCAACTGAATGTTTCTTGACTATGCCATTAATAAAAGAAAGCACTTGTATATATATCCCTCTTCTCCTAAATAACCTCATTTTTCTAGAAGATAAGATTTCCATTACCGCCAGATATGCAAACGATAAGTAAGATCTTCAACATGTACTTTATTTTACTCACTCGCTATTCAGCTATTCTAACTTATCATAATTTGACTCATATCGGGACAATTTCTTTCGACAATGAAGTCGACTTGGAATGAAGTGAATGTTAATGCTGTTGTTGTTAAATAGGGTAGTTTGTGACTAATAACAGCTTTATCTACTATGTTTGTAATCACTTTACACCAACAACCGTTCACAAAATGTAAGCTAATGAACTTATTTTGTACCACTGTAATAGAAATCGACTCACGGATACTCCTGTAAAGCTGACGTTCTCCAAAGCTTTAAATAACATGTCTGCCATCCCTTGATCAGAGTAAGAAAAGTTTTCCAGACCTCGGTGTTGACCATCTTCAAAAGCATTTTTCTTTAAATTTTCAGCCGTTTGGTGGAGAGCCAGGGCTACAGCCCAAATCGAATCATAGCCAAAATGTGCTTCTGGTATCAAATTGTAGCCAGCAAACTTTTCTTGTTTGAAACGCTCATCGAGCTGTGATTCATATTGACCACGTGTCTGAATAAAAGATCCAGAAATCAGATATGAGGCTTTCATATAATACAAATATGAACTTTGCAGTTAAAAATGCTGAATAACAAACAAGATAATGCTTTTTGTCAGAATGAAAATAATTCTATGTAGGTCCAACAATTGTCTTTCAATCGGAATTAAATCAACATTGAATAGGTTTATAAATGGTAATTCAAGGAATATTTCTTGCTTACGGCAGACAGGCCTTATTCATGGCAAAGCCACATTGTTAGTCCAACTATACGTATTTATCGACGTCTAATGAAAATGTTGTCCAAGTAAAGACTATTGTTTTATGTAATTAGTTTATGAGTAACAAATTCTTAGAACATGATACTCAGAATCCTTACTATTCCAGCGACTGTCATCGTTTCCGCATCTGCGAGAACCCTTTCCTGGATTGAAATATAGTTTGATGATTCTAATGTGTGAATCATTTCATCAACAGTACAATCCTGGCCGTCTTCCACCACTTTGTACCAGCCCTTGCCGTACCACCCCGGCAGGAACCAGATATAACCTTTACCATACATTCCCAACTTGTATATCTGTTTTTAAAAAATGAATGGGTGTATGAGTGTAAGGAAAGACACATGTTGATATATCGATCTAGGATGTAAAATTCACACAACGACGGAACCTAAGATGGCTGCAAATATGCGGTAAAGGCCTATCGTTATGTTAACATTCCATGCACTTCTGACTGACTCGTGAAAAGCTACCAAATCTACTTAGGTAAACTTATATGAAGTAACGACTAACAAGTTGCCAAAAGCACCAGAGAAGCGGAAAAGCTGTCCATCTTCCTTCCTTAAACGGCTTCTCTTCCTCAGAGTTATAGATATCATATGCATGTAGCATTAAAATTTTGACAACGTGATCAAGTGACTTTCACAAATGCAGCTGTGGGTAAATATTTAATTCCTTCGCCCCTGACAACAAAAGGGTCAGGTGGGACGAAGGAGCAGTGTCCCTCAAAACGCATAGGCTAAGGCTATATCCTTCATTCATGGACATCGTGGCTTAAAAACACTACTTTGTGGCATATCGACAATCCTGATTGCAAAGCGGTAACTAAGAGACTATATTGAACTTTATTCTTTTTGATGACCTCTAATTGCTCATAACCTCACATAGCCGCTTCAAGGTATTGTGTATATAGAAGCAAACAACATTATAAACTGATGACCCCCAAACCTTTCTCATCGTGCATGGATACACGACAACAAAAAATTCAAGACATACCTAATAAAAAAAACTTCCGTAATCTTTCTTGTATAAATGAGTAACGTTTCAAAACAATTCCTTCACGAGACCCTTTCTGCCTAATTCTGCATATATGGAGAATATAATTACTTCTCGAACACTTCTTCTAGACACGTTACCTGTCTATATGTACCAACAGTAAAAACAAGTAAGGTTACATTACACTTCCCGGTTTCCATTCACATAAGCTACCGCAGCAATGTAAACTGAATACCTTACAGAACATCTTTCTGGCGGCTTTTACATACATGCTGACAATAAATATTTTGGCGTCTTGTTTCTGTTCACAGAAGAACGAAAAGAAAATTAGTCAAAACTTGCCAAATTGTTATGAAGAAGAACATGAAGAGCAAAACATTGAAATTTAGTAATATAATTTAATAAACACACACCTTTCATTGTACTTGTGTACTTAAATACAGTGGCGTAGCTAGACTTTTCCAGGGGGTGGGGCAATCACCTAAATTTTCCGATTTTGTTAAAGACTGCATAAGGGTACGTTCTGTATTCTGCAATGTAGGTTACAAACATACGGATTACTGTACATGTAACAAATACCAGACACATATGTGTTGTTCACTGATAGTGTTCTTTTGAATCTGAATCATGATATTGCAAAGAGCGCGAAGCGCGCGTAAAGTTTTGTCAGGCTTACACAAAACAACATATGTAATCATTAAGAACAAAAAGAAAAAAAAAAGAAAAAATTGTAAGGGTTGTAGACCGTATCGGGAATAACATACACTGTAGGCCTATCATACAGGGCTGTAAACTTTCAGTGAATGGTGAGAGTGAGATTCGCTGGGAGACTACTGACCCGGAGGGCGACCATCGGTTCGCGCGGAGCGTCCCGCCAGGGGGACTTTTTGCCAAACCTACCCTAGATTGCAGGAAATGACACTTCCCGTCCTCATTACTTCATGCCCAGAACTGCCAGTTTTCTGATGTTTCATGTTCCTGGAAAACTTTAAGGAGACATTTTGTTCACGTTTAAAATAGGCCTTCGAAAAATTGGAAATTCTGAGGCCTACCGACATGTATTACTGTATAATGCACTACTGTCAGTTTACTGCAGACTATGATTAGTTGGACGAGGAGGATCTCAGGTCGTGTGATAAGTGGCGTTATACCGACACCGGACGCATCGTTTGCGTTGTAAGTGGAATTACATTGCGTGAGGAACTGATGCCTCATCGTGAGTGCGTGAGATTGCGTGACCCACACGCTGAATGCGTGAGAGGTGACAGCCCTGTGTTGCAGTATAGAACCACCTGGACTACCCGATGAAATAGCCAAACTTTGCTCCGTGAGTCGCTCACCAACTGATCGTACAGCATGACACACACAAGAGAACAACAACTAAGCTTAGCGATATGGGATGAAATTTACGACGTCTACATAAACGGTGTACTCTGCCTACATGTTACTTGGTAAGGTGGGCTGTACTTGTGCTATGTAGCTATGTGCAATGGAACTAATAAAGAAACTGGAGTGACTCTACAGCGCGCGTAGCGCGCCGAAAATTTTGGATTCATATTAGAGAAACTGCCCTCTTGAGAGCAAAAAACAGGTTAACTGTCGGGGCGACTAGTCGCCGTCATGGACTGCATACTTTATCGTAAATTTCCGAATTTTCATTTTTTTTAAGCTAAGGGAGTAATCGCCCCCCCCCCCTCTGTAGCTACGCCACTTCTTTAATACCTTTGATAATTTCAGTACGGTACCCGAAAACATACATTAGTGTGTGTGTGTGTGTGTGTGCACAAACGTCATAGTTGAAAAAGGGAAAACACATTTTACATTATCTACCAACTATTAGAAACATGTGTCTGGCTTCTATGTCTATATCTATATACATGTATATCTATATTTATATCTATATATAAGGGAAAATGATAAAATGGAGTCAACTGCAGGGTTTAAAAAGTGTAAAATACATCTCACAACCATGCTTTTGTCTTTTATTTCAGACTCCTTCAGCGTTACTGAACGGAGCAAGTGAACACAATCTTACGTGAAAGATGGTAAAAGCGTTTAAACAGGTTGTCAAAACACTTAAACATTTAAAACCAAGCAACCTGAACTTTTTAAACCTTAAATATGGAAAACAAATTACACCAATACTACCATACATATACACGCTTGGCGGAGCATGCGAGTGACGTAATGATGGAACTTCAAGACTGTCTCGTTCAGTATTTGAATTAAGTTGACCAGTTCTATCGACAGATGCTTCCTTAGCTCAGTCGGTAGAGTGAGTCGTAAGTCAAGCGGCGCGTCGCTGGTTCGATTCCTGCACGAAGCTCAGTTTTTCCATCTTCAGTAGTATCGTCTTTCATGGTAGACAAAGGTTGCCAATGTTAGATGTCCGTTCTACAGGATTTAAAGTAATGCGACTGTATCCACTACCTAACATTCTCTATCTTCAGTTTCTACATAAAAAAGTCGCAACGTCAATATATATATACCCTGAACGAACAGCATCGCGCGGATCGCGGTCGAAATTCTTCGCTGAACTCCAAGAAACTTCAAATTAGTGAGAATATTCGTCTACGTTCGAGATTATTCGTCTATGATCGAGACTAGAAATTACTATATGTTTTCACTTGGAGAAGATTAGACTTTCTTCTGGAAAGAATTGTTCAACTCGAAACTTTAAATTTAGCATCTATCGTCTCTGGAACCTTCCTTTCAACAAAATGAAAGTATCGGCCAGAATGTTCCAGAAATCGCTATATTCGAGAGGGTTCTCGAACAATGGCTGTTGAGTATAAAAGGAAATCTCTTGCGACAATAAGTTTGAGAGATAGACTTATACTGCCAACAAAACGTTATTACTACGGAGGCCACAATCGCTGTAACTACTATCTTAATTCTGGTTAGTCTTCGTTGCCGCTGTATCTTTCGTCTTCATTGGTGAACTGTTTGCTCGTTCGAGAATGAAACTGCACACGCTAGTCTTGAACTATCCGAAAGAGACAAATAATCGCGAACGAATCGGACTACTTTCATCGTCGTGCCATCGAGTGTATCATATCCGCCCATCGCAGGAATCAAATCCAATACTACTGTAAAGACGTTACAGAAGTCTGCGCATCACCATTCAAGAGTAGAGATAAGTATATTAAGTAAATAATTGGAGACAGGCCTAAGCTAAGATTTAACATTCGTGAGAATTGAGGAGAGGGCTCTAAATAATAAGAAACAGAATTTTATCACGTTTCTCTATAATTTTTCGCTGTTACTGGTTTGTTTGTTATATCGAGCCGTAAAAGAATATAACATATATATATATATATATATATATATATATAAATATATATATATATATATATATATATATATTTACCTGGATCCCACCTTTGGTCGACATTCTTTGCTATAAAAATGTACATTAAGTCGACATTTCGTGTCAACCTAACATTTGGTCTACTATTTCAACCACTTCTGCATACATTCTCAATACAATTAATGCATATATATTACCTTCATGGCGCCCTCTTTATTTTGTCTTTATATAGGCGTAATAAACGCAACGTATAGGGTATAGATTTGCACGTGAAAAAAGGGGTGTTATATCTTGCGTCATCTAAAAATGTACATTAAGTTAACACGTAAGTATTGCGCAATACCTTTAATATTTTGTTTATTTTATTATTCCTTGTGCGTACGTCGTGCATATTAAAGATACCATATATATTTTTGTTGGCGCTGCTAAAGTTTATGGTCATATTTTTATTTTAATTTTTTAGTGTATGGATGTGCAGATACATTCAAATATGTGAAATTTTTATATGTCGGCCTAAGGTCGTGTTTTAGACGATGTCGACCGAAGGTGGGATCCAGCGTAATATATATATATATATATTTATTTATATATTTATATATATATATATATATATTTATATATATATATATTTATATATATATATATATATAACACTAATTCGACAGGTTGGGGGAAACCGCGATACCGCGTTTTCGTTAAGGCGAAAATGAAACAATAAAATACATAAGCATATATTTCCCCTAAGCTAAAAAAAACTGTTCAAAGACATAATCAACGTTATTTCAATGGCTCGCCATCCGTTAGTGTTAACGGATAGGTGTCCGTAAATTCGTCTACATTGAAGTAATAGTATGTAGATTGTGTGGCTGAAAGCAAAATACCATACGTTTACGTATTCCTATATAAAAAGTGTGTGAAAACGTTAAGGGGAAACGATTTTTTCCCCGAATGTACATTTTCCCCCTAATGTATGTTTTTTTCACACGATTTTTCCCCCAAGGTGAAAAATAGGCATATATATATATATATATATATATATATATATATATATATATATATATATATATATTTCTCTAATTCGGCACTTAGGGGGAAAGTTGTTGTTGAAAAGTCGACCTTAAGGGGAAAAAAATTTTCGGGTGAAATATAAGTTTCGCCTTAACGTTTCCACACACTTTTTCTATAGGAATACGTAAACTTACAAGGGCGCCCTCTTAGATTTACAAACTGGATGCCATTACTTCAAAGTTGTCAAATTTACGGACACCTAGCTGTTAACACGAACGGATGGCTGGCCATTGAAATAACGTTAATTTATATGTTTAGACGTTAGGGCGAATTTATTTCTTATGTATTTTATTATCTTTTTTTCGCCCTATGTACAAGCAGATATAACAATTTCCCCTTAAGGTGGGAATTAGCGTTATATATATATATATATATATATATATATATCAGCGTTGCACTGCAATCTTGGAACAATTGTGTGAAGTAGGCCTACTCTCTTCCGTCTGTATTATACCTAAATTTAGGATATTTTGGTTCCATAACCAAAGATGGGCATTCTCGAGCAATGCCCTCCCGCCTTTAATTTCGTTTATGCCATCAAATTGTTTACATTCAAATAAAACCGTCTGAAGGACACACGGGAATGCCTGACCCCCTAGCCAACCAACACCTTACACTAAAAAGTTGGTTACAGGGATGTTCCTATCATGGATAAATTTGGATCTTGGCAATTTCTTTAAAATGTATGTAGCTTGCTTTCCATATAAGGGGAATATATTTTCGTACCAAAATATGTAGCCCTGTTACCTTCTTTTTCAAGTTTGATGTGAGCTTTAATTTCACCAAACTCAGCCAGCCTTTGGTGTTGTCAGTGTCAAACTAACCTATCCCATGTACTTGAAATTTGATTTTGACATTTTTGAGGAGTATTACTTTGAAATTTATTTTGTTAAAATTGTCACTATCAATCGATCTATTTAAAACAGCCTTACTAAAGTGGTCTATGTCATGTGCCACTCTGTCTATGAACTCAATCACCTAATCAAATATTTTCTGGCTGTCTCCTCTACATCCTGTCAACAATCACATTTTCAAGTCCCTTCGCCATGTTCTATTTCGTCTCGACTTCACTAGACAGCATTTCACATTAAATGAATTTGCTGTCTTTGAAAAACGAGATACGGTATACATTTACAACTAACCTGTTGTAATGTTGACGATTTAAGGCAAAATTACAGGCTTTATTTAAGGTATGTGACCCTTATCACACTCACCTTGAGATTTTCAAGTTGGTTGGTAGGATCTTCATCAAAGCTCTCTGACGAGATAATGGTAATATTCTTTTGTTTCAATCGTATCAAAAGGTCAGCAATGGTCTGGAAAAAAATCCCGGAATAGTTCTTTAGTTTCGCACGCCGGAAGAAATAGTAGCTACAACTTGCTTCGATGATTGTCAAAACAATTGAAGTATGCCAAACCAGTATCTTGAAAGGCTTATAAAATAATAACATCGGCAAACTCTTTGTACTCTACAGTGCAAAGTGGGAAGTCTCTAATTTACCAAAGTAAAAATCTCTATGTTTTGATGTATTGTGGCTACCCTGTTCCACTTGTAGAGACTCGTTAGGCTTACACTTGGAGGGTTGAGTACAGTCTCTGATGAAATTAACCGGAAAAATTTTGGGAATCTCAGCCGATTTGAAAGAGCAGGTGATGATGCCGATGGAGATATCTGAAAAGACATTTGGTAGAAAACTTACTGCTTTTTCACTCTCTGCAGGTTAGTTCTTCACGTTGTAAATAACTTTGGAGAGAGAAATCTAAAGTCTTTTCTCAAAAGTCATACACGGATTTGTAACTGGAAATATCTGGCTGAAGAGAGACACTATCTTGTCTTATAAAGCCAGATATAGAATCTGATATAAGTAAACTCACTTGCCAAATCAAGTTTTTTTTATAGCGATATTAAGTTAGACATAACTTTACAAAGTCTGTTTTAGCTATGCAAAGAAGTTTAAATTGGCCATATCGTACTAAATATAACTTAACTAAATTCTATATAAGATACGAAAAAGAAGTTAAATATGGCCATATCATCTCAGATATGACAGAAGTCTATACCAGATTTGCAAGTGAAGCTTTGTATGGCCATATCATGGCAAATAAGACTTTATTAAATTCTCTGCTAGATGTAAAAATCAGGGTTAAAATGGACATGTCATGCCAGATAGAAGCTCCCCCAGCTCCCTGATAGAAGTAAACACTTTATACAAGATTGCTCCTTCCTTTGTATGAAACAAATCATACTTGAATCCAAAACCTTAACAAGATCAATTTGTTAACGTTACTCAGTACAGTTCGTGCAACAATATGGAATGAGCAAGACCATCTGAAGGTTTTTCGTAATGTCTTGTTTCCCTCACAGACGGTCAGACATTGCTTTTAGTGCAAGCAGGCAGCCATGCTACATTCAATATAAATATAGGCCTAGTAAGGAATAAAGTAAGAGGGGCTGGCAAGTGTGAAAATCATTTTTGGGTCATTTTTGGCCATTTTTGGGTAAAAATATGATTTTCCCCCAGTTTTCCCTTACTCAAAATCCATATCTGGCTTTATATTTGGAAATATCTGGTTGATTAAAGACTTTATATGGCCATATAAAGCCATATATAACTTGATTAAAACACAACCCAGATATGCATATGAAGTTTGATATGGCCATATAAAGCCAGATATAACTTGATATAATCGTGATCCAGATATGTATATAAAGTTTGATATGGCCATATAAAGCCAGATATAACTTGATAAAACTGTGATCCAGATATGTATATAAAGTTTGATATGGCCATATAAAGCCAGATATAACTTGATAAAATGGTGATCCAGATATGTATATAAAGTTTGATATGGCCATATAAAGCCAGATATAACTTGATATAACCGTGATCCAGATATGTATATGAAGTTTGATATGGCCATATAAAGCCAGATATAACTTGATAAAACTGTGATCCAGATATGTATATTAAGTTTGATATGGCCATATAAAGCCAGATATAACTTGATATAATCGTGATCCAGATATGTATATAAAGTTTGATATGGCCATATCAAGCCAGATATAACTTGATTAAAATATAACCCAGATATGCATATTAAGTTTGATATGGCCATATAAAGCCAGATATAACTTGATATAATCGTGATCCTGATATGTATATAAAGTTTGATATGGCCATATAAAGCCAGATATAACTTGATAAAACTGTGATCCAGATATGTATATTAAGTTTGATATGGCCATATCAAGCCAGATATAACTTGATACAATGCAATTCCAGATATGCAAATAAAGTTTTATATGGCCATATCAAGCCAGATATAACTTGATATGCTAGATATGCAAATGAGGATTTTGTTAGTTTGTTTTACTATTTATTTGATTTGATTCTTGGATTACGCTTGTTACAAACTAAGACATGTTTTGGATACAGCATCACCTTCCCAGACATTGCAGTTATTTAGTGGCTACACTTCTGTTAATACCGCAGTGTACTAAGTGAACTTAGGCAAATAATTTGCATATTTGGGCGGAGCTTGTATCTAAACCTACATTTTTCATGATTTAGGAAGTTGAAAGTAAAATATGCACCACGCAGTAAACAAAATTTAGAGTCAAATACGTAATTAAGTTTAAAATAAGAAGCCCATATCACTGTGATTACATAAAATAGGAAATTTCAAGGCATTTTTCTGTTCACTGTTATGAAATAAGTTGAATTTATGTACTTAAGTCAATTCAACCTAATACTTATATTAAATTCTAATTCATGGAGCACTTAAACATTGTTTTCTGGTGGCCCCTGGCTCTTCGCCAGAGAGTCAGGGGACTTTTGGAAAAAAAAAGGTGTTCAAAGTCTCCATGAGGAGTGTGGACTGTAAGTCCTAACTATGATTCATAACTAGAGCAGATCTGTGCCATATAAAGGCTTGATCCAGATAGAACTTTATCTGGCCATATATGGTTTAGATCTGGTTCTGGTTTAGATCTGTGTTATATTTTCCTAACTTTTTATCCGATCTGATATGAATTCCATATCTGGTGCAGATATGGGCCAGATATAAATTTCCATATATGGGCCAGATATGGGCCATATAAAGAGTGAGCCATATAAAGTTTTATATGGGTCATATATGGCACAGATATGGGCCAGATATAAATCTCTTTATATGTGGCATATATGGATTTTCCATATATGGGCCAGAAATGGAGTAGCCATACATGGGGCATAACTGGGCCATATAAAAGTGAAACTTTACCTGGGCCATATATGGCCTTTATATTATATCAAGTTATATCTGCCCAATTCTTGTACAAGCTAGATATGAATTCCATATCTGGCCCAGATATGGGCCAGATATGAAATCCCATATCTGGGCCATATATGGATTTTGAGTAAGGGTTGTTCATTTCATATTTCCAAATAATTTACTATCAGGGGAATATCAATTTTAATCAATCTGAATCCTGCTTTGGTCAATATTGACAAAATAAAGTTACAAAAACATAGAAAATAAAGACATTATACAGCAAATCATGCCTGATATCTCAACATAGTGTTACGATGATGTACATTTTTTCTGTGTTAGAAATCTTTTCTCAAGAGAACAAGAACAGTTCAATATTGAACTCAAAAAGCCTACCAGTACATTCTTATACTTCAGCTATTGTGATGAAGTGAACATTTAGACCTTCAATGAACATGAAATCCCATACTTTTTCCTTAAAAAGCACTTACTTGAGAAGTTTTGCCAAAAAAGAACGTTTTAAAAGGTAATGTATTTGCACAGCCTAATTAAATACCAGCTAACATTACTGGAATTTGACTTGATTTAAATTGCCTTGCAGTCATTATTTAAAAAACTTATAAAACAATAAAAGTCATTTCTTGTCCATTTTGACCATTTGGGGCAAATAATAATTTTGTGACTTTGATTTATTTATTATTGGTCAAAATTTTACTACCAGAAAACATGTCTTTAAGTGGATTTCACCTTTACTTTGTTCAACATTAACAAGATAAAGGTGCAAAAAACAAAAACAAATAAAACTTTTCATTGTGAAAAATTTTATTATCTCAAAATAAAGTTTGATGATGTAGGGACAAGTAATTCTTGGGTTCTAAAAGTAATTTTTATATAGGATCATTGCAAAGCAAAGAACAATAAGATTGTGTCAACAATTCTTACAGCAGATAACTACACTTTTAGGTGCATACCATCCTGCTATTTGGTCACAAAAAGCACAGAATACATAATTTATGTCAAAAGGTAGACGAACTTTTGTAAATGTCATTGTATTGCCTAATTATATCCTGTACCAGCTGTAGTATGATTAAAATTCAACTTGATTTGACTTCCTTTGGAGACATTTTTGAAAAACTCAATTATACAGAGGTGTGCTACGTGGGAGCCATGTCTTGGTCGGGGAAGGCTGCCCCCCTTCCTGAACTTTTCCACTTTCGCCATGTAACCTTTAGCGTACACAAGAAAGTATGTATTTCTTCACAACGATCATTCACCTACTCACTTATCCTCTAACAGCTCAAAATTTCAATTGCAATTCATAGAATTTTCTTTGTTTCAGTTTTTATGACACTTCTTTTCCAAACAGGGGCGTCACTTAAAGGAGCTACATTCCTTAGAAATTCTCAAACCTCTATCTGTAGGGAAAATTTGTGGTCTGGGAGAGAAATTATCGCAGCTTTTCATAGAATCTAGTAGAAAATATTACTTGATTGAATACATTTTACAGTGTTAGGCAGCTTACTATTCTGTTTTTTATGAAGTTGTTACATCTTGTTGGAACAATAATTGCAAATTAAGAGAATTTCTATCACACAAATGTTCATCACAAAATTTTTCAGAAAGCCATTGTCTTTTGGAGAAATTCTGGCTGTCAGGACAACAAAAGTACCATTAGAAATGTTTATCATGAACTAAAGAGCCTTTCCCACAGTGAAGCTTTTTGGAATGTGATGCAACTCAAAGTGAAGCAACTCGATGTTGGGGTGGAGTTGTATGTAGAGGTGGGCAACTGCATAGGGTGTCAGATGGAATGTAGATTAACCACACAGTACATTGCCTGGGTGGATATAAGTCTATCTTAGGTTAATCAATCACACATGAGGGCCACCATGTTGACTTTCTGCACCCGTCGCTTGATTTCCCAAACTCTTCTGTATTGGCTGATGCATAAAAATCAGGTCGCAGCTGTGTCAATGGCAAATCTACACTGTCACGACCAGACTCAACTGGGACAACATCTCCCAACGACACTGCTATGAATATCAAACATGGTTGATATGTCCAATGTTTTCACCACATGGACCGGCTGTCGGGTCGCAGTCGAGAACAACAGTCTGGTCGGGAACAAAATTTGGCGCACACTACACTGACCCTTTTGTCAACCGACTGGTTTTCACAGATAGGCCGCAGTTGGTTTGGTGCAGTGTGCACCGGTTTTAACGAGCAATTTTCCAGTTACTTAAATTATGAAGTCAAAAAAGGTTCCTGTTTCCTGTAACCACATGACAGTGGGTTCACTTTGTATTGCAATGATTGCAAAGGAGGCTGAGCGCTTCACCTTCTGTGGACTGAGTTCGCAAAAACAACAGTGGCGTTACAGTCCCATCTACTTTTATTTCAGCATTCGTTCTGTTTTGTACGTTGGCTCCCAAACCGAAGACTATCGGTAAAAAATTCATTCCCCCTGAAATTTATAAGAGTTAATATAAAATAAACAAAGGTAGGAGGACCTTCTTAGAATAGATTGTTTTCGCAATGTTAAATGAATAAAACATGCCTGAAATGCCTTTAAAATACTTTTTTGAGGGTCACTTTGCAAATTATTAAATTACTATTAATCAGTCATTAAATTATTATCAATTATTAATCAAATTATTTAATTCAAATAGGACAGGAGTTACACGGTCCGATTATTGCAAAATCCTGTGCAACCCTTATGATTACCCATCCTCCCAACCCTCAAACCTGCTGCATCATGAAGAAATTGACTGGCAATTAGTCCTGGCTATTATTGTGAACAAAAGGGCAAACTATGATTTCTAGGTCTGTTTGGTTCATAGTCACTGCTACTGTCAATGTAGTTAGTTAATTGTGTTAAATGTAGGCAAACATTACTAAAACACTTATGAAAGTGTTATTTTTGGAGCACTTCAAGCGCATTCATCTTATACTCAATATGTCTCATTTTGATTTCTCATAGCACAAACTCGGAGTTTAGGCCTAATTACTGAAAATAGTAGAACCTTTATGATATCACCCTGTTCCTTCAAACCTGCTGCGTTATGAGAAATGGACCATTTGTTACTCTAAATAAGGCCATTTTGAAAAAAGGAGACAAACCCCCCCCCCCCGTTCCATCAAACCCTCTGCATCATGAGGAATCGACCATTTGTTACTCTGAATAACGCCATTTAACAAAAAAGAGACAAAATACCATTTACTGTTTGCTTATTGCAAATTCGAAGCTATTTGTGGACAGTGCTTTTTTTTTCCCTAGTGCCCACAATTTTGTAAAAACCCAGAGCCTCCAGGGGCTTCCCTCTGGTCCGCCACAGAGGACCACTAAAACTGGGCACTTCGGCTGGCTCAGGAGCCTCTCAGTCCCATGTGGAACATACGGTATGGCATTGTGCACTTATTTCGTGAGCGCGACTTATGTGACCAGATCAACCTAAACTTTGTCGCATACAAATAGAAAGAAATACAGGTCGAATTGACATTGATGCACGTTTAACCGTGTTTCCCGGTT
This sequence comes from Holothuria leucospilota, assembly GCA_029531755.1. NCBI lineage: Eukaryota > Metazoa > Echinodermata > Holothuroidea > Aspidochirotida > Holothuriidae > Holothuria > Holothuria leucospilota. The sequence goes on along the minus strand of CM055963.1, from coordinate 22,726,221 downwards.
GAAACTATATTTTTAGATAATGGCAATTCTTACAAGAAAAGGCTTTTATTTTTTATTCACCTTTATCTTGTCAATATTGACCACAGCAAAGGTGAAATCAACTTAAAGTCATGTTTTTCTGGTAGTAAAATTTAAAAAAAATATGAAATACATCAAAATAACAAAAATCATATTTTGCCAAAAATAGTCAAAATGGACAAAGAATGACTTTGATTGTTTTTAATTAGTTATTTACATAATGATTGCAAGGCAATTAAAATCAACTCAAATTCCACTAGTGCTAGCTGGTATTTTATCAGCTTGTACGGTTACATCACATTTATAAACGTTCTTTTTGACAAAACTTATAAGTTAATGCTTTTAAGGAAAAATTATGGGATTTTATGTTCATAGAAGGTCAAATACTTCACTTTATCACAATGGCTAAAGTATGAAATTGTACTGGTCGGCTTTTGAGTCAATATTCGATTGTTCTTGATCTCATAAGAAAAGATTTCTATTATAGAAAATAATGTACGTCATCGTAACACTATTGTGAGATATTAGGCATTATTTGCTGTAGTATGTCTTTATTTTCTTTGTTTTTTGTAACTTTATTTTGCCAATATTGACCAAAGCAGGGCTCACACTGACTAAAATTTATATTTTCTTGATAGTAAATTGTTTGGAAATATGAAATGCACAAAAACTCATGAAATCATATTTTGCCCCAAAATGGCCAAAAATGACCTCAAAAATGATTTTCACACTTGTCAGCCCCCTAACTTAATTCGTTACTATATGTATATTGGCTGTAGCATGGCTGCCCCCTTGTACTAAAAATGACCACATAACTTATTTAAGGCTTTCTAGGCAGATTGCTGGCCGTCTGTCACTCAATTTCGATTTAGTTTCAAATTGTCGCTTGCAGTAGAAGGTAGCCCGCATGACATTTTAAGGATGCAAGATTGCTTGATGATTCAATATGAAATGTGGACATGACGTAGACTTGGATTTTTCTATGGGTAATATATAGTATATATCTGGCCAATATGGGAGCAGTTCTGATCCAGATAAAACATGGGCCAGGAAGAAGGTTATATCTAGTCTATATTGCCTTTTACATCAGCAAATAAAGCTACTACATTTGTGACCCAAAGTGAGCTTGGGACAAACAGGGGTTTTATCACTCCCTCACATTGATGACAAATGCTTTGTTTCCTTTGTTTTTCAGTCTGTTGCGCTAATCTTGACGTTAATAGGGACAGTACTTCACCATGTGGAATGTAAAGTTTGTAAAGTACTTATGCCTCTCATACAATCACATTCGGATAACATGTGATGGTGAAGGAGAAAATTGGTTTTAAAGTTTAAAGAAAAACAAAAGACTGACCATTAATGTGAGGCTATGACGTCATATGTACTTGCTTCAAGTTTACTTTGTGTTGAAGATGTGACAAGTTTAACTGATAATATCTTGAGAACCACACATCGGATCTCAATGCAAATTTCACCAGAATGCTCAGAATAAATACACATGAAAACTTGGGCTTAGACCCTTCTTTTAATATGTATGCATTACAGCCATCAGACCCATTTGTAATAACTTGTTTCAGACTGGCCGAATGGCCCATCACGGTGTCCAAGCGAAGCTATAAGAGGAATGCTTTGCAAAATTATCTACGGATAAGGTTGAATTGACTTATGTATAGAATGTTGCAATCCTACTTTATGGTGAGCACAAAACGCTTAAAATTTTTCATTTAAGGTACATACACTTCTCGTAAATAGTTATTTCGACTTCATATGTCTTCTACAACATCACGAGGTATATTTTGTTTCCCTTCTAAAATCATTGAAAGCAAAAGCACACCTTCTGAAAGCTTATTCCTTTCACAAGTACTGCCTATGAGCCGTCACTACATCCAAATCATTTGGCCTAGGTTTTCTCATATTTTAACCAAATCGGTCATCCCATTTCAATACCTATATTAAGTGCCCCAGCTTTTTTATGATACCCATATGGACCAGTCCAGTGAATGACATCATGCAGTGACCGAGGTTTCTTTTATGTGGAACCTATTGAAGTCAGCCCAGCAGATACCCACGTTTAGTGGCATGGGTGCTTTCCACGTGTTTCCCATCTGATACCCATATGGGCCAGCCCATGTATAGTTTCATATGGAAAATAAGCGAGATTTCCCATGTGCAGATGGCTATAGGTTTGATTAATAGGATAGCTGCTGTTGTTTATTTTCAATACACAACTGGCAACACTTACAACATTCAGGTTCCAAAAGTGCGCTGTGCTGGCAATCGGTTGCGCTGCTACAGAACATCCTGGACCAATCACCGCAAGTTTTGTAGGAGACTGAAACAGCTGATCAAAAAACTTTTGAATTCCGACACCATCATTACACTGAAATAATGAACGTAAAATAATTTTGTTTGAGTACACTTTTATGTTGTTTACCACTTATCTTTCCGTCACTTTTATCTGTTAAGTTTGATATTGTAGTTTCACATCAATCATTTTTTTGAAAAATTCGACTGTGTGGCAAACTAAAAACATACTGTGTAATCTTGGGGGCTGCTTACTCACTTACAGGCTATGACGACACTCATAAGGATTTGACCCCCCTCCCCAGTCTCTCACACTCACATGCAAAACATCATAGCCTGTTTGATTCTGATATACAGAAAAGGGTAGTATGACTTCAGGGCCGGATCAAAAGGGGGTGTAAGGGGCGTACGCCCACTATTTTCGGCTAAGCAATGATTTTTGTAAAAGAATTTCACATTTCTAAGCCCATCTTTTGGCACCATGCAGTTTCTGCAGACGGTTACGACCCCCTTTGACATATTCCTGGATCTGGTCCTGTAACGTTATTGACATCTATAAATACTAAATTGTAAAGAAGATATATTCAAATGCTGTTTTTTTTTTAATTTGACGCAAACTACATATTGTTCTCCTCAATTGATCAAAGTGTTTGTCTTGCTAGTTGCGAAGCAAATTGCGTTGATAAGTTGAATCCATTGATATGTGCACCGTGCTATACTCCTCGAGCTAGGAAGTTCTGCTCACAATTTACAATATAATGTTAAGCAAAGGTAAATTCTCACACCCGACATCGTTTTATCATGGTAATATTGAAATAACTGAAAACAAAACAAAAGCAGATACTTTTAATGATTAATTTCTTTTTCAGTGTTGGTCCTAACCTTTCCTCCAAAGTACAGAGCAATGCAAATGCTAGTATATGCTAGTATATACCACTAAAGGAACCCTTCAACTATATTTCTTTCTCACAAAGATTAGGATGAAGTCATCCAGTTCCTATGTCTTGTTTACAGCTCAATAAATCTGCTGGTTTAATGGAAATAAGCCTAGTATTGGAATGAAACTCGTGCCTTTTATATCTAAACCCCACACCTACATTATCAATAGGTCACTTGCGACCTGTATTTGTTCCCGATCATAATAAAGTGGCTAAAGTCGTACCTATTTTCAAGAGAAGCGATGCGAGGAACTGTGATAACTACCACCAAATTTCAATTTACCCTTGTTTTCCCAAAATATTTGACAAATTTGTCCACATTCGCCCATAAAAATTTATTACAAGATTCGATGTTTAGAACAGCCGGCAATATGGACTTCGGCCAAAACACGTCAATGAGCTAGCTCTCGCGCACGCAGTAAAGCAATTGAACACAGCCTTAGATCAAAACAAAAAATCAGTTGGGAGTTTTAAGACTTTCAAGGCTTCTGACACCTTTGACTGCGTCGCTCTGTTGAAAAAAGTTTTCATTATGGTGTCAGGGCTTTTAGGATTAGAGTGCATTAAGAGCTTTCTATCCAATAGGTTAGTTAGTTAGATGAGGTTAAACGTCCCAGGTTTCAACCAATTGGTTTAGATCGAGACGACCACGGCCTTTTTTCCAGTTGTGGCTCACTGGCTTGTTTTCCCTACTCCATTGCTTATACTAAACACCAAGCACAAAGGCAGAAGGTTCCATTTTTAAAGTCTTTGGTATGACCCGGCCAGGATTTGAACCCTAGACCTTCCGGCTGCAAGTCGGATGCTCTAACCACTTGGCCACTGCAGTCGGTCTATCCAATAGGAAACAGTGTGTGTCTTACAATGGAATCACGTCCACTACCTCCAGATGGAACTTGGCAAGTGTGCTCATAGCTCGCTGGAAAGTATTTTATGATGCTCCTGTTTGACAAGGGGTATTTTCCAGATCACCGGATGCTCGTTCTTTCCATTACACTTTTGTCCCAACAAATGGGTGGATTATAACATGGTTGCTGAGCATGCCTTCCAGGTCTGGCCACATTCAGGATTTTGTTTGTTCCTTCAAAGTTTCCCAAAAGGCATCAAGAGCTACACTTATGGTAGCATGTGAAGATCCATCCACACAGCCTAGCTGCAACTTTTGGTCTCAGTTGGCAAACAGCTCCAAGCTTTCCTGACAACATTTGGGGTAGGTGAATCTTCCATCCCAGGTCCCAATTTAAAGGATCTTATAACAAGTTTAATGACTATCAGTTTTCGTAAATAGATATTGTGGTAAATGGTAAATGGTAAAATTAGAACCTTGCATACTTAAAAAGAAAAAACCAGGTGTGTTCTTAACATGATGTATTCTGACAGTGATTGAAGGTGCTAACAACATGAACGCTTCTGGTATCCAACAGGAGCTAGCCTTCAAGAGGGAGTAGTGCAATTCTTTTTTGTGCAAGTAGTGACTGCATTACTTTTTAAACAAATTTTCAGTAAGTATTCCTCGCTGAATTACTGCTCATTAATGTCTTCCCAGAATATGGTCCACCTTAGTGGTTCAGCTGTACAGTTTGAAATGATCTTTCAGACCGCTTTTAGTGGCAAGCGGTGCTCAAACTGTTGGATGATTTCAAGCTTTTATTTATTCTGTCAAGGAAAACAAGTTCCTTACAGTGTCCAGTTGGAAGAAAATCGTCCAACTGATTGTCTTAATTATAATCCAGTTCACACCCACTTCATGAAAGTGTGGTTGGAATTGTAAATAGTCCATTTAGTACAAATAAAGTTGTTCTACTAGAGTCAATTGAAGTCCAGTTGGAAATCTAAGTCCCACTGGAAAATCCAGTTTGGTCCAGTTCAAAGTAAAAAGCCCCAAATATATTATGTCCTGTAAAGACTCCATTTGAAAATTTAAGTCATTTTGAAAATCAAGTTTGTTCCAGTTCATATACGGAAAGTCCCTTTTGTGTCTTGTTAATGTCCAGTTGAGTCCAGTTACGTCCTTGCAGGTTCTTTTTGTAAAATCCCATGGGACTCAATTGGAATTAACAATGGAGAATACATACAGAGTATGCACTATACTAGTTTGGACTAGTGTAAATATCAAAGTTTGACTGTTGTCATGATGCTCGATCTTGTCGCCTTAGTATTGACATAAGGTCAAATGTAATCCATACAATGGGATTCATATACTTGATCTAAACCTATGAGACCATTTACTAGGCCTATCACATACAGCATCATGATTGTATCACGAAGTGGTTGTAGCTCCATGATATTACGCTACACATGCTTTGAAAATGATTAAATGACCAATCAGACACCAATATTCTCAAACGTGTAAATGATCTAAATATAACAGTTGAAGATACACAGCTTACCTCGGAATCCGCAGGTGCCATGAATAGTCTGTAGCCAGGCAAAATATCAGGATTGTCATTAACGTGTTTCAATGCCAAATCGGCGGTTACTAACAGCCCTGACACATTCCATCCAATACCATTAAGAGAAAACAACGCCGATAAAAACAATGGTATTTCATCAGTGGAGGACGAAGTTGGTGTCTCTCTTGTAAAGTGGTACCCGTCGGTAAACCATTTCCCCATGTCTGCATGGTAGGGAGATCCTGATGTGATGATTTTACTATCAGGAGTAATTGAGCTTACCAATGGTACATCTGTTGATCGGAGGTATGGTGCCAGAGTAACATTTGTGTCGCCAGCAGAGACAGAAATGGTAATGATAAGCATAACAAACGGGAGACGACAAGCCCATAACATCGTTGTGGTTGCTCTATTGAGAGAATCTAGGAAGAAAATAATAGTTATATTTCATAGCACTTGCTTAGACTACGGTTACGACCAGACAGACGTTGCTGCTCGTCTACGATGTCATACTTAGATTAAGTAGCCAACAAAGTACGAGCCATAGATAAGTTGCATCTTTGTAACATACTTTCTTTATGTCACCTCCATACAAGTCATACTTAGGGAGATGAAATATTGTCCTTCACCTAAATTCAGAAATTTGAAGCTGTAGGTGTGCCTGAATATCTGAGTGTCTGAATGGGCGTATGAGCAAAACAGTGTGTCGCAAACTCCTCCTAAACCGTATATCCAATCAAGTTAACAGATAGTTGTTAGGTACCTGATCATATAAATGCATAGGTAATTGATGATGTCATAGGTCAAAAGACAGAACCAAACGATCATATTAGCTGAGAATTTTTGTAGCATTGTTTGCCTATCTGTATGCTGTAAAATGTCGAAAACAGAGAGTTGTAGACTTTGACTAGAGTAGCTATTTTTTGACTTGTGACTTGACTTGCAAATACTAGTAAAAGACTTGTGACTTGACTTGAACTTGCTAAAAATGACATGTTGCCAACGGAGGCCTGGTCATAAGGTGTTGAAGAGACCCTTTAGAACTTAAAAGAGTCCAATGACAATATGTGTGAGTCACCAAAAAATGGTAAGATCGTGCTTCAACCACCGGTGGTTGATTCGGGATTAACCTGACTAGGATAAGTTATGCAAAGCACCCTGATAATTACCAGTATGATTGTGTTGATAATAGCAACACTCCCTCAGTCATGGAGGAATCATCATGAGACCCCACAGCTCATGCAAAGTATGGTTTCAATATGATATCCAGTTTAATATTAATGCAGCAGTTTGCTCACTGTGGTATATTTAGAGCAGGATTACACCAGAAAAGGTAGATTACATCGGACCTGGAGTAAACTTTTTTTCTCTGTTTCCAAGGTGTCTTCCTGGAATGCCGAATGGTGCAAGTGTAAGCACAGATTAAAACATAACACTTCTCCCCCCCCCCCAATTTCTTACTTCCCCAGAGCTAACAACGCCACGATTAACAATTATTCTTTAGATTAACAGTACTCACATATCAATTATTTTTTTCGGTTTAATTAACTGCCCATACCTTGACCTTTTTACTTCACCTGTTTTGTCAGGTCCCATACTAGAAGGCTCAGGTGTACCAACATTTTGATCCACCGACTTTGGCAACTTCGGATCCTCTCTCGTACCAGTGCTCTTTAATTCAACATCCACTGTGGGTGGTGTTGTGGTCATGCTAGGACCCCCACCCTTAGCACCATTGGGACTTCCTAGAGCAATAACACATTGACCTGAAGAATCAGCCAAAGGGGTGTCTTCTAAGTACCCTCCCTCAAGACCTTTGTCTTTAGGTTCATTGGAGTTATCGAGCATCAAGTGATCACAATGAACAAAACGTTTTTGATTTTCTGGCAATCGTTAAGGTGAAGGGTGAAAATTTTTCATTATTTGAGGTTCCTTAGATACAATTTGCCGTATTTGAGAAAATTTTAAGGAAAACTACTCCACGTTTTTGACATCTTTTACGGAGGGAACAAATAAGGGGTTCTGTCCTCGATTTGAGGTGGACGGAAGCATACTTCCTCCCCACCACATTTTTACAGGGGTGATTTAGCCCCAGCTCCCCGCTTCCTACGCCTTTGCAGAAATCCACATGGTATGTAGAGAGAAATAAGAAAAATTTTTAAGTGATGCTTTTTGATTGCTAAAGGTTCGAAGTCAAAGGTCAAATAAAGGTCAAAAGTAAAAGTGGCCTAAAGTTTGCGCCAAAGTGTGTTACGATCGCCTCCTGAACCGTAAGTTCGATCAAGTTTAAACTTTGTAGGTACATACCTTACTATGTAAACTTGTGCATGCCTCAATGGTGACGGCATAGGTCAAAAGTCAGAGGTCCAATTGTGTTTTGCCATTCTTTGCCCTTTGGTATGTTGGAAATGGTAATTAAACTACGTGACATGTAGAAAATGATTAGACAAATTTTACTGCACTGTATGCTTTCAGGTTGCTAAGGGACAGAGTCGTATGGGTCAAGTATAGGCCAAACATCAAGTTGGCTCTGAAGTTGGCGAAAAAGTGTTTCGCGAACTCTTCCGAAACCGGTAGGTACCAAACTGTGAAGCCTTTCCGATGTGTTATTGATAACATCATGGGTCAAAGCTTTCAGGCTAAGGGTCAAATGACCCAAAAAGGCTGTAGCCATTATTTACTCATCAGAGTGTTAAAAGGTCATTAAAGAAAATGAATATAGGTCGAAGGTTAACTATCAACCTTGAAAGCGCTTTTTTGTCGTTATTTACATATGACAATATCGTAATTTGCATTAAACACAAGATATGAAGATCATATAAGAGAGATGCGATTTGCAACTCCATGGATTGCCTTCTTGTAAGAATTTTTGCAACAGGAGCTCTTGCTCCAAACAAATTCAGACTCTAAATGCTCTGGAATGTCATTTATCACTAATAACCTGTTTCATTGAGAACGCCCAACTCATAGAAGCAACAGCAATAGGGTCAACAAAAAAATACTGAACAGCGCCGTAGGCTTCCGATTCAGTGGCAACGCAGTGATTGTCACCAATTTCTGGGACATTTGGTTCGGAAGATGTGCATCCACAGTACCAGGGAGCTGTGAGAGATGGAGAAACATCGACCAAATCTCTCAGACAATATGTACTTGAGAATAATCTAATCCTTTTCATGTAGCCAAATTTGATTGACAGGTCTCTTTGTTCTTATTGTTTGACTTTTGTTGACTTTCCTTCTTAATGATGATCTCCCTCTTTCAAAGAGCAGTAATCTTGTAACAAAGACCATTGTCATGATGTTGCTTTGAAGATAACTGCGCAGCCGATAAATGTGAAATGTTTTCACCGTTTTTTATCAAAACGACTGTTCACCCACTCTTAAGTTGCACAGTCCCATTATTATTCTAATTTCTTTATTAAGAAAGGAATACACGTGTTTGAAAACCAACGGGAGTCTAAATTTTGATGATGACATTGCAAACATTTCCGGAGTGTTCCTGAATTAGCGAACAATGTATTTATGTTCAAAAAATAATAAAAAGATACACTGTACCCTTTTAAAACGTGGCACCTGCCGGCACAAGTTGATATAAACTTTGCTCTCCTTTACGGCTGGCCATGTAATACCAAATGGGGGAAATCATCCTATGAACTCCCTCAGATGTAGCAGACGACAAGAACAATTGTCTTCACTGCCTAATCCCTCTAAGTTTTAGAGGAATTTCAGGAACCAGACAATGCGAAGCTTAAATGTCGGCTACACACCTAGTTTCAAAGGAAGAACAAGTGTTGTTTCTCCATCCCTTACAGCTCCCTGACAGCACTAGGGTATTTGTACGCAAAACACACGCAATTAAGTATAGACGACTGTTAAAATTGTGTATAACTTTAATTAATACTTAAGAAAATAATACACGGATATATGCAGACAAACAAAATTCCTGTTTCTTTTTGGCGCTTTTTAAACCGTCAAACCCAAAAGTTTTAAATGACCAAGGTCAATCCCCAAATTAAGTTAACTCTCCCAGTTCTTTTGCTGGATTGAAATTCAATAAAGTATTGTCCCAAACTATTAAAGTAAAGCCGGCAAAATTATTTTAATGCAGGTAGAATAACGTCACGTGGCTCAAGCTCCGTCCGTCCACAACTCCCGCATAAGGTCAGGCCAATGCCTTTGACGTCTCGGCGGAGTAATCAGTCACTTCGGCTTAGACACATTGGCGGTTGCCAAGTTTTGGGCGTGGTCAATATGGCGGCGACTCCAGACCGGAAGCCATATACAATGGCGTTCGACGGCTTCAGTACAGCGGTAGCTGGCCTCACGCTCCCGGCTCCATGCAGTTCAGTGTCGAATCTTCCTTCCTACAGGCTATGCAAGAAGACCCTTCTCGCTTTTTAGGGAAGTCTCACGCCGAAGGCAGGATACTGCAGACACACACGCACGCACACACATAAAGCTTTCTGGGCCAGCTCACCCTTTGGAATCTTGATCTGTACTGCCTAAGAATTTTTCTTCTAGACGAATTGACCACCCATCCCAACCCAAGTAAAGAACGCGAGACATGGCTGCTTCATTGTGTACTCTGCATTGATATGCTTAATTAGTTATCCCCGTTGCGCGTGATACGTCTCCAATCACTCGTGACAGTGATGCAGCAGGGAAGATGTGATACTGGTATGAGTTCATGTAACTTTTCAATAGAAAAATCACGGGGCTTACAAATTACCTAAAGCAGGCCCAAATACTATCCAAGTACACCTGCGATTGTCGCACCAGTACGGAGCTAAAATCATTTTAAGACATTTCAGTAATTATATATATTGCATTGGTGAATGTTTCTGATTTTAACAAGTACCAAATTTAGGTGGGGCAAGTGGGCAACGGGCAAATGGAAAAAAATGGGGAAATGTCACTGTCATTGAAACTTATCGAGCAATGATAAGGACAAGTATTGCATAGAAACTGGCAAGAAGAAGACATCAGCTCAAGTGGAAGACTTTGTCCATTGTGACAAACCTATTGCATGCACATATTATAAAGATATTTTACGGAGGAAGCAAACCAAAAAAACTGTTAGGAGATTGCCTTCGACTTTCTTAGCAATAGTCCATAAGCGCATGAACACCGGGACGTGTGTGACTACAGCGCTGTACCCAAGGTGAAGACAATTTCCCTGATACTTAGAAAAATTCAGAAAAGTCATGTTTTCTCTGGTAAAAAATAGCATGCCCCCCGAGAAATATTCAAAACGCCACTGAATTTACCCCTTTTTGTCTTATCTCGATTTCGCCATACTAATCAAGACTTGACTTTTACTAAGAAAGATGAAATTTTCACATAAATTAAAAAATTGTCTTAAGTTCGTGAATGGAAACATACAGTTCATTTTTACCATTAGTGATTATATTTTTCTCCAGTCTAAGAGGGAGGGGGTAATTTAAGTTTGTAGAATAACGGTTTTGTGCGAAAAACGATCCGTCGGATACATGAGGGACTCTCCAGGACAGTCCCTGCCAATAAGTCAAGCCCTTTGTAAAGGGAGCCAGGGCTTCCATTGATCTTAGAAATATTTTCGCCATCAAGAAAATGTTAGACAATACCCGCTTTACCTCGACTACCGTGACAGCGTTATAGTAGGAAAGTTTGGAGTATTGTAACTTGGTGGCTAGTAAGGAATTCTAGTGATATGAACAGGGGCGTAGCCAGGTTTTTGGTGTGAGAGGGCAAAGTCGACTCATCGTCCCCATTCTTGACCGCAGTCCTGGGAAAAGGTATAAAGAAAGGGGTGTTCCCTTCCCTTTTAAAATTTTTGCTGTCTAGAAGGGCTTAGATGAAAAATTGTGCTCCTTTCTATACTAGATCCCAGTGTTCTCCACAGGGGTTTATAGAGGGGCGCAGGGGAAGCGCCAGGATTTGCCCAAAGGGGAGCTAGACTCCCGATCCGAAGGCCAGCGATCCGAAACCCCGACAGCCCGGATGCCGTCGAGGGGTTGGTGAGGGGGGATTTGAAGAAAAACTGTGTACTATACCATGCCATTGCGGGGCATATATTGCATAAAATTTGTATATACTAGAGGAGCATAGATTTACCGTTTTTATCCGGAATCTAAACTGTGACATTTGCAAAGCGGGCGAAGCGCGCGAAATTTTTTGGGTAGGCCTACACTAAAGAGAATCTGTACTTGTTTAAAACTTATACTGGTCAACTTTCCGGGCAGCTGGGCCCTATCAGACATAACTTACATTTTACTTCCCTCCTCGGGTCACTAGCCTTACCTCACGACAGACATAAGAGAACATTAACTAGGTTTACCGAAATGAGATGACATGTTGTTCTATATTTAGTTATAAGTAACGGAACTGAGGGAGAGTGGGCAAAGCTTACCGAAAATAGTGGATTTTATCTCAGAAATGATCCTTTTGAAATCCAAAATAAGTAAACCGACCATGGGTGGCGACAGAATTTTCCCGAACGGGGGCCGGGCCATGCCAGCGACCCCAAGTTCCGACAATCCACTATGTCTAGGAGTGCATGGAGAGAAGGGGATTTGAAGGAGCCTAACTATCTCATGCCATTGCAGGGTATATTTTGCATAATATCACTGAATACTACCAGGGAGTTGTCATCTAGAGCAGCTTTCAACGCGATGCAACTTTTATCACAATAGGCTGGTTAAATTTTATGTAACATGTTGATCATGCACTTACCATTCGGAAATTGCGAAAGTTTGCGGAAATTAATATAATCTTAAAACAAATTATAGTCTTGCACCTCTGTTTAGTCCTTTACACGTTGTTCCAGTGTGATACCTTATTGTTATTAGTTAGTCTCTCTATAGAGTCCTTAGGAATTACAGTCGTTCTGATTTATAAGACAGTGTTTCTTACTTGACTCTCGGTAAAAACCTTCGGATCAAAGCATTGTTCCTCCTAATCTTATTCATACGGTATAAGTAGGTGTATAAAAGGTTTATTTGGGTATCACTTACCAATTGAAAAGGATTATACAAAAGAAGTGGGTACCCTAAGCTCTGATAATCACTCGTGAATTGAAACTATGCAAACGATGAGGTGGATCTAGTCAGATTACCATACATTAAAGTTTCCGATGTATCTCCTAAATAGCAACTCCCTGCTCCATGACATTTGTTTTATCGTATTTTCATGTGTCAAAAATTTTAACTTTCTGAAAAGGGTGAATAGGGAAGTTTGTTTATTTGGTAAAATTGCTGAAGCCTTTACCACCGATGATCGCAATAGTAGCTAAAGCCTATTCTTCTAAAGCCATACGTGTCCGGTGTGTGTGAGGATTAATGTAACATGCGAGACTATTTTTTAATTCGAAGCTGTATCGGTGTCAGATGAAACATGATTTGGCTAAACGTTCTGAATATAAATACACAGTCGGTGTCCAATGTAATATAGTAGACGCAGTGCATAGGAGAACTCGTAGGGGCAATAGCTGCAAGAATTTTTTACCAAGTTGCGAGAATGTCTTAAACCAGGGGTGCGAAACCGCCGGCCCGCGAGACCATGTGGTATACGGTCCTCGAGGTAAGTCATGAAAGAAATGGTGACACTTGTCATTTGATATTTATAATAATTTCATCTGCCATTTATCCGGTATTGGCTAAACACGCATGACTTTTCACATAAACCAAACTCATCTACCTATCGGCCACTATGCGAAATTTATTTCATCTGCACCTTTTAATTCCAGGTGGATTCCATGGTTCAACTCCCCCCCCCCACCCTACTTTGCAATGTAATACGAAAATTAAACATTAATAGTGTGCCTTCAAAACCAAATTTTGGCGCCCTTCTTAGCTGCCTGTTTGCTATTATTTGTATTCAGACATCACAAGTGGACCTGCCATTAGTGCTAGCTGAGATATTTACAACAAATAATCACATTGTGATATTTGTAATCTGATTAGCTTTTCGAGTGTAACGGTAATGCTGGGTTAAAATACCCGTAATTTTGCACACACTCTAAACATGTCCTAGTCAAATTTGAATAGAATCTAATTAATAAGGGCACGAACCGGAATCTTGTCAAATCTTGGACTAGATTTGGCTCATAAATGAAACGAATAGTTTCATTTTTGAACCATTTCTAGTCAATTTTGAAACGAATCTTGTCAAATATTTGACAAGATTCCGGTTCGTGCCCCGTACTGAAATGTTGAAAACTTCACTGTCCAAATTATAGTTTCAAGGTCCCAAAAGCCTGGGAATTCACATATATGGGTTATCATTTCCCCAAATCAAATGTAACTTTTCTTCTTAAAATCCAAATTTGTTTTTTAAGGATGAGACCTAAAAGTAAAGAATGTTTAGATAAAAACTTCAAGGTCTAGATCAAAGCTTTGCCAACGATAACTAGAAATGGTTCAAAAATGAAACTATTCGTTTCATTTATGAGCTGAATCTAGTCAAAAATTTGACAAGATTCCGGTTTGTGCCCCTATTGATTAGATTATATTTAAATTTGACAGGACATTTTCAGAGTGTAAAGTCGCAGTCAAACAGCGATTTCATTTACCCCCTTTGTTTAGTCTTGAGTGCAGTTTTTACCCTGACCCCAATTGTAAAATTGTAGTGTAAACATTTTAAATAGGCTGTAGACATTTCAAACCTTAAATTATGGCGCGAAATGAGTCACTTCTTCTGTCACCATCGGTAAGCGATAATGGAATTGACAGCCGTTTATTAACTGCTTATGTATGTAATATAACTCGGACAATCATCTCGATTTACGTTATCGAATATCACCTGAGCTCTCGTAACTAGTACAAAAAACAACAATTTACCAAAATATTGTAAAATTACTGCCTCAAAAAATGGCCCCCCCTTTTCTCTGTTAACCTAACCAAACTCATAAAGGATAATGGATACACCAGAGCAATGTAAATGGAACGTCTCTCTTTTGCTAACATTTTTATGAAGTCAACCCTTACATAAACACTACACATATTGGCCTACTTGATAGTACCCCCGGCTTCATATTCCTGATTGTAGGCTTACACTGTACTATTTAGCTACCATACTCAAAATGTAATATCTAAATGAATGACTTATCACATAAAAGTAAGGCAAGCGCTTACCTTCTTCAAATTACACAAAACTGACAAACTTAAAGCATCCTTACCTTACTAAAACAAAGGATTTGAACGTCCACTTGTTTTGTAACCTGTTGCAATTATATTCTACTTAAAAGTGAGCCAATATGATTTCAGGAGGGGCAATCGCTTTCGTCAACAATGAACAAGAACGGAGGCGCTCTGACAACTTGAAAAGAATCGAAGATATAGTCTGAGCGTCACTAAATGTCCATGAACTGTAAAAAAGCCAGGCTCTGAAGTTCTAACATTACCAAGTACATTCGACACACCTTGAAGCTACTCCATGAAAATGTAGCCTGAATGCATTCTTCTATGGGTCACTCTGACGTACAAGCTACGTGATGCTGATACAACAAGCTGTAATATAAAAATGTACAGTTCTATAGGCACTTGGGAATGGCGGATGTCCGTCTGAGTGTCGGTTTTAATTAATCTTTCTGATAAAATTCAAAGTTGGAAAGTAATTGATATATGTTTGATAATTATAACAATGGATGGGAAGCCACTAAACTGTATTCAGTGTTTTTGACACATATTAATTTAGTTACACAACATGATATCACTTTCTCCTGAACAAAGTAGTGCCAAATGGTACCTGGCTAGTGTGCACATTATTATTACAAACATTTCTAGGGGAAGTGGACAAAGTTCTCATTTTCGTCAACTTACTCCCGACTGAGGAAGTGCACTCTAAAAACAGTTGGGTAAACTTTACCAAAGTTGGGTCTGTATGCCAGCCACCAACTAAACTGACTTGGGTAAGGAACTGACAAAAGTTGGTCAAAAAGTGTCCATGATCGGTGCCTTTTCATCAAGAAAAGGGTAATTTTGTAACTAACTTGGGTAGTTCCTTATCTAACAGTTTACGAGGAGGCACACGGACCCGACTTGGGTAAAAGTTTACCCAACTGTTTTAAGAGTGTGCTACCCGTTGTGTACGCCTTAGACAACAGTTCTTACTTCCCTATTTTCCGACAGAAAATGAAAAGCATCAAATGTCATGATGGAATCTTTTGTCTTCTGAGACAGATATAGATATAGATATTTGGTATTGCGGAATTGATATTTTTAATTGTGAATTATACTTCATTCGGTTCTGAAGCATCCGAATTGCAGCTTGTTTAGCATGAGTAAATGTATATCATCGATGACGCCACCGATAACTAAATAGATTTCTGTTTTTCATGAAAGTTTGCTGTCATCAACAGTAAATGATGACGGTTAACTGTTACCCAGCCATCAGTTTATTTAAAAATTAGTTGTTTGGAAAAGTTTGAAGACTATTTTTTGGAAAAGTGCATCCGTTTCTCTCGTCATACCACACATCTATGACCAGATTGCCCCTAAGTATTGCCTTTAACATATTTCAAATTATACTACGGGAAGAACTCAAGACCCGTCCCTAAGTTGCTTGAAACAAATAATTTTGTCTACCGAGATAAAGCTATCGCTTGATGGTTAATTAGGTTTTGCATTTTACACTATTAAATATCTCTAAATTTATAAAATGTTTTTATCTGTTTTTATCTTTGTCTGTTTTACACAAATATAGACGGTCATTAAACCAACTTTATTAAAATTGTGTAATGAAAAACATTAAATGAAAATAAATTAATAATTCTGTTTCGTAAATTTATGCAACATACTGTTGTTACATTATAGTCTTTTTAACAGAATTATTTGCAAATTTTAATAACCGTTGGAAAATTTATTTACATTTTTAAATATATAAATATCATTTTTTGTTCACACAATAAAACTATTAGGTGCTAGTTTGAAACCACTTCAAGAGTGACCGATACAAAATTAGCAAGGATGTGTTTAAGAACTAGAGTGGAGCAAATTGAACAGCATTAAAATACTGTACAAAATTCCTGTATATTTAAGGATTTTGTTGAAGTTGAACATTACTTTTAAGTGAGTAGATGAGTAGAGCTAATATTAGTTACTAGTTATGTTCTTGATGATTTTAGCTTCATGACACAATGTTTTTGAGTTTGCTTTTACCAAAGAGAGAAAAAAGCAATTACTTAACTTCGGTTGAAAAATGTTTTTCAGCCTTGAAATTGGACAGGTATTCTTTGCAATTTTCTTTGTTAAATTTCCAATTGTAACATAAGCAATGAGTCTGAAAGAGTAATGATACACAGGATATCACTGTGTGTGATTGTTCTGATTGACTTCAGACTTGATTGCTTCTTAGTCTTTTAGCCTAGATCATGTGTCATATCTGGGTTTTTTTTTCATCCAGCCTGCAGTGGCGGTGCCATGTACAACAGACTTATGATGCACAATCTGGAGGTCGAGAGGTTGGTCGTGATAAGCTTGGTGTCCCCCATGTAGGGTACGTAGATGCTCCCATCAGCTGAACCACGAGCCATGCATGGTAGACCCGTGAGGTCTGAAGGTTGAGAGGTTGACCACGTTAAGTGTGGTGTCCCTGTAGCTCCTTCGGACGAAAAAGACTGCAGAGGACGTAGTTCCTTGTGAGAGCACAACTCCTTCGGGGAGTATGCTTGGTTTACGACCTTTGGCTTCGATTGTAAGGCAAAATTAAAAACTGCTTAATGGTTCATGTTTAGTTTCAGCTCTTCTGCTTCTTGAGCTGGGACTTTAGAAAATGCTGGCTTTGAAAGGGCATTTTTAGCTAGGGTAGCAGCATCTGGTCTGTATGTAATTGATGTCTTTAAATGATTTAGCCCAAACAAAGGAGCTAAGAAACCAAAGTTTTGAAAACGGCAGTTAATAAAACACGATAGTGCGAAATTACTTGGATAAAACGTTGCAATTTGTGACTTTATGGAATGGTTTCACAATAGAAATTAAAGTAAGGGAGAATGCTGACACAATGTGTGTCTTCGTGTTTTACCAGGGAAGCCACGAAAATTGTGTGTGTGGGGGGGGGGACGCTTCCCCTGTACAGTGAAAACCTGGTTGATTGGAGTGTCTCCTTAAGTACAGTGTGCATTCAGCTTCAGAAGTTAAATGTCATTTTATCCGTTTTTCCTAATTTTAGGAGTCATTTTCACAACAGGATAGGTCATGGTGATTTACGTGTTTTGTTTCATACTTCTAAGCCTTACGTGTTTTGTTTTATACCTCTAAGTTGAAAGCGTTTAGTTGCTGGGCCAATACTTGGGGCAAAAGCGACAACGTGATGTATGTATTACGAGCCGATGCCTATAGGTGCCGTGCAGAGAGCCAAATCAATGGCTTCGATCCAGATCGCCAGACTCCATTCTACCTTACTTTAATTTCTATGATTTTGACCGAGAACTTCTCAAAAAATCATTCATATTGTGTTTTCTTAACCATAATGTTATTTTCCTAATAATCTGATCTACATAGGCAACATGTATAAGTGTGTTGCCCCATGATAGTAAGCAGGATAAAAACGTTTATTTCAAGTTCTGTTGAATGGAAGTAATTGAATAATATCCCGTTACAGATTCCCCTTTCCTTAAAGTTTGTCTTGTTTTCCGTCATTTCCGCGTTTCCGCGTTTCCATGGCATTATAATTCCATGCCCAAATTTCTGTTACCTAATTTTGTTCCGTTTTCCGTATCGCGTCAAATTTATGTTTTTGTCTTATCACACGGCGTGCATACAGAATCTCAGATATAAACACCTGAAAATTACATACCAGGACATCTAATTTGACAAAACTAATCACATTTATTGATGCTGTCTTGATAATATTATGAAGACATCAGTGATATAATATATCCGTTTTAGGAACATCGAAGAAGCTGTTTAAGTTCTGATGAATTTCTGCAGAGAGAAAGCTCGTACAAAGTGCAGTTTTGTTTTTTTTTTTTGCTCAAAGTGGAACAGAAACCTTCTCAAATTGCCACAAACAATTAAGTTTTTGTCATTTCTTTAAAGGATAAATCCAGACTGTCCACCCCGGGTTGTAAGTTGGCTATGGTCACGCAATTAAGTTTGTTTCACCAACAAGAACTTATTCCGTTGGAGCGAATGAGGCATTATGAATATGTTTGGGAAACAAGCAGTGTTAATTGTAAAGAGTCACGACTCAGTCACTTCTTCTCAAAATGATAGTGACTCGAGAGAACTCAGGAGTAATTTCCCCATTAAAATAGTACAGTAAATCGAGTCAATGACTCGACTCGAGTCACTTTATAGTTTGACAATTGGTGACTCGAGTCACGAATCTAGTGACTCGATTACAACTCTGGAAACAAGCTAATGAAGTGCGTCGTTCGTATAAGATTTGTGCTACTTCAAGCAACGACCTTGATAGGTAGAGGGCGTTCGTAAAGAAAGTAAACTCAGCTAATGGCATCAGCTTACAACAAATGAATTGAATATATGCGTCTCTGTGTTTTAGCCTTACCTTCAAGCATCAAATCTCTCGCATGCTAAATAATTGTGTGTATGCTATGTCAGGAATATTTAGTTGAAATAGTAAGGTTGTTCCCATCTAGACAAAAAGCAGGAAAGTCACAGTGAAACCGACTGAAACATTTCAATAAGACAGAGTATATTTTTACAAATTTTAGAGTTTAACATATTCCTCCGAACAACTACTATTACATAACACTGGGGTTCTAAAAATAAAGAGTAGGGAGTCCCAGGAGCGACATGTGAGAAAATTTAAACAGAGATCATTTTAAGGCCAATGACTTTTCTAGAAATAACCAAACGATCTCCCTGGATAGTTATACGTCAGCATTGTTATCATGTGATAATAACTTTAATGTATTTCTGTATTGTCAAGTGAAAAATACATGCTACTTCCTGATTTAAGTAACTAGTATGCACACAATATATCCCAAACATTCAAAATTTGAATAAATCACAAGTTTACCTAAAATGTAAATATAAAAATGCAATGTAGTTTAAGTGAATTTTCATTGCTCTTGACCAGCTTTTTTATCAGAATAAATTCACACAAGGTGTGTGCTGGACTGCGACTTTGACTGCGACTTTGACTACTACGATGTCCACACACATATCTTCACACACTCACGTATGAGAAGCGCTGAATCTATAATCCCTTTCTTCAGATGTAGTGACTTACATGATCTTGAAAATGTGAACCTTGGTGAACTGAAATGTGCAAAACGTTTCCATGTTATCTAGAACGAAATATCTTGCTGTAGGACGTTTTGAAAGTTTTCCCTGTGGTGTTCTCAGGTAACTTTCGACAACCACAAATACAATAGGTTCCTCTACTCAACATAATTCATCTACATATCAAGTATGAAAAGTATCCATACCTAATTGAGACATTGAGCTTACAAGGATCTCATTATTTCAACTCAGGTGCAGTGTTTCCATTAGGCAGCGGGATGACGCGATTCTCCCATCTTTCTCAACTTTGACACTCCCACAAGATTTAAAATCGCAAGCAGGAATACCCAGTGCCTACTAGGAAAATCAGTTGGGGAAAACGTTGACAATCTGTGTTGCAACTTATCGAGATTCCCCTTTCAACCAAAATCCCACCCAAAATATTTTGAAGGGGGATATTTCTCAACAAATCCTGGGGCCTAATGCCACCACTGCTCAGATAACTTCCATGGTGTTTCAACTCAACTGAAAAACTTTAGAATTATTTTACTCAATGCAATACCTCTACAGTGAAAGGGTCCCATGCTTCCTATCTTGATATATTACATCAATGCTGTTCAGTTATTTAGATTCAATATTTGTGTTTAATGTTTGAAGGTAGAAAGTGCTTTATTCGGGTGTCAAAAATTTTGTGTGCCTTAGAGCTTCCGGGGACAATAAACTTTGCCCCCCCCCCCCTCCCAGCTTGCATAGACGGACATTACTGACATGAGTCCTAAGGCGGGCAACTGAATCCCCGGTTTTAAAGACGAGCCTGTATGCTCCAAAATGTTAACGTTTTCTTATCCTTCCTTTATACTTTGCAATGATGACCTTTAAAGGAGGGTTATGAATAAACCATGATTGGCTCATATATTTGTTCGGGAATAAGCCATTTTGTTGTCGGGAAAAAGACTAACACCCCCACCCACAGACTCATCGATCCTTAGGGATGCCCATGCCAGCTTATAAGCCTAAACCATTGCGATCACCCTGATGAACATAACTTTTTCGTACTTCGTACATGGGGATACCTTGCCTGAAAATATTGTTTAACGCCGAAACAGAGACCCTGAAGCTAACGCTCATTACCGGGGAGGGGCGGGTGAAAAACATTTTCCCTTGAATGCTTTTTATATTAATACTGCCTTAACATTTAAAATGGCCTCGTTACCTTAAAATATTTCTTTTTTACCGCTTTTTAGCCATTTCAATACTATTCATTCATACGTAGTGATGTATATGAACCTGACCCCCGATGTTTGCCCCCTTCTGCGATTAGAAAATCTAATAATTAAGATAAACATGTTCACACGGTGTTACTGTTTTTGTTTCATCATTCCGTCCCTTAAGACTTACCGTTACCTCTTTTTTTAAAGTTTCCACCCATTGAATTACTCATTATCTTAAAACACAGGCGAAGTGCGGTATGATCGTCAGGCTTCGAAGTGTAAGCGAGTCAAACTATATTCCGAGAGTCCAGGTGCGATACAAACTTGACCAAAGAGTTCTTCAAATTTTGGTGAACACTCCGCCCTCAAAACAGGTGGATTAGTTAACGCAACGAAATCTTCTTTCAGAGCCATTTGTAGTATGATGCATGTTTGACATACAGAATTCGAAATGAATTGGCAGTGCAGCAGCCAGTACATCAAGAACGAGAAATTCAAGGTAGTTGCTTTACAGACTTGCTTTGAAAAAAAGCTTAACCACTTTCAGAATGTCCTCAACCACAAAGTATTTAGGAAAATACTGTTAGTCCTCAAAGAGAAACCAATGGAATATATTCTACAAATCAGTTCAACGTGACAAGAAGCTACTGTGGAGGTGTGGCTGAAACCATGGTAACAGCAGTCATTCAGTCTGGTAAAAATGTATAACTGAAACCACAAGTGAGCGTGCTTATTAGTGCTCTTTGTTTACACAAGGTATAAAATCTAGGTTGTGGTTAGGGGCCTGGTTTGGTTCGAACCAACCAGGCCCCGCACAAGTTTGTAGTTAGAGTTTTCGGCATGCACACTTTTACCGCAGAGTTCGACAATTTTAGCATCAACTCATATCCCGGCAAGACGTCCTCTCTTTCGTTGACGTGACCTAAGGCAAGGTCTGCCGCGACGTATGACGATGACGAATCTACTGCTCCGAGAGACACAAAGATGGATACGTAGAGTGGTTTTCGTTCGGGAGGCTCGTCGTTCGTGGATGATGGTGTGGTCGACAAAGGTAGATGACTCTTCGACGTTTTGAAGTGTGACATTTTCCTCAGTCGTCATTCCAAAGACTTCATTGAAGAACAGAAGGGCTTAGAAAGTACACACTGCAGTGGCGTAGCTAGAGGGGGGACAGGGGGTCGCCCCCCCCCACAAAGCCTCAGAAGGCCTCTGTCGAAAATTTTTAGTCTCTGTAGGAAATAAATAAAAAAAAATCATTTGAAACACTTACAACACTTCTTATGTTTTTAAGCAGAATTGCACATCGAAATGGTTAATGACAAGGCCTGGCAGTGTCATTTAAGGCAATCTCGGAGATACTTTAACCTAATTTTTTCCGCCCGCTACACGCCAGATGATGGTGGCGCTACGCTTAGATAGTACATCATTACTTCAAGATAATAATCTGTCGGAATTTTTTTGCTTTTGCTCCCCCCCCCCCCCCGCAAAAAAAAAAAAAAAAAATATCTAGCTACGCCACTGTACACACCAGTTGAAACGGCATGATTGTTTACTCTGAAAGCGAAAGATATAAGATATACACATAAAGTTAAATTAAAGTAAAGTAGGGGAGAGACAACATTTTTCACATGCAGAGACTTACATATTAATTAATTAAGCCATCCTACTTACCCTCCCGGCGAATGTGTATTACTCTTGTAACTGTACTGGGTATATTCGTATGCAATACCAACGTCTGCAAACTTTGACAAGAATTCTTCGCCAATCTGAGTAAAACTGTAAGCTATTAACTATTCATATATACAATCACAACAAACAACAAGCACAAGTCTTAAATATTCAACAAAAAGTCGTCTAAAGCAAGCCTGATTACCACGTATTTCACACGACCAAAGTCAATGGGGCTACAGTGTGTGATTTCTTTTGCTTAACACTCACTCAGTGAAGAAGTCCTATTGACTCACTCTGTATAAGAGAGAAAGTTGTGGAAGAAAGTTGCGTTTTCAACTTCGTCTTGCAATATGACTATTCATATAAGGAAACCAATCAGCAGTCCGGAGATAACTTTAAATTATTAGGCTCGTGAAGATAATGAAATTGGATGATCTCTGTCATTGGTCGATAGTGTTTAGAGTATGTGCAAAAGAGGCCATATATTCACTCTAGGACTTGACCATCATACAGGCGCTACTGTTTTGTTAGCTTCTCGGACTCTTGGCTAAGATCGTGTGTAGTATCTGTTCTTTTCGGCCAGTTGAGAATGGGACCACGCATGACAGACCCTTGATGTAGAGGTCTGAGGGTGGAGAGGTTGGTCAGTTAAGTTTGTTGTCCTTTCGGGGACGTAGCTCCCTTGGGGATCAGAACTTTGTCGGGAGTAACGTTTTATTGCGCCCCTTGGCTCTTCACCCGAGAGTCGAGTAGACTTTAGAAAAATATGGTTAAGTTTGTTGTACTTTCGGAGACGTAGCTCCTTTGTCTCTTCGCCGGAGAGTCGGGGGACTTTGGAAAAAAGTATCCAGTAAACTCCAGTTTCACCCTTACCTCTGAAAAATGTGAAATGTCTGTATTACCTCTTACTACGGAAGAAAAGTTTATTCATAGTTTGGCATAATGGGAGACCGACATAATTAGTCTTGGGGTATGAGACTACCGTATTGATCAGCAATAAATATCGTTGATCGTTATCACCAAACCTTCCTTTAAGGTAGGTAACAGCAACGTGGTCCCCCGGACTTTCCATTAAATCGTTGGAAGGAAGAACCTTTCTCTTTGTTCTCTGTATTTTTCTGTACCAATTTATTATGCACACAATAAATTTAAATTCCTGATAAAAACAAAGTGTGGCTTGATTTCAAGGTTCACGTCTCTGATTAGAGTAGACTACCATCTTCCAAAAATCTCGGCTTGTTCGAGGCCCAAAACTGCATAAAGCGATTTGATCTTAACTCACAAGCATTTTCTGTTGCTTTCAATCAAGTAGATGTAAAGAATTACTTGACAAAACACAATCAATAATCAAACGTGTTCTTTAAATCACTTTTTGCCTGTTTCTTCCTATCACAGTCAGGTTTTTCATACAAGCTGTGAATTTTAGACAATCTGTTTAATTCACATAGTGCAGTAGTGTCGGCACATTTACGCAACTCTTTGTTTTTCATCTTTTCAAGGGACATGTTTAGTAGAGTGACTAGAACAGGGCACAAAGGACTCGTGGTATGTTTTCTGATACGTAGGCCTGTAACCGGTTTTTAAATCGAGGACTCGACATCATAAGTCATATAATGAATCTATAATCAAGGATGCCTGTTAACTCCATTCGTGTGACAGAGTTGTCCACTTTAATTACTGACAAAACATAAAAACCGCTTTCAATATTCGACAAATATCACTGGCCTTGCTTCTATTCCTTTGTTGTCCATGTTTTATAAACTATTTACAGGACATGACCTTGAAGGATTTTCGCAAATTCTCGTCTAAATCATGTTTACTGGAGCAATCCTGCTTTCGAAAAGGCAAAATACAGTTGCAGCAACTTGAATAATTGAGATCTGGTGCATAAAGTTTGGATTTCTTTAGCCTCCCAGACTAAATTTGTTTGATCATGAACTTGTATAGTTGGATAATCTTGCTTGTTCATCTTCTACATAAACACATTGAATAATCGGGGCATCAAAGAATTTTTCCCAAAGAATAAAAAATAGGTATTTAGACAAATCTAATGGAATTAAAATCCAAGCATAAGATTAAGTAAATAGCCGTATATTTACCATAACAAGTATAGGCATTTCTATTAGCTGAAGTTGCACATCACGGGCCCTCCACGATCTAATTAGGCCCGGATAAAGTGATTTGAGATTCCAGGCAAATGGCAAATCCCACTATAAGATAATCACGCAGGAGGCCTAATTGTGCCTCACGGGCTTGTCCCTCCACACAAACTCACATTATATCACATGGGTGTGCACCACTACCTAGAAACTATTCCTGAGAGTGAAAATTCCTCAATACTTTGTAAGCGTATCGACGGTGGCGCTTTTGCCTCTTTGTAATCATTTTTCTTCGAAGGCACTGTGCTCAGTGGCTACCGTGCCTTTTGGGTAATCCTACCAGACAGAGTTTGTAGAATCCCGACAGAAGATTATATCAAAAGATTTACGTGAATGACGGCGCTTTCCTATCTGTCATAAAGAAGGTGTTTTTCTTTCTGTTGTACAGAGAGATTTACTTCTTCAGAATTATTACCAATCATCCAGTAATTAAAATTCGTAGTATATGATCCATTTCTCTCCTGGGCCCTGTATGAGAAAGAGCAACGTTCGATCAAGTCTGATGAATCATGGGCCTATTGCACATGATAAATTAAATTTAAAATCGAACGTAACTTTTTTTAACCAGGCTCTAGGTCAGTCATTTTAAGTAGCCTTAGGGTAGATGTGCTGAGTATAGATTGCGTACTACATCTCAAGTAACTCATTACGTAAGATTCTGTTAGGTTATGGTACGTAAAGTTACGCTACGTTTCGGTACGTTACGTTTTATTACAATACATTATTCTTAGACTAAGGGTATACCTACTTGATCGCAACAAGTC
Source organism: Holothuria leucospilota (assembly GCA_029531755.1). Classification (NCBI taxonomy): domain Eukaryota; kingdom Metazoa; phylum Echinodermata; class Holothuroidea; order Aspidochirotida; family Holothuriidae; genus Holothuria; species Holothuria leucospilota. Next base: position 22,700,599 of record CM055963.1, on the reverse strand, counting down.
CTTGCTGCACTTTAACCCCAGGAATGACGACTACCACCGAAAATCTAAACGGACAATGGAAGAATTCTTTCCATATTCATGAAGGTAAAACATATCCTAGGAGAGAGTAAATTTTATAGTTAAACCAGGGAGCTGTAAGGGATGGAGAAACAACACTTGTTCTTCCTTTGAAACTAGGTGTGTAGCCGACATTTAAGCTTCGCATTGTCTGGTTCCTGAAATTCCTCTAAAACTTAGAGGGATTAGGCAGTGAAGACAATTGTTCTTGTCGTCTGCTACATCTGAGGGAGTTCATAGGATGATTTCCCCCATTTGGTATTACATGGCCAGCCGTCAAGGAGAGCAAAGTTTATATCAACTTGTGCCGGCAGGTGCCACGTTTTAAAAGGGTACAGTGTACCTTTTTATTATTTTTTGAACATAAATACATTGTTCGCTAATTCAGGAACACTCCGGAAATGTTTGCAATGTCATCATCAAAATTTAGACTCCCGTTGGTTTTCAAACACGTGTATTCCTTTCTTAATAAAGAAATTAGAATAATAATGGGACTGTGCAACTTAAGAGTGGGTGAACAGTCGTTTTGATAAAAAACGGTGAAAACATTTCACATTTATCGGCTGCGCAGTTATCTTCAAAGCAACATCATGACAATGGTCTTTGTTACAAGATTACTGCTCTTTGAAAGAGGGAGATCATCATTAAGAAGGAAAGTCAACAAAAGTCAAACAATAAGGACAAAGAGACCTGTCAATCAAATTTGGCTACATGAAAAGGATTAGATTATTCTCAAGTACATATTGTCTGAGAGATTTGGTCGATGTTTCTCCATCTCTCACAGCTCCCTGGTTAAACTGCCTAACTCTTTTGATGAAGATGTTTAGGTATTCGAGCTATTGCTGTTAGGACGCCCCCCCCCATGTTGCAGATGAGACTGCAAATTAACGATAAAATCTCGTCCAAACTAACCGTCGAATTAATGAGCTTAGCTGTGCACATCAGACCTAGACATTTCCCCCAACCAACCCAAAATTACTTGTTACTTACCAGAATTGTTTTATTAAAGAGTTTGCATGCATTCAGGTAATTTTGAGGTATATTCATTCAGGAATAATGAATCTGCTAAAAGCTGATTTCTATGTTGCATTCACTTACATATATCTTATCTGTTAATTTTACGACGCATGTATTAATCAATCAAATCAAAAGTATGATAGATGAAAGCAGACTTGGATACCCTAGGCAAGGGAAACCAGCATAGGATGAAGAAGTCTACCTTTCAAATGGTTATGTATGACTCGAGGACGAGGTACAAAAATTTAAAGGCTAGGACGAATAATAGTTTTTAAACCACTTGATTTTTTTTTGAAGCAATAAAACAAACAAATTTTCGTCTGTATCCTCAAAGCAAATGCACGTGACTTTTTGTGAGTTTTGTCTTCCCAGAACATTAAGAATTATCATGGAGTAATTTTACGGTCGTAATCGAACATCTTAAATTAAATTGTAAGATTTTCAACATCGATACTATTTTATATGAGGCTATCAATATTAGTTTATGACATTGGAGAGATGCCAACAGCAAATCTACAAAATCACGTCCCTCAGTCTATGACATAATAGTGATTTACCGTTAATGGCTTCAAAATAAGCCTAGCCCCACGGGATATATTTCCGCCTTGTTAGCGAAGCAGTTTTACAATGGCGAGTGAAGCAAACACGGGAAAAGCTCCTTAATTACCACTACAGTTTCACATTCGGTGCAGTAAAACAAGCCCGGATCAAGGGGAGGGCATAGAAGGCCTCTGGCCCCCTATTTTCAACAGCAAAGAATGTGAAATGTAAGCTAATGGCGCTGTACTATAAAAAAGTAAAATTGCACTTTTGTATGTTGTTCAGGGATTTTCTATTAATATGCCTGGTAATTTAAACCCACATGCCTAGGCCTAATATGGTAACATCTGGCTGGTATTTTTGAGTATGCGACAACTTTGCCTACACTTTTTGGTTGCAAATATTCATTTTTCGGGCGCTTCTCGTCCTCATTTTCTACTGGGAGCATGCAACCTCTCAACACTACCTCAAAGGGAGTTTGCAACCCAACCGGTACTAAAGAATAGATGCATCAAATATTGATAACCAGGTTGTTTACTTCTATGTATAAAAACAAAATAGAATTTACAAAGTAGGCTATTTTTTCACCAGAGAAGGTCATACCCTTTGGTACCAAAATTTTGTTGATAAGCACGGCATTAGAAATTCCCTTTTCCCCATTTTTAATGGTATCCTTTTGGCAATCTCATGACTATGGAGAACAAATTTAGGTCAAAGGAATGGCTTAAATTTAAACAATTGTCGACTTTGAAATCTAACCTTAACGTAAAGAGCCATCAATTTTGTCTATAAATATATTCTTTCGAACAATTCCTCCACTTCAAGGGCCCTGAGTAAGTGGAAAGCAATGTTCCCGGATAATGTTGTTGAATAGAAGTTTATCTTTACGTTGCTTTAGAGGCAAAGGTTTAGTATTTACAGCTTCGTTTACCTCTACAGAATTGTCAGAAACAATGATCCTTTATTTCGTGTTAAAATTAAAGACTATTTCGTTTTTGTACCTTTCGCAATGCAAAGATTGAGACTTTGGAGTATCTTTTCTGGTATTTTCACATCATAAAAAACATGATTTGCCAGGGGAGAAGTCTGTTCAAGTTGTTCGAGGGAATGAGGTAAATTTGGTTGAGTAATCTGTACACTGCGGTATAAAATAAGAAAAGAATTAGTAATTTGTGTATTCATTCTTCAAGCAAAGAACTGAATATATTCTTGCAAACAAAAAATGTTAAAAACCAGATTAATAAAATTCTACTAAAAGTTTAAATTTAGCATTGAGGTTGCACTGAAATGAAGCAAAATCGGTTTTAAATGGCAAACGCGTATCGATTTATTGCATTTTTTCTATGTACATAATTAATATTAGTCTTGCTGCAGCAATAACTGATGGGTTAAAATTTTGTTCAAATTCCCCTGTAATCGAGAAATACTCTAATCTATTCTGTTACAAAATGGGATGTACCCATGTATCCATATCAAGTAGTAAGTCATACTGGTATTTTAGAAGAAGTACTCAAGTCATTATACAATGATGTAAGTAAAGAGATACATTCAGGAAAAAATAACTTACGTACATCACTATAAATTTAGGGAGCCTGCATGCCTAAGTATTATTTAAGGGACGTAACATTTTTGGCTGAGATGTATGGGTACAAAACGATTTTGTGTTACGTGTATCAGCATAAAAGTCTATTTTCAATGCACTTAAAGCACACCATTTGCCAACTTACTGCAACCAACCATGCAAAGACAAAGGGCTATAGGCTACTGTAGTATATACATTTACACGTACGCAAGAAACGAACACTTATAATATTTTGCCGACGGTTTTGAGTGCAAGCTGACTTTAGATACTTGTAGTCACAAAAATCAAATATTTTTCGTCGCTCTTCTCGAGCCCCTTCTAGGAAGTTATTTCATGTTTAAAATTCATGATGCAATGCATGTGTCCTAGGGATGGCGCCTATTTGTGCAAGAGAGATGGGTTCCCCGTTGGGGGAATTTTCCCATTCTCGTAGGGTAGCCTTAGTTGGTATGATGAAGTATTCACTCCCCGTGTGGTTCTATCAGTCACCCGAAGAATAATTTTTCTTGCTCGGGGGGGGGGGGGGGAACTCGCTAAAAGTGAACCAACCTTTCGGCGCACTTCAAGGGGTGCAGAGTTTCTTTGTTTCTGGCTCTTCCATTGCTGTGTTCCAGATAGCCTAGAGAGTGCAACTTCCTCTCTCCAAGTAACATGTACGTATCCTACACAGTTTTCCGCATGTGAAGGTTTGGAATGACATCACCAATCAGTCAATAGCATTTTTTGTACTTGTCGCACGGTAGACTTCGGTAACCGACTCGCAGCAGGAGGTTTGGCTACCTTATCGGGCAGTTGGATGCAATACAATATTATCCATGACAGAGAGTAACCACTCCGACTTTTGATCCAATTTAACCTTAATGAATATATCGTATCATATCATATATATATATATATATATATATATATATATATATATATATATATATATATATATATATATATATATCGCTAATTCCTACTGTACGGGATAATCGATATATCGCGGTTTCGTTAAGGCGAAGAAAAAACAATAAAATACATTAAAAAATATTTCCCCTTTTGGAAACCAGATATACAACAACGCTTTTTCAATGGCCCACCATCCGTACGTGTTAAAAGATCCGGGTATGTAACTTGGTCAACCTTGAAGTAATAGCATGTAAATCATGTGGTGAAACGGACGTTACCATCCGTTTACGTATTCCTATATAAAAAGCGTGTGATTTTGCTTAGTCGACCTGATTTTTTCCCTTTTTAGACGATTTCCCCTTTTAGGCACGTTTTTTCACACAATATTTCCCCTTAATCCCAAATTAGCAATATATATATATATATATATATATATATATATATATATATATATATATATATATATACGGCAATTAGTCAAAGAAGGAACATCACCCGAGACATAATGAATATAAACCTTCAGTGAAATATCAGAATACAAATATATTTCAAGTCCACGAAAAAGGTGAACGAATTTTCGGCACAACAGTGCTTTTATCAAGTTACAACCTTAAATGAGAATGAAAAATAAACGAGACTTGAAACTCAACAACACAGAAGAAAGCTACATAAAAGAAAGCAACAAAAAGGGAAGTCAATTAACCGTAGCAGATGTCTGTAAAGAACTAGAAGAAAAGAAAGCAAAGCAAACCTAAACGAAAAAACTCACCAATAAAGGGCTTGGTGAGAAAATGAAAGACCTGCTTAGCGAGCCCTAACTCTGGGTTTCCTGGTCTGGCAGTCGAAACCATCGTTGACATTAAGACCCATAGGTGAAATTGTTTGCAATTTGTTCCACATCCAAATGTTTTCTAAATGCTTAAGTCTTTCCCGGGAATTATTCAAAACAACCATTTTTTTTCATAGGAAGCATTTTCTGGAATAAAGGGAGGGTTCAAGGTTTGAAGGATTATAACATTGAAATGACTAGGGGAGTGCAAAGCCAAGTTAGAGTACAACTCAGCACAAGACCTGAAAAAATAGACCCCGAGCCTCCACCTTCCTCCCTTACCACCTTCTGAAGAGCACTACGGTGGTTCGCCATCCGCTCTTTCAAATTTTGTGTCATTCCGACGTACTGCATACCCAAAAAAGGGCAAAAAATACAACAAAAAACCCAAGTAGCCATACAATTCGACTCCCTGGCCTTGACTTTAAAAACCTTACCACAGGAGTGACTCCGGAAAACGCTACAATTAACTAGGTCAGTGCAGAGTTTGCAGTTCTTATTACAATGTTTGCTTGGTCCCACTGTTGAAGTCCCCCTCTTGATTTTGGCACGTACTAACAGCCTTCTCAAATTTGGAGGTTGGCTGAACGCCAGTAAAGGTAAATTTGGGACAACTTCTTTCATAATAGGTGAGAGATGCAGCAGGGGTTGGTGTTTACGTAGAAGTTCTTTTATGTCCGGTAACCCTGGGTGATATTCAATCACTAAGGGGACCCTTTGAGAAGACACTTCTCTCCCATAATTCGTCACCTCTCCTACATTGAGGGCACGGTCAATTTCACGGGTCACCTTAGAATAGGAGTGACCACGCTTTTGAAGGGCCCTGGACAGTTCCTCGCATCTCTTCCTGGTAAGTTCTTGAGTAGAACAAATAGCTTTAATACGTTTAGCTAGGCTAAACGCTAAACTCCGTTTAACATGACCAGGATGGCAACTATCAGCAGATAAGTAAAGCATTGTATCGGTAGGTTTACGATAAACATCCGTCTCCAGGACCCCACCGTTCTTAACAATGACCTTAACATCTAGAAAGTTAACACACTCAGGCGATAAATCAGCAGTGAACCTGATAGAGGGGTGAAAAGAGTTAAGCTTCTCCAAAAAAGAGTAGAATTTATCACTCCCATGACGCCAAATTAAAAAGCAGTCATCTATGTACCTCCAGAACACTTCCGGAAGGAAGTCACATTGCAAGAAAAATGACTTTTCAAACTCTGCCAGAAAAAATATTGGCGTAAGCCGGGGCCATCTTAGTTCCTATTGCAGTACCCGAAGTCTGCAGGTAAAGGTCCTAGTTGAACTCAAAAACATTTTTCTTGAGGACAATCCCTGCCATCCAACAAATGCCGGACACTACGGCCTTTGGAAAGTGTCTCCAACTTAAAAAACTACGTAAGGCCTCAATACCATCCTGATGGGGGATAGAGGGATACAATGCTACAACGTCAATTGTTGCCAACAAAGTTCCCGGGGGAAGGGGGACAAGCTCTCTAAGTTTTCTAAGGAAATCAAAAGTGTCTTTAAGATACGAATCTATCCCAGGGACAAGGGGGTTTAAAAAATGGTCCACTAATTCCGACAACCGTTCAGTGGGAGACCCATTACCTGAGATTACCGGTCGACCCGGTACCCCCGCCTTGTGCACTTTGGGTAAAACATAAAACCTGGCAGGCTTAGTGTCTATTGGAGAAGCATAACTCGCCATGTCCGCGGTGATAACAGACTCATTTTGTAATTTTTCAAGTAAAGAATTTACAGAGGCCACAATATCAACCATTGGATCCTCTTCAAGTTTAATGTGAACCGAAGAGTCAGCTAAATGTCTCTCACATTCACAAATGTAGCTTTCAGCGGCGTAGCCGGGGGGGACAGGGGGGCTAGTTGCCCCCTCTGGAAAATTTTGGGGGAAATTTTGAAAGTGAATGTATGGTGAAATTTGCGCAAGATCTGGTACAATTTTAAATTTCTCAACCAAGTACACTTTACTTATCGTCGTGTACTTCTCGCTTTCCTCTCGATAACCGACTAACCGTTAACATCTGGGGAAATTTTGATCCAATTTGGCCAAATCTGGTGAAACCCAGTTGTAAATCCGAAAAATCCCTGACACGGAGTGGCAACACTGGCCGGAATATTTTGTCTGGTCCGTCTGCGTCGCGCCGCACCGTGCACAGTCGGGATCGACATCGAAGCCACACACTCCAGTATAGTGCGTCGGAGATTAAACCGTTGCCATGGTAGCCTAAAACTCGATATTACAACTTACACAACTTTGATATGAAGACGGGATTACCCTACTTACTTCTATCTCAATTAATTTCAAGGTGGGCCATTTGACGTTTTGTATCAACACAACAGACGTTAGCTTCCGGTTTGAACGACGAATAAGGGCATAGCGCAACCGCCTGGCGCATTTTCAGTAATAATTTTTAGCATATTAGTGTTGGCGCGTTATGATATGCTTTTTGCATTGACCAAGACGGGAAGAAGATAGAGGGTTCAGCCTGGTTTATTTTTAGTGCAAAATTGAAGGTAAAGCATAATGTGAGCCAGTTTTAGGATGTACAGAACCTATTAGAGGTTATAGGCAGTTGTTTCAGACATTCTAGGCCGCTGTAGGGCTGGAAATATTTGAAAACTAAAGACAGGAATGAATTGAATCTGCAAATCGTTATTTCGCACAGTTGATTCACACACTGTTTCAGTGACACTTACAATGAAAAATTATATTTAGTAAAGACAAAACATTATGTGGTGTTTGCAATGAAGCAATTAGGAAGGATAAATTGGAGTTGCATTTTTCACGAAAACACCCGGGGAAGAAGAAAATAGAGAAAGGGATGCAAAGAATTGACAGTTGGTTCAAGCCATCACAAAGTTCTGACAGCAAAAGTGACACTGGCAGGGGCGAAACCCATCACTTGAATGATACATTTACATTAGATACTGAAGAACATTCAGACACTGTTGACCCTGAACACCTCTTTGTCGATGTGGACAATGCAGCTCAATCTACTGTGCAGCCTGACGACCAGATTGTCCATGTCGAAGATGCTGCTCAATCTGCTGTCCAGCCTAGTGACCACATTGTAGCCCATGTGGAAGAAGCTGCTCAACCTTTTGAACAGCCTGGTACTTCAGATTATGAAGCTAAACCAACCACAAAGACAAAGGATACCTTTACATTGTTATCTGATAAAACAGAACCATATCCATCTGATCCTAAGCTATATGTTGATAAGAGAATGTCCCCTGAATTAGTTCGGGCGATGCTACAAATGAAAGTATGCCAACCTGGATTAAAAAGTGAATTTGAATTCCCACGCAATGATCAGGGAAGACATTTTCGGAAACAATGGTATTATTGTCAAATAAAAAACAATACAACCAGATATCGTGACTGGTTGGTTTATTCACCTAGGGGTGACTGTGCATTTTGCTCTGCTTGCTGGCTGTTTGCAAACAGGAGTGGCCCTCATTATGATCCAACATTTTCTGATCCACGCATTGGGTTTAAAAATTGGAAGAAGGCTATAGAAAAATTGCAAAATCATGAACATTCTGGTGTGCATAATATGTCAATTACAGAGTTGCTTAAAACCAGATACAGATTAAAAACAGGTATCACTGTGAGTGAACAACAGGTATCTGCATTCAACAAAGATGTTGAAAACAATAGGGAGATATTGATGCGACTATTAGATATAACTCTCTTTCTGGCCAAACAAAACTTGCCATTTCGTGGTCATAAAGAAAGTAGCCATAGTTCCTTTGAGCAGTGTGATGGTGATACTAATGATGGTAATTTCCTAGAGTTAGTGAAACTAATTGGAAAATATGATGCCGTCTTAAGCAGGCATCTAATGGAGTCTTCCAAGAACCAAACATATTTGAGTGCTGAAATCCAAAATGACTTCATTAAATGATGGCAATGGAAATTACCAAATGTATTGTTGCAGAGGTTCAATCAGCTCATTATTATGCAATAATTTTGGACTCCACTCTAGATGTTAGTGGTATGGACCAACTATCATTTTGCTTGAGATATGTAGATAGGCATTACACTATTCAGGAACGATTTCTCAAGTTTATTGATGTTGAAAGCTCAAAATCTGCAGAGTTATTTAATACACAAAATTCACTACTGGAAGAACATGGACTAGATATCGAAAAAATACGTTGCCAAGGTTATGATGGTGCCTCAAATATGTCTGGGGCCACATCAGGTTTGCAGGCAAGAGTAAAGGAAAAAAACGAGCTTGCATATTACATTCATTGCTGTGGACATGTTTTAAACTTGGTCCTGGCAGACACATGCTCAGAAATCCCAGAAGTCATCATTTTCTTTGCAACAATTGAAAAGATATACACTTTCTTCACAAAAAGTCACCCTAGGTATGTTGTATTTCAAAAGGAACAGGAGAGGCTTAAATTAACAACACTGAAACTGCAAAGGATATGCGAAACTCGATGGCATTGCAAACACTCTGCAGTAAAATCAGTACTATATAACTATCCTGTTTTACTAACTGCTCTTGAGAAAATAATAGAAGAACACAAAGATCCAACCAGTGTTGCAGAGGCAAATGGGCTCATGGACCAAATAAGCAAATTAGAGTTCATTCTTCTTTTAAGTATTTGGGAAGACATAATTGGTTCTACCTTTGCTTTGTCAAACTACTTACAGTCAACCTCAATTGATATCACAACTGGGTCTACAATGATTAAGTCTACAAGCACAGAATTAACCAATAAGAGAACAACAGAAAATTTCCAATCTATCTTGGAATTACCTAAAGCTAAAGCTGAGAAGGAGAATGTAAACACTGAATTTCAGCAAGTGAGAACGAGAAGGAGAAAGGTTAGACCTGGAGAACTGGCCCAGGATGAGACAATCAACAGATCCGACGAGAGATTTAAAATTAATGTCTTCTTTGCAATTTTTGACAACCTCCTGGGTCAAATGAGTAACAGGTTCAATGATTTTCTATTGTATGCATCCCATTTTACTTGTCTTTTGCCAAATCATCTTGAAAGTTATGACAGTTTCAACAAACTTGCAAACATGTATGCTAAAGATGTTGATGTTGATATCGCTGCATCTGAATACAAGCAGTACTCCGCCTTTATGAAAGAAATAGATGCACAAAACTTGTTGAGTGACAGTACTATACAAGAAATTCTACATTTCATTAAAAAGCAACGCTTGGACAATGCTTATCCCAATGTCTCAATTTTGTATAGAATTCTAGGAACACTGACAGTTTCTAGTGCAACTGCAGAGCGTTCGTTTAGCAAGCTTAAAATAATTAAATCGTATTTAAGATCTACAATGGGAGAAGAACGGCTTTCCGGTCTAGCCATCATAAGTATTGAAAGGGACCTTGCTACTAGTGTATCTTTTAAAAATGTAATTGATACATTTAGCTCTATAAAAAAGCGCAAATGGAGGTTCTAAAAAGCACCCATTAGCAGCTGTTTGGTTTGTTCATTTCAGTGTTTTAATATGCCTCATGTATGTGGGTTTGTTTTATATAGTAACCACTATGAAGCCAATTGTATTCATTGAATTTAATTGAAGGCATGGGGGCCTTAAATCCACTAAAATGTTTTTCAAGGTTTGGGCATGACTGGCTAAGACCGTGACAGTCACAAGGATTATGGTACGTGGTCTATGGTCTCAGTGATGGCTAGGCTTAGATGCCCAGATGAAGCAGTCGGGAGAGAGAGAGATTGAAGGGTGGGGGGTGGTAGAGATTTGGACCTTTCAGATATTTTCAAGGAACATGAACAGAGGCTACACTAATATGAACTTTTCTGATTTATAATGCTGTATTTGATTACACAGTAACCGTTTCAATCTTCCTTGGATCAGTGGATCATTTTTAATTGTCAAACAGTGAATTTACAATCGAACTGTTGAGTCTGTTGTGAAATGTGTCTTTATTTCTTTGCTGAGTCGCGTATTCGCTGAGAGGTTGTTTAACCATCATTTCCTTAAGGCCAGGAATTCCTTCAACTTTGTCAGGATAGGGCCAGAGCCCAGAGGGGTCTTATGCAGACGGGTATACCATGACAATGGACGCATGGTTTATGGCTAATCAATGGCCAATGTTTTGTGATGTTTAGTGATGATGTGGAAAATAATGTACTATATCAATTTCTCTTTTTTCCTGCAACAAACAAACAATTACGGCGCCATTTTGTATCTAAACTTCCTTAATCATCTAATTAAAATCCTCCCATTAGGCCTCATTCCCAGGAAGCAGATCACTAATTGGGGGAAATCTTTTTTCCTTGCCCCCCCCCCCCCCCGACAAAAAACCTAGCTACGCCACTGTGTACATGCTATGAGAGTTGCCTGTCTGAGTGGCTTTCGAGGTCATTGGAGGATGGAAACCACAAACAGAAATACAATTTCTTGATTTCTACCCGTTAAGCTTTTATCCCCTTGAGAGAAAAATATTTTCCAGAGGGGTTCACCCCTCAAAGCTGCCCCTTTAGCTACGCCCTTGAAGCCACTGCTGCGAAGTTTTTAAGATGACTATAGGTAAAACCGCAGGAAACTTGCAACAGTTTATAAATTCTGACATTTCAAACGCACTTCATCTCTGAAAACTTGGTTTTCTTTGTTTGTTCCGCCTCTGTCACCTCAAACAAAGATACTATGTGGGTTTTTTTTTCACTCTCTATTTCAAAACTGTTGTCGTCAAATTATGCATATACGAAACCATTTCAAATGACAAAATACCATATGAAACTAGACTATAAAAAAGAACATAGACTTGAAAAATGGCATCGGGCCTGTGTCATCATAGTAGACCCAATTGTGTTGGTTTTGAAAATGTCTGCTCTGTTGTGAGATAAAACAATCAGGATATCTCGACAAACAAACAATGCCGTGAAGATTGCGGTTTAAGCGGTAAAAGTTTGGTCTAACTTTGCCCTATTTTCCTTTATATGTTACTATACTCTAACCCTGTGCTTCTTCCATGGACGTCAACAGGTGAGGGACAAAGAGGCGCATGTCTCACCACTTTTGAAAGTGGAGGGACCCCACTTTTTCCAAAACCCTAGCGAAAACAGTAGGCAAATGGACGATTCCATAGCTTGCAATGTAGCTGATTCAATGCAACAAATTCGAACATGGTAGAAACAGCCATTTAATGGACTAAAGTTCTGACAAAATTCCTCAAATTACACCACAGATCAAATTACACCACAGATCATGTGGCCTCCATTTTTTTCCAGGGCCCTTAAGTGAACCCCTGAAACCTCTATTTTAGGGTTTTGCAATTTGTGCCGGAAGTAGTTCTGGTCAGGCCTGTAGCCAGACAAGGTACTGAAGGGAGGGGGCGAAAAAGCTTCCAAGGGACGAAATATTTTTCAGGGGTGGGGCAGACATACTAATATGCATCAAGCTGTCAAGGCACGGGTAATTTTTGATTTTCTAGGAGGGCGAACATTTTTGTGGGGGCTTCGCCCCCGCCCCTTCCTCATTGGATACGGTCTTGGTTTTGGTCAAGGTAATGTCCCTTCCATCTCCATACACACACTCTTTTCAGAACGTGTTGACTCTCTTTTACAAAGAATATGTAGAGGTAAAATTTGACAATCGCCATGGATACAGGGGTAATCATAAGCGTAAGAGACGGGGTTGAAGCTGCAACACCTGTTCGGGGAGAGTATTTATTTTGCTATTTTCTGGCAAGTGTGTGCTATTTTTCGGGGAACATGTAAAGAGATTTTCATCAAAAGTGTATAGCCCCAAACTTGAAGTAGTCTCGTACTCTTATAGGAAATGGGAAATGGGTAATTTACTCCCCTCTCCATTCTATAATTCCAGAAATTTTAGTACATTAGTTGACTGATTTGAAGGCGGATTATTCCTTTTAACTAAAAAGGGTTATGAGGGCTTTATTCTTATCGATCAAAAGGACACGCTTATGAAAACAACAAGGCAACCTTAAAATAATTTGAGATTCAAACAACAGCATGAAAAGGGTTGTACTATGAAAAATTGTAGGTCACAAAATTGTGTTTATGAAATCTGAAACGTCCAAGGTCTTGAATTACATCTGAAAATGTCAGGAAATAATATTTAATGCAAAATATCTTCACTCGGCGTTAATTAAGAAATGAATTGTAAACCGAGGCATTGAATATTTCCGGGTGTTTTTCTCCAATCATACTAATTGGAAAGAAATTTGCCTGCAAAAGAACGAAATATAAGTCATTTGTAATATTCCAGCTTATTTTATTGCTGTATATGCGGATTGATAAGTTATTTGGGAAACACGGCAAAGGGGTAGGGCTGAAACGACAAATTTCCGTTAGTTTTGTATGAAGTTTAGACATGTCACCAGCAACTGTTTTCTTTTTAAATCCTATGGATATGTGAAGAAGAGTCTTCTTCTCTTAAGGGAGGGGGGTCCAGGAGCTTGCACAGGATATCATTGAAGGGATGGGGCCAAGCTCTCATTTCCCACAACTGACACCGCCCCAGTTCAGACGGTACGAATGATCCGACAGATCAAGTGACGTTATTGCGAATTAGTGATCTGACTACACAACCATCATTACAACCTGAATGCCCAAGTTACTGTCTTTTGAAACTTCCCTATAGGAATACCCTAAGGCCGTCCTCTAAGTTGCTTGAAAACAAAGACATTTGTTCACCTAATGAAAACATGAAGGGGATGGAAGTTGTGTGCTTCGGTAATTAATATTTTGATTAAAAAGTCATACATTTTGTATTTATAAAGCAACTTGCCGTTTAACTTGTTATTCTTAGAATATTAAAATGATATTATGTCGTAAGTTTACAATTTGTGTTGTTTCATGTTGCTATGGAGATTATGAAAATAGTGTTTCAAATTCTGTGGATTGAAATTAGTTGTATTTTTAACATTCCGTTATAACTCCTTGATTCCGTGATAAAAGACTGTTTGTCATTTTCATTATGGAATATTCCGTGCTCAACTTCCCATTTCCGTGTTTTTTTTTTTTCGTATCACGGCAAGCTTATGTCTTTCGTCATATCACAGAGCCTGTATATAGACCTTCAGATGCATACAACTAAAAATTACACTAACAACATCCCAGTGTAATTTCACAAATAATTTATATTGGTGTCGTCCTTGATTAAATCATTAAAAGCAAAGAAACAAAAAATATTAATGGAATAATACGGGTGCCGATGGCGCTGTTTAAGATCATTAAAATTTTTCGCTACCAGAATGTTCGTGCAAATGTAGCTCTTCTTCCAATATATAAATAACTTTCCAAACCGTCACTAACACTTGTTGTTCATCATTGATTTTAAAGATGAAGACCAATACTTTTGAATCAAATGTGACGACATCGGGTTGAAAGTTGGGTTTAGGGTCACATGATGTTAAATGTCGTGTGAAAATCGTTGCGCTATAATGAAAAGAACGACCCACCATATAATTTTATTCTCGAGGAGAATCATGAATTGTTTGCAAAAAATAAGCCAATGTACCATTTTTAGAACGTCCATCTAATAAATTCAATTGAAATTTAATTTTCAAATGCCTCCAACACACTATATATATACAATATAGACATTCATACAAAACAAAAAAGCAAAAATCCTTAAATGGTCTCTAGAAAAACAGGATAACTGTTAGCAAAGCTGGTGACTCAGTTATTCAATATAAATCCTTTAAAGGGAGTGGACATTTTTAAACGTAATAAAACTTTAGTGTTATCGGCTTGTTTAAATATGATAAATGAACCTATATGACCCTTGTTTTCTGTGTTGCCTCTTTAACTGACAACCTTTAACTTCTAGCATGAATAACAAATTTGGGTTTGCTACCTCAAGGGTTTTTAGTTGGAATAATTACGCTGTTTTTAGCAAGACAACTTGGGCAAAAATCACAGTACAAATCTTGAAGCTTGCACTACCTAAGTCAAACTATAAGTGGTAAGTATGATTTCTTTTCTGCTAAACAGCAACTTATAAACGACACTTACATATAAAAATATAAATTTACAGAACCTAGGAGGTAACACTTGAAAAAGTTGCAATCGAGAAAACTACTTCTACATAATGATATTTTGGAGATGGTGAATAGATCTCTCCTGATAATGATCTCAACAAATTTACAGCGAGATATTTATGACGCGAAAAGTCCTCACTGGTTACTTTCTAAGCTCAGCAGCAGTTATACAAAGCATGTATAATTTTGATCATAATTAAAGACAATGGTATTTGAAAACTCTGTAGTCGGCAGCAACTTTAACTTCAGTATCGACATACATGAAACTATAGCCCTAAAGTTTTATCTGAAAATTAATTAGTTTAGTGGGGGTCATTAGCCTGCATAGCGGCTTTTTGTGGCTACAGCCACGGGTTTGACTGAGCCCTCTTGCTACGCCGTCCTCTCATTAAGTAATTAGTAGTAAGTTTCTCACATTTTTGGAGAGAAAATTTTCTAAAGGTAATGTTTTATTCTCTATATCAATATTTTCATTTGCAATAGACTGAATGGGGCTTTTGTTTTTAAAACGTGGGAGAGCCTGCCCATCATGACTCCTACCCGTCTGCTACAAAAAAGTTTATTCTAAATGTTGGAATTTGAACGAAGACACACTGTTTACACATTTTAAAACTTGATAAGGTCAAAACAAATTGGTAACACGCATAGGCCCAAGTTGATTGGGGGGGGGGGTGCTGTAAAGACTTGCCCGAAAAATTTGCCCCCCAAAGTCCGTGTGCTTCACGCGCGTTCAGCATGTTAATGTCTTTATTATTTAAGTATGCGTCGTTTTTTATCACACCGCTTGCAATTACATAGACCTACAATAATTTGCCATGTTTCTACCCTTTTCATATTGATTTTTTTTTAATTTTTCTCATGGGGGTGGGGAGCATGCTTTGTGTTGTGTGATCGCCGGCCTGGGTAAGGGTCTAAGGGGAGGGGATACCCCCGCCCCTTTGAAAATTTTTGAAAAATTAGGTGTCCTTACATGCAATCTGGTGCCACATATGCTACCTTTGAAGTACAATTCGGGTTAAAAAATATACGTATTTAGGTACTAAAAAGAAAAAAATCGGCATCAGTGAGGGAGGCATGGCCCAATGTTCCCTAAATACACAAGCGACTCGCCATAGGGGCACGGGGGGCACTTGCCCTCCAAAAGTTTGCAAAGCATGGTCTTCAATTTTCCCCCCAAAAATAATAATAAATAAATAAAACACGTAATTCGAGATGGGTTAGGCCCTCCCTTTTCCTTGACTTGGTTTAAAATTAACGTGAAGATAATGGTTCAAAACAATTTTTAAGATTTTGATCACTGTATTAGGCCTAAATAATTTATATTATGACCTGCACTTTACGGATCACAATAAATTGTCAATATTTCCTTGATACTATATCTTTAATTATTGACTTGGAAAACAATTTAAAGATAATTATCTTTCCGATATAAAAATAAGAAAAAACATTAAGTTAATACAACACAATTGGGTAAATAAATGGATTTGGAGTCTTCAATTTCAAATAGGAGTAAAAAAATCGCGCCTCGCTTCGTTCGTCGATTATTACAAACTTATACGCCCCTACAAAGCCCTAGTAGTAAAATGAGCTTGGACCTACATTCACAATTGTATGTGAAGTACGTATTGCATACATATGTGTAATACTGTGTAGGTGTATATGCTTTAGGAAATGTAAACCATTCAACTTGAGTTGTAGTATAGAAGAAGAAAAAATTCGGATATTTTCAGATGAAAATTCGGAAACTTTTAGGTCTTGCCCCACTGAAAATAATCCTAGCTACGCCGTTGTGTTTGCTACTATATGTACTTCAGACATCACCAATGGACCTACCATTAGTGCGAGCTATAAGGTTATCAAAACAAATTTTTATTTTTCTTTCAGTAGGTGCCCAAAAAATTCTCAGCATAGTGCCCGAATTTTTACAAAAATATTCGGTTGGGGTCTGCAACCCCCCCCCAGCCCCGCCTCCTACGCCTATGGTAACACGTGAATAAAAATACACCAAAATTGACCCATAGTTCAATTGTCTATTGAGAACTATTGTGGAGGTTAACATATTCAGATGAGAAAGGTAATATATACTAGACACTCTTGTCGATGTTAATGCTCAAAATTCTCTTTTCAGTCAGATGCCAGATGAAGGTCACATTTTGATTCTCGTCTGCGGTCTAATTCAAGTCGCAAATTATTGGATGTTTCTGTTGCCAGGCTTGACTCTACCACAGAATCATGATCATGTTGGAGGCGTATTCCATTACAGCACCTGCACACAACTTTCTTACACCAGAAACCACATCCAGAGCGCTGACAACGAGGACATTCTTTCTGCAGCTGAAAGGAACATAATGATATTCAAATTTTTAGTTGGCTTTACCTTACGGGAAAATTGATGTGATATCTTTCTGAAATTTATTTTGAAGATTAATTCATGACACAGATAAACTTGTTCAGATCCCGTTTTAATACAAAAACATTTAAGAGTAATATGAAAAGCTGTATTATTTACAAAGTGCGGTTTTGAACTCTTGACTCAAATGCAAACATTTTTTAGAATTGTTCCTGTTCGTTTTAACATTTTACATTCTTCTCGCACAGTCTCACAATTCCCACAAATTTGCAATAAGGATCATGAATACACTACCTCCTTGAGTTGAGATCTAAGCTGTTCGACGTCTGTTCTCAATTCTGCACTATCTTCACTGCCATCTGTCGTTCCCGCACCTGTATTCGTCATGGGTTTCATAGTTGTTACTGGTTTTCCTTCTGGATATTGTATGACTGATATCATCTGAAGTGAAGATAGAGATGAGGCATTTGTAACGATCTTGTGAGGTTAACGTTTGAGGGTCAGGAAGCCAATTGGCTCATCGAGGACCCTATACCAGAGTGAGCGTGGATGAACACCGGCGACAGGCGCGGTTCTAGACCGAGATTTTTAGGGGGGCTTAGCGGGGGCTTGAAACGGAAGAATAAAATTTTCTGTCATTATCAATACCGACATTGGGGAATGATGCTAAGGAGGACTCCTCCAGTGGCGTACCCAGGATTTCTCTCACGGGGGGGGGGGGGGGCGGGGAGGCATGCAGTATGTTGTGTTATCGCCGGCCGGGGGGAAGGGTCTAAGGGGCGGGGGTGTCCCTCCCCTTTGAAAATTTTTGAAAAATTAGATATACTTACATGCAATTTGGTGCCACATACGCTACATTTTGAAGCAGAATTTGTGTTAAAAAAATTTACGTATTTTAGGAACTAAAAAAAATTGGCATCAGGGAGGGGGAATGGCCCCCCTGCGTACGCCACTGATAGTAATAATCATAGGCGTATGGGACTCTTACAGTTTGGGGTCCAGAAAATTTTTTGCCCGAACTCCTCAAAAAGTTGCCAGAATTCCGTTGCAAGTTCAGGTGCATGAAATAGACCACTAAACCACTACAGGCGCGCGAAGCGCGCGAAAATTTTTGCACATTTTTCGGGCATTCGATTAAAAATTCGGGAACTCAGTAGAAAATTAGGGCAATCTTTTCACTTTTACTTCATCTCTGCCGGAATTTCAGTTTGAGTAAGGTATCAAATGTTGTTCATGTCTGGTCTACTGTTACAAAGGCATACTGAACTGGATTTGAGCAATCACTAGATTTGAGACAGACTTTTTGGCCCTCAGAGACCGACTTTTGATTTTCACGCCCCCCCCCCCCCCCACACACACCTGTATTTACGCCTCTGGGACTGGCGTCGAACGTAAGAATGCAGCTAGGTAAGCTAGTAGGCGCCCGCACTGTGCCTACCGTCGTAATACAGTACTAAGGCGAAGCGTGGCTGTCGTACTACATGCAGTCAAAACAACGGTGTACGTACGTGGACGTGGATACAAGAAACGTAATCACATGCCTATCTTGCATGACACATTTGAGAAACTAAATCCACTGGACTAAGATGTGCACAAATGTATTCGACAATTTTGTTTTTCTCAATACACGCAAATAAAGCATGAAGATAACACTCAACCTCAGAAATTTTTGGGGGGGGCTTGAGCGAATTTTGGGGGGGCTTGAGTCCCCAAAGCCCCCCGTAAAACCGCGCCTGACCGGCGATGATTCGCCTTCTCTTTACGACTAGTGCTCAGAGGTTTAACGAGGCAAGCGTGTACTCCCTACACGGGTAGGTATCTAAAATTGTGTATGCAATGATCATTATGCGTGTAACGATGTACATTAGGTACTGTCTGTGACCCTTATTTCGGGGCTTCAAGTCACAAAAATGTGGCGAACAGCCGACGCCCATGCTTTGAAAGAAGTTTTAATCAGGTAAAAAGCAAAAATTTCCAACAACAATTGCCCCTTGCTTACCCACGTTTGAGCTCCGCCATGTATTAGTTTCGACACCTGGAAAAAAATTTTCTGGCATTTTTATGGTATTAATGTTTTCCTTTACATTGCAAATTTTCCATAATATTAAAAATTCCTGCATACTTCCTCTAGTCTCGCTTCCTTTTGTTTATTTTTTTTTTAGCAGACGCCAGTGCTTGAAAGAAATTTAATGGAGGTATCGTACCAAACGAAAATATTTTTCAAAGAAATTGCCCCTTGCATCTCCTTCTTTAAGCTCTGTTACTGTATTAGTTAGTTGTCATTGCGGGTGCGGGAGAAGTCCGCAACAGCGAATTTTTTTGGAACATTTTTATGTATTTGATATCAATGTTTTCCTTTACTTTACATTGCAAAATCTACCATAATATTAAATATTCCCTCATAATTTCTCTGGTCTGGCTTCCAATCTTTCTTTTTTTTTTTTTACTATTTTTAGTATTGTTCTAAGGGCTAGAAAATGTGGGGCAAGCGCCCCTCAGGTAATCCCGCCTATGGCCGCAATTAAGGACAGCTTGTAGTCAAGATGATTCAATGACTTCGTTTTGCGTTTTGAAGAGTCCTTAGATCCTCTATGGATTTAAGGAGAGACCCACTCGCCGCGCCCCTTTTTTATGCCCCAGTGCATATGAAGAATCTATGAAGAAAGTACGGGCTGTGGATTGAGGGAGATCCATTACACCATGGAAGTACTGCCTCCGAGATAGTACTTTCATGGTTACACCTCCCTGGTTTTAATGTTCTTACCTTTGGAATAAATATTATCCCGAGAACCACCGTGGTGGCAAATATCAGGATACCTGAGGTAAACAGAAAAGACATGGAGGGATCCGTTGTAAGGACCAGTTTGACTCCAACACTAATGGCACTGAGAAGAACCACATTGTAGACACACAGACCAATCAATTTACTGTCGTTTAGAGCTGGGATATTAACCTGGAACGAAAAATATTTAGCCTTACATTCAAAAATGCCTCTCTTTGAGAAAGATTTAATAGTTACAGCGCCATTTATGCTGAAAAAGTCATGGCGGGAAATGTTACGCGGGGGTGCGGATTGCTTGCATCGCCTTGGGGGTGCTTTGGTCGCGCACCCCGCAACAGCAGAAAAAGAAAAACGACAAAAAATTGTAACGTACGGTATATGCAGCTATTCTCCTGTTTATTCGGGTGTTCCTCACGGCAAGATTTCTACAGTCTAACTGACCTGCTCCCTTCAAGGGCGTGTATAGGCCTTCTTCCTGGGATGGGGGGAGGGCAAAACTGTGGGAGAAATACCACCTCACTATAGCCTCCATGACATCTATATCGTGATTTAGTTTTAAAACAGCTGGATTGAGCTGTTTAAATAGGGTTTACGCCTCAATTATTAGCCGTCTGGTTCAACGCGGCGCCCACGGCCCCTTTTCAGTTGTGGGGCGCTGGATTGTTTTCCTTACTGCGATGCCTATGCGGAAAATTACGCACAACGGCATGTAGCAGTAGCGCCACCAGCTTTGATGATTGGGGAGCACAACAGATAATGTCGTAATGTCACTTCAGTTTTATCTCCCAAGTCTACGTAAATTGCAGCTTTTTTCATGTGGGCCTTGCGTTTTGTATACACAGTGGGGGGATCCTCTCTTTGTCAGTTGTCACCACATTAAGGTGCCGTCCTGGGGGAGGGGTTAAAGGGGAGGGGGTGTTGTCCCTCCCCTTTGAGAAATTTTTGTTAATTTGAGGTTGCTTAGATGGAAAATGGGGCTATCTTTTGGCTATGTTTGGAGCTGATCGTATATGGCTGGAAATGTCCATAATTTAGTGAATTCTAATTTTTGGTTAAGGGAAAGAGGAGAGTATGTTGTCTAAGAGAAGAATAAGTTGTCAACAAACCTCCTGAAGCCCCCTTTGGCTACTTTACTGTATTCTATTTGGGCAAAGTTTTTACCCAAAACTACGTGTGTGGATTCCACGAAAGCATTCCGTTGGACTATTACGAATTATTTTCCTTTCGGCATCTATGGCTAGCACATACCTGTATAGGGCCTCCTGGAAGGTCCGGATCAAGTATATAAACTGGAGTAATAACATAATGCTTATTACCTGACATTCAAATCATAATACAGAGTATGACGCCGAGCACTTTACAACTATCGTATTTTTGCTAATTTTGAACGAAACTCCAGATGAACAGCTTCCAGCAATGGGGAAAGGGCGAGAGGGAGAGTGTAGGTGCAGAAAGATGATATAGACCTTCCTAATAGGTGTGGCTAAAGAGTTGAAGGACTAACAAGCGCGTTTCAGAATGCTTTTTCGTCGTAAGTGTATTAACAACCACCATCTATACCGATAAAGGCTGCGCGCGAAGCGCTCTGTAATTTTTTTGAAAAATGCTTAACGGCAAATGGGTACCTTCAACCTTCCATATCATGTCATAGCAAATTAGATTGAAAGATCCCATATTGATGAAAGACCCCTACAGATGTTTAGAGATGCATCTCTGTTCACTTTCGGAAAGTGTTGTGGTCAGAACAGTTTCATGTATTATTACCTTAATAATGGTCATGAGGTGGAGTGCAACCGTATCGCATGCGCCCGAAGCGCGTGAAATTTTTCGGGATTTCCATGACAAAACCTTTATCCAGAATCTTCATCGAGACACTTTCAATTGGGCAACAAACCTACATGCCACTCAAAAAGCCAGTCTTTTACCTGGTAATTCGTAAATAGCTTTCAACTTTTGCTGTTGTGCTTCTCCGGGAGTTGCTATCAGAAGACATTGATTATAAGAACAACATTGTGGTAAGGTGTGTGCGCAGCGCGAAAAATGTTGATAGTTTGCGAAGGATTTGCGAAAATTCTGATAGTTTGGGAAACATTTGTGATAGAAAATGCTTACAATCGATCTATAATTCGGTCTAAAACACACCTCACGCTACCCCCAACAGAAATCTATAGCTTAAACGCCTTTGGGATCACTTTAAAATTTTCAGAATTTTTCATGGGGCACGCCCCCATATCCCCAGGGCAGGCGCCTCTGCATGTAGGCTCCATTTTTGCAGGGAATGACACTTCTCGGGCATTTCAAGGTGCATTTGAAATTGAAAGGTTTTTTTCCTGGGATCCCATGTCTACGATGTATTATATTCTCACAGGAAATAGCCGTATCCAAGACAAGGCGTAAATCAATATCTAAACCAAACCAACCAAAACCCATCCTGCAGGAAATGGTACTTTCCACCCAGGCATTCCAAAACGCATCTAAACCTCCTTTATCTGGAGATCCTGCAAGTTCTAGAGTGGTCAGACCATCTGTTTTTCCGCCGGCAGGCCGGGGTTCAATCCGCAGAGAGGGACGTGTATATTTTTCTCTTTAGTGCAATCCCTGGTCGAGTCATACCAAAAACTTTACAAATGGGGCCTACTGCCATTGTGCGTGGTGCTCCGCATAAGCAATGGAGTAGGGTAAAAACCTAGTACCCCACAACTTGAAAAAAGGCGCGGCTAGTTAAACCATAAGTTTAAAAATAGAGGCGTAAAACCAAGTTCTAGATGTAGTCAACGTCAAGTAGCAGTTCCCTGGTCCCAGGAAATAAATACTTAGAAATTATGGGGGGAGGAAACTGTGCGCGGAGCTCCACCATCGGCTGGAGTGAGAAGGGAAGTATTGCCAAATAGTACTTCCAGATTGCAGAAACCTACCACTTCCCAAGCATTCCAACATGCATCTGAACCACCTTCGTCTTGAGATCCCATGTTTAAAATTAAAACAAATACTGGAGCAGGAGCTGTGGCAATACAGCCATCGGTTGGGGCAGATAATTAAACAGTATAGTAGAAAAACACTCTCACTGCCCCTCAAGAAAATATTCACTGAGAGGCTTTTGAAGGTGTACAAGACGAATTTTGGGATTGCGTCAGTTGGTACTACAGAGTTTTCCCTGGGTTTTGGAGAGAGTGAGGTGGTATTAGTCCATGGGGGTAATATGGTGAGAGCTTTGGCACCAACAGTAAGGGAGAATTATCAGTATTCCTATAGCTAGTGCAGTACAGGTAACAATTACAGCAAGTTTCTGTGAGGTGGTGGCCAAAAACTGTGAGGTGGCCGCCTCACAAAAAGAATGCCAGGGGAAACCCTGTACTATGACGTCACTCATCCACGATGGTAGCTAAGTACATCACACACCTCACCTCTGAATAATATGAGTTCATCCATCAATTTTGGGGGTAGAGTGGTAGGAGGCGGAAAGTGGTTTCCGCCCTACTCCCTCCGCTTCCTATGCCTATGGAGAGGCGGTTCAGTACTCTTCTCTAATTTACGCCACTGCTTACCATTTCCACAAAGTTCCTCTCGCTCCCTACTTCATTACTTTTCTTCCCTTCTCCTTTTTCTTCCCTTTTCCTTCTCTTTTCACTCTCTTTCCCCTTCTTTCCTCTCCTTCCCCTCCTCATTTTTTCCTTTCGCTCTCATTTTTTCTCCTCTATCGATGGGGGCCATGGCCGGCTGCCCCCCCTGCACACGCCGGTGGCTCCCTTCTCTCAATCGACTGCAGTGGCCAAGTGGTTAGAGCATCCGACTTGCAGCCGGAAGGTCTAGGGTTCAAATCCTGGCCGGGTCATACCAAAGACTTTAAAAATGGAACCTACTGCCTTTGTGCTTGGTGCTCAGCATAAACAATGGAGTAGGGAAAACAAGCCAGTGAGCCACAACTGGAAAAGGCCGTGGTCGTCTCGACTTGAACCAGTTGGATGGAAACTGGGACGCTAAACCTCATCTAACCTAACCTAACCTTATTGATGCCGGTGCTGATATATGTGTAGCTAATATTAACGTTATGAAGAGGGCAAATAGACCTAGACCTTCCGGCTGCAAGTCGGATGCTCTAACCACTTGACCACTGCAGTCAGTAAGAGCATATCTATAGACATGGTTTATTTCTAATTTGGCATAGTCGTTAACATATTCAAATGTCTCCAAATTCATGTTGAGAGTGAAGCTGCCTACCTTCCTTGTCTCCCATGCCAGAAATACTCCAAATATCAGAAGCAGGGCTTTGTAACCATAGAGAGCGCCTTCCCAGTATTCCTGGTGGTCACTGGTGCAATACTGAATGTAAGGCTGAAGAATAACCGTGCTGTCAATTTCCATGTCCTGTAAGGAAATAAATCAAAACGTTCGGTTTCTTTACCGAAGAATTGGATTCTGCTTCAATTGAGTTCTTGTTCATTTCGTTACCATCAGGAAAAATCCACTGCCGTATACTCCCAATCAGACTCTACCACCTAATAAATACTACGAATTTTAAACGCTGAACCAATATGAAAACGTGAGGTAATACAACGAAAGTAGCGGTCGTCAAGGTACATGAGAATCGCTTTAAAGTAAGTATGCAAACAAAATAAGCAAAATAAGTATTAATACAAGAACAACAGTAACATTTTTTTTATGAAATGCAAGGTAAGTAGGGGTGTTGACAGCTTTAACCATAAAAGAGGATGTACACAGACGCATAGCTAGTATTTTGTTGTAGGGGATTACCGGCTTGAATGAAACAGCGACACAGGGGCCATGGGATCGTTACAAGCTTCGACTAGGGCGTCATGTGTTAGGGGTCTCGGTAGGACACAACAACACAATGAAAGTAGCCCCAAGAGCTCTCGGGTATTTGCAAAATAATACTGGGATGTGCAACGCCGCATTTCAAATGGCATAGGATGTGCGATAAGCAGAATACAAAATGCACAATTTGACCTTTTCGACCCTCTTATAGTATCGTTCGGACGGCTGACCTGACAATAAATTGGATTAAGTAGGCTAAGGTGATAGGGCCAACAGGGGGTGCATGAGGCATTGTAACTATAGATCCACTCAAGATTTCCAACTAAGTAGAAGTAACACAATGCTACAGACAACTTCGAGCATCAAAAAATAGAGTTGCAAACACGTGTTAATTATGTTTTACACATTGGAGCGCTCGTAGAGACTAATTTAAATATAACGTCAGTGTGTCCACCTTTCAGATATACTTTAAAGACAGTGTTAAAAATGTAAATATTTATCTAGGCCTTTTGGTTAAGATCATGGGTAGTATCTTCTCAGCCAGTTTAGAATGGAGCCAAGCATGACAGAGTCATGCTGTAGAGGTCTAAATTAGGGGGCAGAGGTAACGTTCCCGCAATCTTTTTGTGCCCCCCCCCCCACGTGTGCTCCTCAAATGAAATTTTTGGTACTGAAAAAATATGCATAAACACATCATTTATATATCGATTAAGAAACGAAGACCTTCTGTCACTCAGGGGGTTAAAATTGCACAAAATAGTCTCAAAACATGCGCTTCTCGAGCATCTATCGTTATGAACTTTTGTATGCTACACATCCACACAAATTGTCCAATGAACAAAAGTAAGGCAGTGAGTCACTGACTCGCAAACAATATAGCGTATGGTTGTATGCACTCCTAGGTGCATATTTGTATAGCCTGCATAATACATTGCGATATTTTCATGTACATATTGCTTCTAACATTCGGCAAGGTAAACAAAACATGACTTCGGATGAAATGGGGAAGATGATTTTGTGAAAGCCCTCTTCCTAACGAACTGACTCACCTTATTGGGCAAATATGTCTTCTCGACCCTCATTGGGCTTATGATGAACCAAGCAGATAGTACTGTAACCTCCAAAGAAAGGAATGCTCCAACCATCACGAAAAGATGTCGATCTGTCACAACCTTGCCAACAAAAATCAAAGAAAAAGTTCAACTGAACACATCAAAGCAAAGGAATTGTTTGAAATTACATTACGTGTGCATTCCCGTTAGGGCTCTTTGTACGCAGACGTATGCAGCATACTGAGTCTGGTCACGTGGCACCCGAGTAAAGCTGTTTTATTCGGGGGTGATTATCAACAAAGCTAACGGGGTAGTACACTTAATGAATTGTTATTTGTCTGCCTATTTCATTGTGGAATCAAAGAAGTCAATCTTTAATCGCTTAACTCGATAAACATTTCATCACGACGAGAAAACTTCCCCAAAACTACTTTAAGAAATTACCGATAAGTGCAGTTAAATTGGCAGACTTCTCGGCTTACTGATATATCAGCAACATATAAAAGAAGTTCCTTCACTGAGAAGAGGAACACTCTTAGTTTTCTCCTTGTCTGTATACCTCTTGTAAAAGTAAAATCAAACTTTTAGATCCATTGAAAAATATTTCTGTTTCACTTACTGCTCTTTTTGGATTCTTTAAGGCTGCTACTTTGTGTACTCTCCAAGTCTTACTAAACATGGAACCAAAGCTCAAGACAAAACCAATAGAGAAACTCCAGACTCTCATCTGAAATGAAATCAATCAGTAGAAATGTGTTGCAAAAACCTGAGGATAACAGATTTTTAATTTTCTTGTAGGAACGGAAAATGTAGACGATGCGACTTTTCTTTGCGTTTGTGACAAGAGTCCAATACATACTGTGCCAATAATTTATGACCCTTGCAATGTCGCAAACAACAAGATGCATATACTAATTTTATGCGACATTTCAATCACAACTCAACGACACGACAAATCAAGTAAGTGTAAACTTTCATTAATGCTGTACAATATTGTGAGGAAGGTCTCGGCCATAAACAGAACGCACCATGTGAACCGTTTAACACATGCACCTGAAATCCAACGCAAAAACAATGAATATCGGTGACTTTTAAAAAGGCCTTCTCTCTAAATCCAAAAGAGTGAAATTAGGGACGGATCTAAAATTAAGACTGAATATTCACTCTAAAAGAGTGATAATGAATCTTTTTTGATTAAGATCTTTCAATCCAAATTTAGATTGGTCCCTTATTTCACTATACAAAAGAGTGCCTTTTTACTCTAAAGGTTTAAGAGAGTTCAGAATGCCTAAAATTGTGTGTGACACAATCGTTTTACAAGCGGTGCGACCCATGTGGGGGGCCGTCTTCAGAACACCTAAAATTGTGTGTATTGTGTGCAACACTATTCTTTCACAAGCGGTGCGACTACGTGCAGAGGCGGTCATCGAGCTGGGTATGAGGCCTAAGTGACACTCAAAAGAGGTAAATATTAGACACAATAATGTAAGAGCAGAGGATTAATGGACTTTCTACGACCGTTTTCAGTGCCTCGATAACAGAGAACATAGGACAGCTGATTTCCTTGAAAGCAGTGGCGAACTCAAAAAATGTTATAGGGTGGAGGTTCGGGTTTTCAAGATTCGTGGTCCTTTCGAAGCAGACCACCACAATTAGTTTTCACGCAATGAAGGAAGAAAAAAGCTGCAAGAAATTTAAAAACTCTGATTGATAAACATTTGGAAAGCTCAAACCACCTGATCGTCTCACCCCACCCCGTGCACAACTGAGTGGGCGTTGGAATGGACACTAGCAAAGTCATGAGACTGTAGCCTTATTCTTACCCATACAAAAGTTATCTATAGAATTCTATAGGAATGACTATAGAGCTCTCTAAAACTCTATAAAATCAACGATTTTCTATAGAAATGTTAAGAGTCCTCAATAGAAATTTGAAGTCCCTTTAGAGTTCTATAGAATTTCTCTATAGAAGTTTCCATAGCTCAGTTTCTACATAGAACAATCCCTGTAGAACAATCCTACAGGATACTCTCTGTAGAAATTCTATAGAAACATATTGATACATTTCTATAGAACTTTCATAAGGTTTCTATAGAGTACCTAATTTGCACATTAATTAAAAATTTAAAAGGTGCATTCAAATCCCCTATCTTTGATCTTTGCAATAATATAAAGGTCCACACAAAATATTCTTCTAAATTGAGGAAAAACTTCCTGAAAATATTCCTTCTTTATTCACTGAAATTTCTTATGGTACTGAGTAAGTGGGCGTGGCAAAAATTTTGACATAAAAATTGTAAATTTATGCTTAGGGCAGGTCTAAATCAATCAGATATGTAGCAATTCGTTTTAGCACAAAAGATAAGTAGTTTATTAAGACAGATAAAGAATATATTAAGATGTATGAACTATATTTCTTTAAAAAATATGTAATAACATTTTTCACTATTACCAACGTGTCATAGAAGTGGTACATATAACATAGCTCATATTTTTCCGTC
Source organism: Holothuria leucospilota (assembly GCA_029531755.1). Classification (NCBI taxonomy): domain Eukaryota; kingdom Metazoa; phylum Echinodermata; class Holothuroidea; order Aspidochirotida; family Holothuriidae; genus Holothuria; species Holothuria leucospilota. The sequence continues at coordinate 22,672,197 of CM055963.1, read as the reverse complement.
ATAGAATGTCTTCGAAAATTACACCGAACTTCGCTCTCGAATCATTTACCTGGCGCAGGAGTGTCCGTGATTACGATGGCGGAGCTCCCAGGTGGGACCTGTTCTATTCAGCCAGTCTAGAACGGGACCACTGTCAGGTGGTGTCAGTTAAGTCAAAGTTTGTCCCTTGGGGACGTTGTTACTCCTTCGGGGAGCAGAACTCCCTCGGGAGTATTGTTTGGTTTTCGCCCCTGGCTCTTCGCCAGAGAGTAAGGGGACTTTTGGAAAAAAAGCGAATCATTTACCTGGCGCAGGAGTGTCCGTGATTACGAGGGCGGAGCTCACTGGCGGAGGCCGTTCTATTCAGCCAGTCTAGAACGAGACTTCGCACGTCAGGATGTTCGGTAGTTAAGTTGTCCCTTGGGGACGTATAGCTCCTAAAGTGAGCAGAACTCCTCTGGGAGTATTGTTTGGTTTTCGCCCCTGGCTCTTCGCCAGAGAGTTGAGGGGACTTTTGAAAAAAAAAGATCATTTACCTGGCGCAGGAGTATCCGTGATCACGACGGCGGGGCTTACTGGCGACGGCCGTTCAATTCAGCCAGTCTAGAACGAAACTTCGCACGTCAGGTTGTTCGGTAGTTCGGTTGTTGTTGAGTTGTCCCATGGGGTCATAGCTCCTTAAGGGAGCAAAACTCCTTCGGGAGTATTGTTTGGTTTTCGCCCCTCTCTCTTCGCCAGAGAGTTGAGGGGACTTTTGAAAAAAAAAAGCTGTCTTGCCGAGATGCGAAAGGGCATTGAAAAAGTAAAACATCTTGGATGCAAAAGTCTCATACACATTATGTTCATAGCATCGAATCGACAATGTCTATCTGTTTTCCACAGAGAGTAATTGCAGACATTTATCTTTAAGCTTCCATAGAACCACACAGTTTCTATAGAACCTTTACACAGTTTCTAAAGAACCTCTACACAGTTTCCATTGAGCCTCTATATAGTTTCTATAGAACCTCTATACAGTTTCTATAGAGCCCCACTCATTCTCTATAGAAACTTATAGTGTTTCTTTAGAAAAGTGGCCCACATTTCTAAAGAACCTCTACAGGGTTTCTTTAGAGTTTCTTTAGAGTTATTCTAAAGAAACTCTATAAGATTCTATAGAGGGCCTATAGGATTTTCCTTTACAAGGACTACAGGATTTTCTACAGGAATTTCTTTAAAAAGTCTTATACAGTTTGTTTAGATTTTTTCTATAGAAGATTTTTGTATGGGTACTCTCTCTCGCTTGTGTCCTTTTCACCCTGGTGATACCACCTTCATTGCAAGGGCAGGACTGAACCATGAAAATTACAAAAACAAGCCGTTAATGGCCTCGATGGTGCATAATAGCTTTAATGCGCCGCACATTATTTAACAAGCTTTCGAAAAATTAAAATAAGTGGTTAAATTTACAATCACGCCTTTTCGTGTGCTTTGAACATGCTGTATCAGTGCGAACTTTTGGAAATGTATTTGTGGACTAACAGAACATTTTAATCAACTTGACAGTATCATAATTTTTACTTGGCAATGTAAATAATATTGAAGGCGAAAATGTTGCCTACTTTTATGTTAATTAAAAAGCTGGCATGAAATTTGGGGATTTTTGCTTATGGAGTAAAATTACCAGAAAACCAGCAGATGTCCCTTTACCTGATGCAGCTTTAAGAAGATGACACTATCATCACTGAAACTCTCCGAGCCAGCCATGCAGGCAGATACATAGATCAGTGTACATCCAATGATGATAAGGCTATTCAGGTTCGGGCTAGACATTTTGATAAATCTGGAAAAAAGTACAAAAAATATATTGGTTACTGGTGGCGGGTGTTTTAGTTAAGTTTACAGTTATTGTTCACCACACAAAAAATGATGACCGTTACCCAAGTAGCTTGTAAATTATACAATTCAGTTGTTTTTTCCTCATAAAAATTGGCTTCACCTAAAGTAAGGTTGAGATTATCACTTCCAGCAAATTTCGAGCTTTTCAATTGCTCAGTTATTATTAGTGAAGATCCACTGACCATTAACCGATGTTGCCATAATTTCTTTCAAATTGAAAACCCGACAGTCATCAACAGACTAACGAAATCATTTCAGTATGACTGTTAAAGTTACCAAAAGGAGCCTTGCTGATAAAGTAAGCTCATAGTCATAGAAGTCTTAATTCCATATAAAATTTCATGAAGTGACCCATTGTCACATTCATATATTACACGATCTGAAGAAAAGTGATTTTCATTAGTATGGAAACCATTTCCTAGTGACTCACATTTGTTTCCTGTATTTGAAGTTAAAGATAAGGCAGACTATGGCGAAGAGTAGTCCACAGGTTGCGGCAGAGCAGGTTGTTATGTAGATGACGGAGGAAATACCTTCGTAGATCTCCTCTTTACGAGGGAGGGCCACAGGGGTGTGGTCTAAGGGGAAAACTCCTCCTGAAAGTACCAAAGGTTATTATCAAGTGTATTGCATTCTAATAGATATGGTAAGACAGATTCAACAATGCTACTTTTAGAGTACGCACTCTTAACGCAAAGGTAAATTTAGAACTTAAAACTAAAGCTTCCTGTAGCTTATGTTCAAAACACCACCAATCTTTTTGTACACAAATCAGACTAGGTAGCATCAATTATGCAATATACATACACAAATTAATCAATGAACAGACGAAAGAGACATAACGGAGTAAACACTGGGGTTCGATTTCTTGCCGAGGTGGTCACTTCTTCACCGGGTTCTTTACCCAAGTTATATACATACATACACACACATACATACATACATACATACACACACATACATACATACATACATACATACATACATACATACATACATACATACATACATACATACATACATACATACATACATACATACATACATACATACACCCATAGCCACAGGATCGCTCACACACCGCGGGTGCACCCATACTCACCCTCGCTTCCTTAGCGGTACGCGGGAAATGTACCGGTAAGGAATTCGCGGGATTTCCCCATTAGCCTGGCTGCCCTCCAACTAACCCAGCAGACGTACGTGTCTGGAGGGCAGGCTGCTTGCCACGGCAGGCACGTGCAGCCGCGCGAGACTTCTCATTGCAGCGACGGAATTTTCGGGCAGCTACGCCAGTTTCGAGCTCCGCGTGAGCTAGGAAAGACGTGCGAGAGCGGAGCTCTCGCCGGCTGTACCGTGTCCTGTTAAGGACATGTTGCTGAGTGCACCCATAGCCACAGGATCGCTCACACACCGCGGGTGCACCCATACTTACATACATACATACATACATACATACATACATACATACATACATACATACATACATACATACATACATTAGAAACTGAGCCGTAAAACCTCATCTAACTAACTACATACATACTTGCGTAAGTACGTAAGTGCGTGCATGCATGGATGCATACATACGTATACGTATACCTATACCTATACGCATATATATATATATATATTAACACTTCTGCTCTTATAGAATCACATTTTACAAAATGGCCTTTACAAAAAGTACGTAAACCAGTCACTTGTCTTTATTTTATATAAGAAAGATGAGTTCTTGACCATTTCATCCCTGACAGTAAGCGCTAGAGAAAAGATCATTCCAATCAAAGTCCTTGTCGTATTTTGCTCCCACTTAGACAAAGCTATAGGGAGATGAAAGTAGCATTGAATACACTTATTGTAAGTTAGTGTATTTATTCGGCCGAAAACTTCAATTAATAGTTAGAAAGCTAGCCCCGTTAGTATCATTTACACTATTGGGAACCAAAGGTTCTGTGGGCTCATTCTGCCAAGGACACAATTGGGACGAATAAAACCCATTTCTTAAATGCAGTATCTTGGGCTATAAGACTAAATGTCCCCAAACGTCATCCTCATTTACACTTTTGAGAGCAAAGGTGATATTCGTACAAAATAAACTACTTAAAGCACTAGTTTGATATATGTAATTTAAGAAAAGAATTTTTGTGGAATGCACTGCTTGAGAAAGGCTCAATTTGGGGCCCAAAGAGGGTCCCAGTTACACTTTTGAGAACAAAGCTGCAACCGATGTCATGGTATCCCCTAAGAACAAGAGTCCCAAAAAGTGACTCACGAACGGATGGTCCACGGCATTTAAACTTATGAAGGGCATGGAACTTTTCAAAAACACAGAGAGCACAACAGGCTCTTTACAGTCATCGAATCTTTACAAACTTTGAAATAAAATCTGCGCAAACAGCTCGCAAAAGAATAAGAGAGAAGCAAGTAGGAAAAACCACAGGTGAAAAGATTAATAAGCACTGATTTAAAACGTTTATTCTTCGCAAATTTGTTCAATAAATACGCAGTCACCATGAACCGAAAATATGTTTGAATAATTAGTTTGTACAGCTAGTAACTCATCAAATCACTTTCATCGCCCTACGATTGTTACTCAAAGTGTTAAATTGCGACATGAAAACTTCATGATACCCGTCCTCTTAACCTAGTTGAAGTTTTCTGGCCAGTTTTTAGTGCAGATCAGTCCGAAACTTTGCACAAGAAATCATGGACCATGGTAACAATTACATGTAGGTAAGTACCGACATAGTTTCAGTAATTTAAACAAAATAAGTCTTGTGCCATGGCCATTTTGAATTGATAATCTTTTTAAAGGAAGAGGAGAGGGAACAGATCTCCTTCTCATTTATGCAATTTCTGTGCCTCTATAATCACAACTGCACGGAAAAACAATAATTGTGAGACGTTTACCGTTGAATAAAGCCAATACATTTAAAGTGGAGAAATACGATTTTTCGCAGCAAACGAAAGATTTGCGACAGAAAGCAGTAAAAATCCGCCCATCGTTTGTTCGTAAAATGACCTTACCCCACCTCCCCTACGGACTTTTTGTAACTTTTGGGATCATTATAAATTATGTTCGACAAAAGCTTGGGGCATGCTCCTCCACACCTCGTGCTGGTGCCTCTGCTCTTAGATAGGAAAATTTTATTGTGCGATCGAGTTTCTAAATGGTATTGTGCCCCCATTTAGAAACTCGATCGCACTACTGTCCCCTGCCCCAGCCTGGCTACTGGCCAGAATGTCACGATGTGTAAAGACGAGTGGTTCGAGAGTTTCACCTTTCTGCATGGTACGTGATGCACAATGCATCATATTATACCTACGCAGGGTATGATAGCCTTTGCCTGCGGTATTATAGTAATGCATTTCCTTTATTGTCTTTCATGCTTCACCATCGATACCCATAATACTGGTGCTCAGAAGGTGGATTGGATGCAAAATGTCACCCCAAGAGTATCCATGCACTAGAAATCTTGATTTTTCTTTATTTTGATATTCCTTATTTCGTTTTATTTTTTGGTGCCAATATGGGAAGAGCCCCTTGATCCCAGTATCCGCCACTGCAAGAGTGTCATCTGTATAGTTTAAAAGTTTTACAGAGACATACAGTAATACCACAATTACGTTTACTACATTTAATCAAAGCAGTTAGTATTTCGCTACAAGCAATAATATATATTAACGGAAAGCTCTGGCAAACATCTCTAGATAGCTTGAAATAATCTGTGAAGACTGTGGCCATTGTTCGAAACACAAGATTAAACATTACTGTTCATGGTTTTAATCCAATTACCAAAGTCCATTGCAAATCAAAAATCGAACTAGTATTTAAAGGAAGAAGTCGCAATCGAAGCAGTCAAATGGTTTTTTTTTCTAAATCTAAAAATAAAACATGGTTCCAAGCACAGATTGTGTTTCACATTTAAGTAATAAGATCTAACACAGTTCTAGTTTTTCTTCTATATAGTTTCCTTTTAAAAGCAATCTGTTCCGGGCTTATTAATTCAGAAAGGAACGTTTTCAGTTGATTTGCCAGCATTGTGATAAAAGGTTGTAATCACTGTCTAATAAGGCAATAGGCGGCTAGTTTTTCAAATATCTATGGTCTTTCGGGGTTTCGGATTACAAGCCTAACCTTCCTCAACAGAAATATAACCTCCAAGAATTAACAACTAGAGGGCCTGCATCGTTCCCATTTTTCATGGATATCAGTAGGTAAGCCAACCCTACAGGTTATTTATTTAACGACATAGAATGCAGGGTTGGCTACATTCATTTAAACTAGGCGGTGATTCACAACTAAACTGCTGATCCGTGGTGAACGTCTTATGAGTAATATCCATGTTATTCTAAACAGACATTGGAGATACATTATTCCTCTTAGTATAAAAATCAGGACAAAAGCGTCTAGTTTCATTTAAAATTTCTGAAGTTGAGTAAAGAGTATATAGTACTATCAAGCAACACAAACTCACACATCGTACTCAATGAACTTATTCCTCTGCTCCAAGTTGAGAAAGTAATGCACTCTTTCCCCTTCTTCCCACTAGAGAGCACAAGATCTTACTATTATATCACCAGCTTGTGATCGAGCGACGCCTCGGCTTCAACTGATTGATCTCTACAAGTCTACATTGTGAGTTAGTATTCAGCCGTTCAGCTGTTCCTGCTCGATCAAATTCCGTTCATTCTGATTTCTGATGCTTTTTGCGTGCTTGAAACGGACACGGGCGAAACAAAAATCTAAACAAAACCCAGACCGGACCACGAACACAAATTTCTTTACACATCACACGACAATCAACGAAATAGGTTGTTTTACGACATTAAGAAAATAAGCACAATATTTACATGTAACAATACTGATACGATGGCAGCCTCTGACTTTGTGCAATTGAAAAAGTTCTGATTTAACCAACAGACCTTCCACAGAAAACTAGGGTCTTTGTTGCTACAGGAATTTGAAGTGTCAGAGATTTTACGAGATCATCATAATTAGAATCGTCTTAAAGGGAAGTATTCAACTTCCTTATACCTCATCCCCTGGGGGTACCAATTTGTAAAGAAAGGGACAGGCACGCTTGAATTATCGAAATCAAACTAAGTGAAATAATTAATGTGTTTGTAATGGATTGCTTCAAATGATTGGAGATGATGAAGAAATCTGACTTGCAATCATAACATTTCATACGACTCAATTTTGTCAGTATCTATTTGATTGTTGTATTAAATTCACATTTCAGATACGCATCTTTTCCAGTTTAAGTTTTGCTACACGACCTTTATTTGGTCTTCCAAAAAGTGTTCTCAAAACTTTACAGAAGTAAAACTAACAAAAGAGACGTCATAGTTTAAAATTTTGTTACCAACCTGGCCAGACAATGTCACGCACCCATTCAATCTCATTTTTCACATTCAAAGTGGCTAAGACGAGTCGGTCATATTCTGTTCGGAGAGGAAACATCAATTTCAATTTGCTTGTCCTTTAAGCCGTTAAATGGATGAACTTTACATAAGCAATACCCCGAAGTATTTCAATTTATACAATATGCCCTTTACACTTTATATAAACATAATGTACTACCAGGGGCGTAGCCAGTATTTTAAAAGTTGCAGCCACGAAAATATGAAATATATGTACACACAGTGCAACCGCGCTTTAAAGGGCACTCATCTAGGAGGACACCTGGTAAAGTCCCCAAAACCAAAACGTAATGTTAAGTTGATTCACTTACCAGGACGACCCCACTTGGCAGGACACTTTATCTGGTCCCTTGGGTGTCCTACAAAGAGGGGTTCTGTATGTCACTATATCAATGGGGTGTCTCTTTTGTTGACCACTAACACTAGTGATATCTATTGATGGTCAGTTGTGTGACCAACCATGACCAGTTAGCTTTTTCCTGTGGAGGGAGAAGTGCACCAAGAGTCATTCTGGTTTCCTGGCCTCTTGCTAACTTGAGACACCTCATTCAATATCACTTTTAAACCCCCAAAACAAACGAGTTAAACTACGTAATTCAATATCCAGTCATAAAAATTCAACTAAAGAAATGTTTGCCTCTCATCATCAGGTTGACCACCTAGACTGATATTACTCAAGAAATGTTTTTCATCTGTTTGGTAAATGAATGTTTTAATGCAATCTTTTCCTAGGCTGGCCTGCCTTTATTCATGTCCATTAACACATATGTTGTGATAAGTATGCATAAGTCATCCTGTTGTTAGTTGACCTTAACGAAAAGGTCACCAGAGCACGCGCAGAAGGAATCTTCGAAGTGGCTTATTCAATTCCATTAATCGTTTCCCAGATTCCCGTCGCAAGACGTAAAATGTTATTTGAATGATGTGTTGGGTGTTTTAGCCTGGGATGTAGGCCAATCAAAATCAGACAAACCGGGTGTAACTTTTAGAAAACTGACAAGATCGGATCCTAGCATTTTCGGCTGGTAGAATGATGAATTAAACGGCACGCGATAGAAATGACAGCCTAGATGACAGAAGAATAAAGCCGCAGTCACACTACAACGAATTCGGATCGGATTCCGAACCGATTTTTGTGAATTTTTATTAAAATCTTCTCCATTTCGGGTCAGAAAGAGCCCAAAGTTTGCCAACCAGTGTAAATATATGATTTGCATCAGAGGTCTATGAAAATGAAATGTTAACTGATTTTTTCGTGACGTCACACCAACAGACAGCTTTTATCGGACACGCGTAGTCCGATAAAAGCTGTCTTTCGATGTGACGTCACGAAATAATTCATATAAATTTAATTTTCGTAGTCCTTCGATAAAAATCATATAATTACACAGGCTGGCAAATTTTTGGTTCTTTCCGACCCGAAATGGAGAAGATTTTAATAAAAACTCACAAAAATCGGATCGGAATCCGATCCGAATTCGTTGTAGTGTGACCGCGGCTTTAGTCACCTAATTTAGCCATATTCTTGCTACGTTCATTTCAATAGTTTTTTCCTGTCTAGAATCTTAAACTCGTCCAGCAAGCTTATGGATTTGAATAATGGGTGCTTTTAAAAAGATAACTTGGCCAAAAAAAGTGTAGGCCCGGGCCTACAGTGCTACATACTGGCTGCGCCCCTGACTACCATATGCAGTGAAAATTGGAGAACACAGGTAACTGATCAAAGAGTGAACTTACTGTCAACCAGTTCCCCGAAAATACACTGCAAACTCACAGAAGACATGGCACCATGCGTTTTTCAATTGCAACAATCGGTATTTCTCCAAGTTTCCTGTCAGTCTTAAGAGTGTGGACACAAAACACAGATGATTATGGTAAATTCCAGTCACTGGGTTTCTTACACACAAACGTAGTGAAGTGGAATTTTGACTTTTTATTCGTTCCATGGTGATTATGTAGTTCAAAAGATATCACATACAGTCACATACATTTCAGAGGAGGATCGGTAAATGGATAACCAAAATTATCACCTCCGTAGTTTGAGTACTTACCAGCTCTTTTCTTGCAGATAAAGCAGTACAAGGTGCTGGTACATTTCACGGGTAGCCAAGTTTTCAAAGCAGCATCCAAGATATAACAGGTCTTCAAATCTACAGACAAAATATCCCCATCTCTTTTATCTTCATCGGGGTTGTTATCTGCATCGTCCTCTTTTAGAATACCTTGTTCCCATGGTGACCACTTTACTTTCCTCTCTGGACCACCTGACCATTGCAAATCACCCGCTACTGATTCTGTTAATGACACCCACCTCACAGAAAACAAACCAAAATCTGTTTATCACACTTGGATGTTATTCTACATCAGAGGTTTTCTACTTGGGGGATATATCCCATACAGGGCAAATTCCTCCACATAGTACGCCCCTTTAAGAGATTAATTTGGATAGGGCAAGATAACTTGAAGTCATGGTCCCTCGCACAAATATTAATCCATACTAACAGTGGTCGACAAGTACGGCTCTCATAAAATTTGTTTGAGGGCAAAATCTTTGTAGTCCTTCTTCAGAAAGATCCGGAAATCCCCTCCCCTTCCTGGCAGTGTACTGAAATGGTCGCTATGGATAGCAGAGTAGGAGTATGATCAGATCATTTAGAATTTTTAGTGATGTCCCGATAGCCTTTCAAAAGCACATCAAAAATTCGCCTCAGACAGCCAGTCATATGCTGTACTATCTTTGAAAATAAATGCAATCATAATTAGGCAATTGGTAGTCCGTAGATGTAACGGCAGGAGGAAACAGGCAAAACCGCTTGATCCATTTGGGTAAGATAATACAGCCTAAATATGCACCTTGCAATCAGTGGAGGGGTCAGAAAGAGGCCGAATATAGGCCATGGACTAGGGGCCAAACCCCCGAAAAGATATTTAAAAAAACACATTTTCACAAGTATTATCATTACAATCTTTAACTTAAAAATATGCTTTCAAATATATTCGTAATCAGAGTTATCACTGCGCATGAACAGTGGCTCCAGGTCATAGGTAATATGCGTACATAATGCAGGTGCTTAGGTTCTAAAACTGTGCTCTGTGCCCAGTGATAAGTCTTCGTGTTATAGGCATTTTCCAGTGGCTTTTACAGGGTCCCATGTGAAAGAGAAAAAATTTCAGTTCATACCCTCTAAACCCCATAACAATACTCTTTTCCTAACTCGAGATATCTATTGTTAAAGACTACTTATTTTTGTCAAAAAATACCTCCAGTTTTCATCAAGGTCACAGAATGTTATGTATATAAAGCGGGCACAATGCCTCAGATTTGTTTTGCTTTCCTTTGTAATTGAATGTCCTGTTGTCCTTGAAATTTGATACTGTTGGAATGTTTGAATATCTTTCCATGTAGGTTTGGCATAAATCTACACCTTATGTATGGCATAACAAACAAAGTTGCTAAATATTCCCTACAACAGTGTCAATATCATAAAGAAATTCAATGCTTTGTCAAATTAATGTGCCGCGATGACATCACAGATTTCCCATAATGCACTTTATCTTCAGAAAAAATTGCATTTCTTTGAAAACTAATATCTTCCAAACGCTACAAGCTATTGAGATGCGGTTTTCACCTCCTAGCAGAGAAAAATTATGTGCAGTTATTGAACTCATTAATTTTTGTCACTGGCAAATCCCTTTAAATTTCGTAAGTGTATACGAAAGCACAATTAGAATAATATAACTTAGTGTAACTTATAATTACATTTATAACTGCATTCTGTGCCCATATGACCTATGCATGCGCAGTAATAACTCTGAACTGGCTTATGAACAGTCTGATTGGGTTATAAGAGCAATCTGTACCCTTCCTTTAAGGACCCTGTCTGTCCTTGTTAGATGTTCCTTCTGTGAGCGTGTGTGTAGTCATAGAGTAATCATCACGAGACCCCACAGGGCAGAGTTACAATGCACCATTTGATTTAACTTAAATGTAACGGTTTGTTCATGAAAAAATAGATCCTGCCTTTTCTTTCCTACAAATAGACCTAGTTTGAAAGCTACTACACTCAGGTATGATATACAGGGCACATATGGCCGTACTCAGCGGGGGGCAGCAGGGACAGTTCAGCCCCCCCCCCCTCCGAATGAAGCAACTTTCAAAACATCGGGCTGTGTGAACTTTCGAAATATTGATATAAAGATTCCTTTGATGCACCTTGAAAGGCACGGAAAGGTCCATTTCCGGCAATATGGGACATGCGCGTATCAAAGTGGGAGGGGCGAAGGGGACAACCACCTCTCTTGAGTATATTTTGCTCGTATTTTCTATTACTCTTATCGCTAAACACACCTTGAAATGCAATTTTCTCTTTCCTTGCGCGCACCCTTCCCGAATGTTTGTTTTGCCATTACTACTTCCTGATTAACTTTTTAATGCGCCAGGAAGACCTCACCATCGTCCATATTCCCCTACACCGGCCCCCTTACCCTCTGCATCACCCTTCCAAAATGCGTGCCAATCTGTTCCTGCAAACACACAGGATCACAGGCGAAAAACGAAAGAAATCACCCGTGCTCTTGGGAGGCAAAGCTGCGTATTTGCAGCCCATTCAACACAGGTTTGACAATGTCCAGGAAAACACAGGTTTCCATGCAAAATACCTGTGATTACTCATGGCAGACACATTTGAAAACCCGAAGATTTGAAACTAAATGATACGGGTTTTTGTAAGAGCATCAGTCTCGGTCGGTTGTTGCAGGACGGAGTAAGGCTATACTTGAAATAATGGGATTTGTGTAATCTAATTAGTGCTCACTGAATGTCATTTAATGAAGCTTAAATGTTAAATCCATCAATGCAATGCCCACAATAAGTAAGTTCACCTGAGCTTTCCGGGGCTATGCCTCCTGGACACCAACTGAGACATTGCCTGTCTGCACCCAGTCAGCAAAATGGATCGGCTCGTCCACGGACCGCTGTCGACCACGTCGTTGGCGGTCCGTCAGAGAAATATCCGGTGGTGCGTAGGCCGTCCTCCGATGGCCGTGACGCTGATTGGCTAAAAGCTTTTACACTTCATGCAATTTTGTGTCCTACGGGGATGTTGCCAACTGACCTCCGATGCCCCTCCGAGGGCTCTCCATGAGACTGGCAGCGTATTTATGGCCAATCGTGAGACGTCAATGGTGCCTGGCGGACCGCCGAATATTGCTTACTGTGCCTCAACCCTACCAGGGGCTATTAGGCAGGCCTTCGCATCCCACGCCATTGGGAAAAGTTCGGTATTTCAACCTGAATTTGCCCCGTGGCAAAGTCCCGGCTACCCGCCTGACATAGAAAACATTTTGGCAGTTTTCTTGGTACGCTATCCGCTAACTGGTGGCCTTCTCCTTAGACTCCTCGGGGGTAACGGGTATTCCGTAGGTACCCAGGCATGCTCAGAGGTATGTGAAACTCTTTGTACATTTACTAAACTTTTAAAGTACAATGTCTTCCGTACATACATTTTTTCTTTCAGTGTGACAAATATTCGAATTTAATGCAGCAGACGTGGGTAAGAAAAAGCAAACTTCAAGTGTCACATATTGTGTTCAGACCATAAGTCACAAATTCCACGAACAAGTTCAATTAGCAAAACTAATTGTTCATTCATCTCAAAATAAGTTTATTTAACACTGCAATTTCGCAGACCAAAGTTGACACCTGATTGCCTATAACAGGTGGAAAAATTGGTGACATCTACCTGTGGAAAGAGGCTTGTTACTTGATTTGTGCTGAGAGCAAATGACTTGTGACTTGACTTGTGAACAATTTGTGACATGACTTGATTTGTGACTCAAAAGACTTGCGACTTGAATTGGACTTGCAGAAAATGACTCTTGACTTTAGCTGGATTTGCAAAAACAAAAGACTTGCTACCATCTCTGTCTGGAACTAGCATACCGTAAAGGACTCTTTCATGATCATCGATGGTAAAGGTTTCAGTGATTTTACCAAATACACGTTTTTATATTCACGTTTTGGGGTGAGTGAAATTTTTGACGAAAGCCATATTCAAAAAGTTCTTTGAATACATGAAAGAGCGGCGTCTCTTAAATGGTCAGCTGTTTTTCTCTTAGTCTTTTCTATGAGTGTTCAGTTCAAGCACCCCCGCTAGTTCAAGTGAACTTTCTTCCACAGAAATGCATTTTAGAGCTTATTGCAGTTGCAACTGCCTTACTACTATGAGACTGGTAACATGATACACCACTTGAAAATAATAGAGTGGTAAGGTGTGAAGAAAGCGTTTTTAGCGCAATCAATACAGCATGACTACCTGTCAACTGCTGATGAGCTTCCTCTCACACATTGCGTTTTATATTTTCGTTTCTCTTCATCATAAGCCAGAATGGTATAATGGTTATCATACGTACTAACTTGACCCTTTTCTACTTTACCCCGTGTTTCCACCCTTCCCTCCTCCATAGGAGTGTGCAGCAACGTCATGTCGTGTGATATAGGTGAACCTCCAAAACAGCAAATAACTTATTTCTCGCTGGGTTATCAATTAGGAACAGTTTGATTGAGCAAACCGATGAAGAGCCTAAAAATGACAATCATGTACGTGTTCCTTTAACTGATACTTTCATGTTTAAAAATATTAAGAAGAAATTAGAAAATGCTGATTAACTATTGTTAGAAAATTTTTAATTTGGAGGTTTGAAATCTTTACAATGATAATTACCCCTTACCCTTACCATTGATTTATTCCCCTGGAAATCTGATCGTGTCCAAGATTAATCAAAGCTTCGTTCTCATCTTCTGAGAGAATGCTGACCAAGAAGCCTCCTTCACCTCTACAAAATCGGTCTGCTTCATCCCAAGACTTCTGAGAGGCAACAAACAGGTAACAATAGCTGCTGTGGATCTTCCACCCTTCTCCACATTGCGCTGGGTAAATACAATGCAAAGATACGGAAAGAAAGAAGAATCATTCAAAGCAAAAAAACTTATTTCAGTGCACTTAAGCTTTATCCAGAACTATGAATCTCTACACTGTTAATGTTCTGGACCAATGCCATACATCCCCACCATGTATAAGAAATTGCTATGTTATCTGCCTTGAAATATCGTGCTAATGAGGTTTCAGACTTTGACCTCTGGTGATCTGAAATGACCTTTCACTGAAAAACAAAAATCACCAATAACAGCATTTTTGTAATGAATATGGTAAATAAACCGTGTATAAAACTTTTTCTTGTATAAAAGGGTTTCAAAGCATAAAATATACTGTTACTTATGCAAATTCTTCAGATGTTGATATTTAGTGACCTCAAATGACCTTTGTCCTCTCCCAAACACAGAAGGGCACTTTTACTCAATATAATGTATCTACATGGCTATGTATGGAAAGTAGGCATGATCCCTTTCTTAATTAAGATAATTGCGTTCACAAGCTTATTAGATTTTGACCTTTGGTGACCTCAGATAACCTTTAATCCCCGCATAACCAGTAGGATGATTTCTCATTAAAATTCTGCATGAACTTGCTAATAACGGAGAGTACGCATGCTTCCTACCTTGAGATTTCGTCTTAACAATATTTTTAGAATTTGATCTTCGATGACCTCAGATGATACTTTACCTCCACCAAAGTAAAAGTGTCCTTCCTGGTGCTATAATGCATCCACAAACTAAGTACAAAGAGTATCCATGATTCGTATCTGAAGATATCCCTATGAAACGGTTTTCCGAATTTGACCTCTAGTGTCCTTTCACCTTCTCCAAAAAAAAAAAAAAAATACAAGTCTTCCTCTTTATATAATGCATCTACATGCTTAATATGAAGAATATCCATGTTGTTTATCTCGAGAAATCGTGTAAACAAGCTTTTCAGAGTGTGACCTCCGATGACCCTGATGACCTTTGACCTCCACCAAAAACAATACGGTTCTTTCTCTTGCATCCACATGCTAAGAACAGAGAGTATCCACCCTTTCTATGTCAAGATACCCTGTTAACAAGGTTTTTAGAGTTAGACCTCTGTGACCTCAGGTGACCTCAGGTGACCTTTGAATTCCACTAAAACCAAGAGGATAATTTTCTACATGCTAAGTCGGAAGATTTTCCATGCTTCCTACCTGGAGATATCATGTTAACGAGGATTTCAGTGTTTGACCTCTGATGACCCATGATGACCTTTGACCTCCACCAGAAACAATGTAGTTCTTTGTTTTGTTAAAATACATCCACAAACTAAGTACGAACAGTTTCTATGCTTCCTATTTGGAGATATTGTGTTAACAAGGTTTCAGAGCTAGACCTCTGAAGACCTCAGATGATCTTTGACCTCCACCAAAAACAATAGCGTTCTTTTTCTTTATGAAATGCATTTACATGCTACGTAAGAGCAATTTCAATGCTTCCTATCTTGAAATATTGTGTTAACAAGATATTCAAAATTTGATCTACGGTGACCTCACCTATTGACATTTCACTTCAACCAAAAACAATAAGGTTCTTTCTCTTCAAAAACGAAGAGTTTCCATGCTTCCTTTTTCTGGAGATATTGTGTTAACAAGGTTTCAAATTTTGACCTCTGATGACCTCTGAACTTCACCAAAAACGGTACAGTCCTTTTTCTTGATGTAATGTATGTATCTACTAAGTATGGTGAGTATTCATGTTTCCTATTTGGAGAGATCGTGTTAACAAGGTGTCAAAAGTTTGACCTCTGACGACCTCATATGACCTTAGACCTCCACCAAAAGCAATAGGGCTCTTCTTCTCTGAGAACTGTTTAATTTCTCTTTGTGAGATATCGTGTTAAAGAGCTAAGCGTCACAAACACACATACACCCACACCCATGACCATATCATGGCTTACACAGCTTAGATACACCCATACACACCTTCACATACACACGCCATCTCGACTGCATAGGATTCTCTTTCATCGAAACCGAAAACCTAGGCACACTTAAGATAAAATGATTTTTTAAACTATTATTTCACCAAAAACTTTTCAACAGAAAGCACCATTTTGCATCTACGCCATCCAAAGCTAGCAAAAAGTTCCCAAATAGAGAGCACATCTCCTCCTAAGTAAAATGAGGCAGGAACAACTTATCTTTTAAATCTATCACCATAACCTCAAAAAAAAAAAAACGAAGAATGACAATTTAACATGTAATCAGTTTAAAGCTTTGCAAAAAATTCCACCATTTTGCTTCTCTAAGACGCCATTCCCTGCAAAGGTGTGAAAAGGGAAGGATCTCCCCGGGTACCAACTGCTCTAGCTTGGAACGATTGAACATATTCACTTCTGGTGTTTTACATTTTTTGAACTGCTAATGGCAGGCGACACAAGGGAAGAGCTTTAGTAGATTCCCTTGTGTTACATATTTACTTCGATTTAATGAAGTCTTTCTCTATGGTGGTTAAGGGTCTACGAAATATAAGAAAGACTAGTGCAAATTGGATTCCCTCTTATTTTGACATTAATCCAAATGCAAATGTCATACATAACAAGAAATACTTCAATAGGCTAGTGCAATTTTATCCTATGTACTTAACTGCTTTTCTATGGTTCAAAATACATATATTTATCTTTTCTTGAAAATTTTAAGCAGTTCATATTTACCTTGCAACTGTGTGATATTAGTAGTTCCAATACGCTCACCTTGATGAAAGTTTACAGGCCCCTGCAAGAGAACAGGTCACATTAATCTAAATGGTCTAGTTCATGAGGTTAGAAATAATAAGCAAAGTAATGGTATGCGACTGATGGTAAACCTGAAGTGGTTTATGATTCGCTTGCTTTATCAAGTGTTCGGCACTACCAACAAGACCCCATCACCTTTAGAAAACTCTATGCTTGGAAAATCTCTCACTTAAACACTGAATATCGACTTGCTTAATATGCACAAGGATATTCCACAAGTCTTTTGATATATATACCTTTCTCGCTGTTCTTGTTATGGTCGTAAAGTCTAATTCTACGCCCGTTAATTTTAAACCAGATTAAGGAGGTTACACTTATTCAACAATTATCCATGCAAACATTTTCCAGAATTGCCAAAACCTATATTATACCAGTACAATCGACTTGCAAATTGGCATAGCAATTCCTTAGTTATAAAAACTACAATTTTAAAAGAGCCAAATGATGTTACATGGTACAACAATTGGTAGTGCAACTACATTTGCATTGCCTCCAGGCATGGGCGCCAATCCTGGGGGGACGGAGGGACACGTCCCCCACATTTCGACGGGTGGGGAACACAATATCAAATGCTTCCCCCACATTTCATAAAAGAGTAGTGTCGTGGCTCTATTTGAATAGGGCCTAGGCTTCTCAGCATTCTGCATTCATATCATCGTATATGAGAAGTTCAGTCCATGAAAAGTGCCCGACAGCACCAGTTTTTACTCTCAAGAGAACAATTTCTCTAATAAGAACCTAAAATTTTCGGCGCCCTACGCGCGCTAAAGAGTTACTCCAGTTTCTACAGTAATTCCTTTCCACATGGCTAGATAGCGTAAGTCCAGTCAACCTTACCAAGTAACAGGTAGGCACAGTGCACAGGTTATGTGGAGGTCGTATATCTCATTCCATATCAGAAAGCCTAATTGTTGTTATATATCTTGTGTGTGTCATGCTGTAGGTCAATCGGTGAGCGACTCACGGAGCAAAGTTTGGCTATTTCATCGGGTAGTCCAGGTGGTTCGACATAATGTAAGTTATCCACGATACGGTCTACAACTCCTACATTTCCTATGTTTCTTTTTTCTTTTTGTTTATAATGATTACATGTGTTTGTTTTTTGTTTTTTTTTTTTGTAAGCCTACCAAAAATTTTCGTGCGCTTTGCAATTTCAGGATTCAGACTCGAAAGAACACTATCAATGCGCAACTTGGCTTTCGGAGCATTAAGTGATATTGTGCAAAATATGCCCTACAATAGCATGGAATGTGTAGGCTCCTTCATATCCCCTTCTCACCACCCCCTCGACATAGGGGCTGTTGGAACTTGGTGTCTTGGCATGACCCTGGAAAATTCTGTCGCCACCCATGGTCGGTTTACTTACTTTGTCTTTCAAAAGGGTCATTTCTGCCATAAAACCCAAATTTTCAGCTTTTCCCACTGTTCCGCAGTTCCGTTACTTATAGCTAATAAAGTACAAACCCTTACCATCTTTTCAAGTAAAAAGTTAGTAAGAAAAGTACATGGGTTTATGTAAATGCCAGGAATTTCATCTCATTTCGCTAATCTTAGTTAAGATTTTTTTGTGTCTGTACGGCTAGCGCATAATTTAAAAAAAAATTAAGCGTACGGCTAGTGACTCGACGAAGAGGGAAGTACAATGTAAGTTGTGCCCGATAAAGACCAACTGCTTGGTCAATTGACCTATATAAGCTTTAAATAAGTACAGATTTTTCAGTGTAGACTAACCTCAAAATTTTTCGCGTGCTTTGCACGCTTTTCCACAGTTTAGATTCCGGGAGAAACATTTAACGCATTTTCCGGTGGCTTTTCACAAGGGTCTCATGTGAAAGAGAAAAATGCAGTTTATGCCCTCCTAATCCCGTAGCAATACATGACTCAGCACAAACCAAACCCTTCTGTTTTGAAGAGGGGTGTCTTCCTATAGGCCCTTCCCTGCATGGCCGTACGGGACTGTTTTTCTCAGGGAGGGCGGTGATTTTTGCCCGACTCCACACCTCATTAAACGACAGGGGTGGCGCCAGTATTTGTGCGACAAGGGGCAAACTTACCGACCGGGGGGGGGGAGGGGAGCGACCCGAAGACCCGATAGCCCCGATGCTGTCGAGGGGTTGGTGAGGGGGGATTTGAAGAAAACCTGTGTACTAAACCATGCCATTGCGGGGCAAATATTGCATAAAATTTCTATATACTAGAGGAAAATAGTTCCGAGCTGAACTAGAAAAAATTGGCATCAGTGAGAGGGCCATGGCCCAATGCCCCCTAAATACGCCACTGGACGCCAAACACTTTACATCTATCGTATTTTTACTAATTTTGAATAAAAATCCAGACGAACAGCTTCCAGCAATGGGGAATCGGAGAGAGGGAGAGAGTTGCAGTAAAGGTGATGTTATACCTCCCTGATAGGTATAGCAAAAGGTGTGAAGGACTAACAAGCGCTTTTCAGAATGCTTTTTCTTTGTAAGTGTATTAACAATCACCATCAAGACCAATAATGGCTTCGCGTGAAGCGCTCAGAATAGATTTTTGAAAAATGTATAAGGGCAACAACGTACTTTCAACCTTCCACACCATGTCACAAATTAGATTAAATGATCCCACATTGATGCGAAGACCCTACAAATGTTTGGAGATGTATCTCTGTTTTCGGAAAGTGTTGTGATCAGAATAGTTCCATGTATAATTACCTTTTTAATGGTCATGAGATGGAGTGCAAACCGTGACGCATGCCGAAGCGCGCGGAAATTTTTTCATTAAAAAAGATTTCCCAGACAAAATCTGCACCGAGACACTTACAATTGCCCAACAAACCTACATGCCACTCAAAAAGCCAGTCAAATAGAGCCACGACACTACTTTTTTACGAAATGTGGGGAGACATTTGATATTGTGTCCCACACCCATCGAAATGTGGGGGGATTTGTCCCCCGTCCCCCCTCCATTGACGCCCATGAGTTCTCATCAAGGTCACAGAATGTTATGTAAAGTGGGCTTATTGCTTCAGATTCGTTTTGTTTTTCTCTGTAATTGAATGTCCTGTTGTCCTTGAAATTTGATACTGTTGGAATGTTTGAATGTTTCCATGTAGATTTAGCACAAATCTACACCATATGTAGGGCATAACAAACAAAGGGTGCATTTACACTAGATCCGGATCTGATCGCCTGCGCGGGGTCAGATCCACTGCTCGAGATCAAATTTGTAGTGTAAACGCAGATCAGATCCGGATCTGATCGCCCTATTTTGATCCTGGTAAGAGGGGAGGATCAGACCCCGCGCAGGCGATCAAAACTTGTAGTGTAAACGCTCCCCGGATCAACGGTGACCCGAGATCAACGGTAATTCAACGTAAATTATTTGGAGGTCACTTCTGCAAAAACACTCATTATGCAGGGAGGTGGATCAGAGTACGAGACAAGTGTAAATGCACCAGGATCAAGCCATACACGTAATTCGATATGCTGATAACATAGGGCGATCAGATCCGGATCAAGTGTAAATGCACCCAAAGTTGCTAAATATTCCCTACAAGGGCGTCGATATCATAAAGAAATTCGATTCTATGTCAAATTAATGTGCCGCGATGACATCACAGATTTCCCATAATGCACTTCATCGTGAGAAAGAAATGCATCTCTTTGAAAATTAATATCTTCCAAACGCTACAAGCTATTGAGATGCGGTTTTCACCTCCTAACAGAAAATTTTTTCTGCACTTTTTGAACTCATTGAATTTTGTCTCTGGCAAATCCCTTTAAATGAACGCGGAGCTATATTCCTCTAGCAAATGCAAATTTTATTCAATATATGCCCCGCAATTACATGTGTAGTACACATGTTTTCTTCAAATCCCCTCACCAACCCCTTGACGGCATCCTGGCTGTCGGGGCTTCGGGCCGCTGCCCCTCCCGTCTGGCAAGTTTTGGTGCCCCCCCCCCCGAGGATGGAAAAGTTTTCCTTCATACTATATGACTTGTTTATGTGTTATGAAGGAATCGACTTGAAAATAAGATTGATTTTTTGAAGGGCGGCAACTATTTTTGATTGGCGACCATTTTCACTAGGAGGGCGGGTCGCCCCTCTAAAACCCCTTGTGGGGAACACTGGGATCTAGTATAAAAAGAAGAAAAATATAGCAACATTTGTTAGTATACCACGTTCGACCTATCTAATTACCCGTTTCGGGATTTTCACACATTGTGTGGTAACAAGGAGGGAAATTGCAGCGTGCGATATTTGTACCTTGGTTCGAGCAGAAAATCACGTTAGTCACGGTGGTGCAGTGGTTAAGGCAGTCGCCCGGAAAGCGACCCTCCCGGGTTCAAACCCTCGCGGCCCAATTTTCCTTCTGGTTTCTTCTTTCATTCTTCCCTTGTTCAAAAGGTTAGGCCAGTACTATGCCAGTACTTGGGTTGAATTTCATTCAGATCGAATCAGTTACTAACTTTTCGGCCTATATATATATATATATATATATATATATATATATATGGTGTTTATTAATACCAGGGAGCTGTTGTTTAACAGCTCCCTGGTCCTTCACCCCTTTTGCTATACCTATCAGCGAGTTCTAATATCGTCTTCCTGCACCTATTCTCTACCTCCTGCCCATTCCCCATTGCTAGAAGCTGTTCATCTAGATTTTCGTTCAAAATCAGTAAAAAAAAATGCGATAGATATAAAGTACTTAGCGTCATACCATATATTATTATTATTTAGATGTCAGGTAATAAGCTTTATTGCCCCCATTTTATATAATTGATCCAGAGCTTCCAGGAGGCCTTTTCAGGTATCTGCCGGCCTTAGATGCACTTTTATAATGCACAATGAAGGAAAGGAAAATTTTCGTAATAGTCCAAGAATGTTTCTGTTGACTCCACGCACGTAATTTGGGATAAAAATTTTCCCGAATAAAAGACAGTAAAGTAGCTAAGGGGGGGGGGGACTTCAGGAGGTTTGTAGACAACGTATTCTTCTCATAGAAAACTTACTCTCTTTTTTTACCTAACCAAATCTTAGAATTCACTACATTGTGGACCTTTTCCTGCCTTATATGATCGGCTCAAAAATTGTCCCAAGCATAGCACCATTTTGCATTTAAGCAACCTAAATTAATAAAAATTTCTGAAAGAGGAGGAACCCTCCCTAGGACGGCACTTTTATATAGTGACAAAGGAAGGACCACCACGCTGAATCCACTAAATTATGGACATTTTTCAGCCGTATGATCAGACCCAAAAATGTCCCAAAGATAACATCATTTTGCATCTAAGCAAATTTAAATAAACAAAATTTCTCAACACTCCCTCCCCTTAGACCCTTCCGCCAGGACGGCATCTTTATGTAGTGACAAAGGAAGGATCCCCACTGATAAATTCACTAAATTATGGACATTTTCCAGCATATATGATCAGCTCAACATATGTCAACCAGTTAGCACCAGTTTGCATCCAAGCAACCTTAAATTAACACAAAATTTTCAAAGGGGAGGGGAAACCCCTCCCTTAGAACGGCGCCTTTATGTAGCGACAAAGGAAGAATCCCCAATGCTATTTGCAAACGCAGGGCGCATAAAAAAGATGTTATTTACGCGCTGTCACTCAGTTGGAAAAAAACATCCAGCCAGTAGGAATTTGGGAGCTTCACACCCCCAAAACATATGACCTTATAGCTACGGCCCTGGGAGGGAATACACTACTTTCACGACTTTCGATAGCTGTACTTCCCCTCCCCTTCTGGAAGTCACACCAATGTTCCTTATTTCATTGTTGGGGTGGTCCATGATCTCTGACAGTGAGTCACGCTACGGAGCGCGGTTTCAGCCAGTTTGGGACATGATGACAATAACATCTTGCAGTAATCTTGTGGACTCCGTGTATTTCAACTAGCAGATCATCTATGATGGTCAATCATGTTAACTTTGGAATCCTAATATTTATTAGACTAGGACAACGTCAGTCATCATAAGAGGGGAACAGGGAAGGGCCTATAGGAAGACACCCCTCTTCAAAACCAAAGGGTTGGTTTGTGCTGAGCCATGTATGCCCCCCCCCACCACACACACACATTTCAATACGGATTGTGGGGGCGAACCCCGGGACTAATGCCAAACTGAGCGGGATCGCCCCCTTGTAGGCGTGGGGTCCATAGGTCTGCGTAGGACCCATAGTGGGGTCCAGGGGCTACGCCCCAGAAGCCTTGCGGTACTCAAATTTAAACCCATTAAAGAAGCATTTGGCTATCTTAAAAATGATCGACTGTGCATAGAACAGGTCACAATAGTCTCATTTTGAACAATTTTATAATAGCCTTACTCAGAATAAGGTCACTTTTATGATGAATAGGTTTTGGGTTTTGGGTGGTTACAATGGTAATGGAAGAGTTTGTTCGAAGCTATTGAGCATGCAAGATGTTCTACAGGAAGTAACCAAGACACAACATCTGAAACGGATACGCGCAAAGCGCGCCGAAGGAAACTGAGTTATTTAAAACATTTTATTGTAGCCAATTGTTTTTCTTTATTTTTTAAATGTAATATTATCCATTGCATAAAAGGTTCTCCTACTTTCCCCAGCTATCTAGTTTTTCTTTCATGTTTCATATTTTGTCGATGGTCTGGGGCAAGGGACCTCTTAAGGTGTAAATTACTGTGAAAAATAAGTATAATATTGTAAGGACGATCAAAGTTTGAAGGTTATAGATACATAATATTAGAGTTTCCAAATCGATAAATTTTTTTTTTTTTTTTGCAGTTCTTACGGAGACCATGGCCATGGGAGTCCGCAGTAAAAATGCCAAGGAAGCAACTTTCATTGGTGGCTGGATCTTTGTAATGTGTGGCCGGCGAAGCCTTTAATTAACCGCGAGCGCTGACAGGCGAGAAGCAGAAGGCTGAGGACCGAGCGTGCTCCCTGAGATATTTCCTAAAATTGTATGGCTTTCTGAAAAAAGAAAAAATCCTGCGTCCGTAAAGTATAATTTAAAATGCTAAAGAATTAGTTTTCTTATGATGTTTGCAAATTTAAGACAGTAACCATCTGTCAATTTGGTGAAGATGGTGAAAGTTGGTGGGGAAAGTGAACACTGGGAGTTGTTGCAACCGGCGGTTTTTGAAATAGTTGTTTACTGAAACTCTCTTACAGGATGTAATAACTATAGGTAGTTCCACAAAAGTTTTGTAAGGACAGCAGTCCTAACGTGACATAGTATTTATAATTTATTGAGAATCACGATTTCCTATACACGGGTAGATATCTGAATTGTGTATGCAAAGGTCATTGTGCGTGTAACGGTGCATTTAGTACTGCCACTGAATTTTTTTCAGGGCTTCAAGTCAGAAAGGTGTGGCGGGAAGCCGACGCCCATGCTTTGGAAGAAATTGTTTTAGGTACCAAGCAAAACTTTTCAACAACAACTGTCCCTTGCCATCCACCTTTGAGTTCCGACACTGCATTAGTTAGTGGTCATTGCGGGTGCGCTCAAAGTGCGTCGAGAATTTTTTTTTTCATTTTTATTGTATTTGATTGTAATGTTTTTGTTTATTTTACAGTTCAAAATTTCCATAATATTGAAAAATCCCTCACAACTTCTCTGATCTCGCTTTCTTTTGTTTATTTTTATTATTTTTATTACTTTTTTAAGAAGGTCTGGAAAAAGTGCCCCCTTGCACCCCCTGTCATCACGCCTGTAACTGCCTCCTCCGCATCCATTTCACAACAACCGCTGTGATCAATTCCACTCAAATCAATCATTTCCGTCTAACGTTTGAAAGTAGATTTAATTTAATTTATCAAATGGACGCTGTAACTGGATGTTTCTTGACTAAAGCGTTAATAAAAAAAAAGACTCACCTGTTGTATTTCCCTCTTCTCCAGAATAGGTTCTGTTTTCTTAACGATGGGATTTCCAGTACAGCCAGATATACAAAGGATAAGTAAGCTCTTCCACGTTATTCTGTTATTTATTTCACTCACTCGCTATTCAAATTTACCTAGAATTTGACTCATTCCGGGACATTTCCTTTGACAGTGAAGTCGATTTGATGTGTTTCTTTAGCGATTATTGTTAATTGGGGTAGCTTGTGACTAATAACAGCTGAAATACTATGTTTGTAACTACTTCGTACAATATTATGTTAGGCTAATGAACTTTCTTTGTACCCTGGTAAAAGGTATCAACTCACGGATACTCCGGTAAAGTTGACGTTCTCCAATGCTTCAGATAACATGTCTCCCATCTCTTGATCAGAGTAAGAAAAGTTTTCCAGACCTCGGTGTTGACCATCTTGAAAAGCCCTTTTCCTTAAATTTTCAGCCGTTTGGTGGAGAGCCAGGGCTACAGCCCAAATCGAATCATAGCCAAAATGTGCTTCTGGAATCATATTGTATCCAGCAAATTTGTCTTGATCGAAATGCTTATGGAGTTGTGTATCATATTGACCACGTGTCTGAAAAATAAACAGAAATCAGATGTAAGGCTTTCATACATAACAAGTATTAGCTTTGCATTTTTTGAAAATGCCGAATAATGAACAAGATAATACCTTTTAGTCAAAATGTAAATAACTCAATCGGAATGAAACCAACTTAGTTGCAATATTTGTACTCGCACACATTTGGTTGTACTTGTAAGAACCCTTCACGGGTTCAATCTCACAATGCTTGTGGGTTCCTTGATAACTTTGAGCCCTACAAATACAAATGATTCAAGTAGATAAGAAGGTTTTTATCATAAAAATTCTATGTTTAACTTAGTATCGTTTTATCGATAATAATACAAGACGTAATTTTTCAAATAACTACGTTAACATCTTGAAATTTTGAAATTATGGCCGTCGATTTGTTTTGGAAATGTGGGGGAAGAGCATGGAGGTAACAGATAGGACCGTTCACATTGATAAGTAAGCATACACTAGAAATGCAAGTACTTGGATATATTAACGTATAAGATCACGTACTCGGGCGGGTGTGTTTCCGTTTATTTAAACATGCTTGCTTGTTGTTTGTGTATGACTGGTTACCGTGCATTTGGTACAGAATGTTTTCTTTGATCATTAAGTAGTAGCTAAGTCGTTTAAAGGTATGAGCAAAATATTGCTACTGCTGACCACAAATCATGCAAGATATAACAAAGTACGGTTGGACGAAGGTATTCTGCCCACAAATATTATCAGGGTTTCATGTAAAAACCATCTCTGCTTATTGATAAACTTTTAACACTAAGTTTTGTAAACGTGAAGAATGTTTGGCTTCCTTTCTTGCCGAGCCATCAAACGTGCTATTGTTGTCATATCTTGGAATGAATAAGAATGCAATGTAAACACTCCCATGTAAAACTCATTTAACAAAGGTATGATAGCATGACACCTCGCTCTTTATTCTTTTCATAAAAGTCTTCGAGAAACTCAGTTTTCTTTTTAAACTGAAAATTCCTCAGTCACTCCCAGCTAAGAGGTTTTAAAAGAAAAGTCTAAGCTCAAATCAAGTTTTGATATGTTAGAGGAGTACTTATTCTAAGAATGCTGAGGAAATTTGCATTGAAATCCGATGTGTGGTTCTCAAGATATTAGTAGTTAAAGTTAACACATTTTCAACATAAAGTGAACTTGAGGCTAGCACATATGAAATCATGGTCTCACATTAATGAGCAGTCTTTTGCTTTTCTTTAAACTTAACATCCAATTTTCTTCCCTACAATCATATTTTATCGGAATGTGATTTCATGAGAGGCGTGGGAATTTACAAACTTTACGTTCCACATGGGGAGGTCCTATCCCTATTTACAAGGCCAACACAACAGACTGAAAAAACAGAAAAACAAAGGAAACAAAGCATTTCTCATCAATGTGAGGAAGTGGTATGACCTGCTTGCCTCAAGCTCACTTTGGGTCAGAAATGTAGTAACTTGATTTGCTGATATCTCGAGTACTACATACCCGATTTGAATGAAGGTTTCAACAAACTGCATAGATTTAGTTCCTCTTTCACATGTCGAAATTAATTTTTTGCTTAAACCCTTCTGTTAACCTTAGCAATGGAGAATTTTGTCCGCATGGAATTTTCATTTTCTTTCTGTTCAGGCTTTGAACAGTAAGTGACTTAAAGGTTCTCATCAACCAGTTTAAAGTACAGTGGTGGTTCAGGTAAGACACTTTATCAGGAATGAAAAAGGATTTCATTACTGGATTACTTGGCTTGCAATTAACCCATAAAGTACTGAAAGAAAATGTCATTGCATGATCTCTAGATGAATTTATGTCACCAATGTAAAACAAATGTTTCGCAAATACTAAGGAAGTGTAGTTGACTATAAATTACAGATATCCTTGGTTACTTTACATTACATGAGTGTATACTTGGTTTACATTTTAGAATTTTAAATTTTTATCGTAAATATAATTTTTTTAATGTATCCAATTGAAAAGTAGATATATGAAAATGTTGTTTCAAAACTATTTTTAAGCAAAATGGTTACTTACTAAATAATAACATCCCCTTTTCTTACATATGTACTACGCCGCATGTACTTAGAACCAAAATGAAATATGTAGTCCATTAGTCAGCACGTAGCTTCTGATGGGTGTTATAGAGGTAATGCCTTTCATCAAAAACTAAGTTTAACAAAATAGACTTGGCATAGGGTCTTCGTGCAAGATCTGTTCCATACAACAAGCTGTTTAAAAGACTTATAGAGAACGTTCTGCCCTTCTAGAAGCTTTTATAATTTAGTAAATATCGAGAATATCCTATATAATATTGAGAGATCAAAAGTTTTCCTGTTGTGCATTACTGTGTACAAGGATGTACAATATTTAATCTTGAATAGTTTTCGCTGATCACGGTTTAATCTCTTTACGTTTGTCGCCGGTTAAAGAGTGTATTGAAAATGTAACAGCCAAATATCCAGTTCTAGGGCAGGCTGGGGAAGGATGCTCTTTTCGCATGTTACACCTTCCTTATAATTTTTACTAACAAGGTAGTTTACTTGGAAGAAGATTATCTTGAATATACTAATGAATGATTCACCACCTTTTGGAATAATTCTTTCCTTTCAGGATTTTTACGACTCTAAGCGACAATTAGTACGGAAGAAGCCCATGGGGGTGTATTTATCACAAATCTATTTTACCCTTTTCTTACTTTCCTTGCCTTTACCGGGAGATTTTTTTCTCTCATGCCTTTGTTACCGAGTAATTAAGTTGGATCCCAATACCTACATTACAGCATTGGGCTAATTTTGTTCTTTGACAGTTTTACTGCAGGAGTACTCCTTTTGATCTAACTAATTATTTTTTGTGGGTAAAATATAATGTGCTTTCTCGTTTGTAAAGTAAACTGAAGTATCACTGAAACAGTCAAAATCGTGATGTTTATAACTCTTCTTTAGATCTTCAGGGGAGGTAAACAGCAATGAATAGGTTTATAATTGGTTATTCCTGTAACATTTTGGCTTACGGCAGACAGGCCTTTTTGAATGCAAAGCGATATTGTTAGTCCAACTATACGGATTTATCGACGTTTAATTAAAATGTTGTAAAGCACAGACTATTGTTTTATGTAATTAGTTTATGAGTAACAAATTCCTAGAACATGATACTTAGACTCCTTACTATTCCGGCGACAGTCATAGTTTCCACATCTGCGAGAACCCTTTCCTGGATTGCAATATAGTTTGACGATTCTAATATCTGAGTAATTTCATCAACAGTGCAATCCTCGCCGTCTTCCACCGCTTTGTACCAGTCCTTGCCGTACCACCCCGGGAGGAACCAGATATAACCTTTACCATGCATTTCCAACTTGTGTATCTATTTTTTAAGAAACGAATGGGTTTAAGGAAAGACACATGTTGATCAAAATATATATACACATACATACATACATACATACATACATACATACATACATACGTACATACACACACATACACACACATACATACGTACATACGTACGTACGTACATACATACATACATACATACATACATACATACATACATACATACATACATACATACATACATACATACATACATACATACATACATGCATACTATTTTGCTACACAGTGTTTCACGCACGTGCGAATGACACGACGATCCTCAGACAAAGTGTACTGCTACTGCTCTTACAATTTCTTTTTGGATCTATCCGGAGGCTAGATTCAGTAGCAGTACACTTTGCCTGAGGATGGCCGTTGCATTCGCACGTGCGTGAAACACTGTTTGGCAAAACAGTATGTAATTCGTGTGGTACAATCTGTATGTATCATGTAACTCTGTTTTTTAACATTGAGCACTCCTCTCGGACAGTATACTTCTATTTCGATATATATATATATATATATATATATATATATATATATATATATATATATATATATATATGCGATCTAGAATGTAAAATTCAATTCACACAACGACGGAACCTTAGATGGCAGCAAATATGATGAGGTAAAGGCCTTTCGTTATGTTAACTTTCATTGCACTACTGGCTGACTCGTGAAAAGCAACTAAATCTACAAAGATACACTTATATAAAGTAACGAACAAGTCGCTAAAAGACCAGAGAAATGGAAAAGCTGTCCGCCTTCCTCCTTTATACGGCCTCTCCTTCTCAAAATTATAGATATCATGTAGCCTTAAAATCATTACAACGTGATCAACTGTCTTTTAAAAAATGCAGCTCTGGGTAAATATTTACTTCTTTCACCCCTGACAACGAAAGGGTCAGTTGGGACGAAGGAGCAGTGTCCCTACAAACGCATAGGCTATATCCTACATTCATAGGCATGATGACTTATAAACATTATTTTGTGGCATATCGACCATCCTGATTGCAAGTGATAACTAAGAGACTATATTGAACTCTATTCTTATTGATGACCTCCAATTGCGCATTACCTCACATAGCCATTGCGAGGTACTGTGTATGTAAAAGCAAACAACATCATAAACTGATGACCCCAAAACCTTTCTCATCCTTCATGGATACACGATAACAAAAAATTCAAGAGATACCTAATAAAAAAAAACTTGCGTGATCTTTCTTGTATAAATGAGTAACGTTTCAAAACAATTTCTTCACAATCCCTTTCTGCCTAATTCTCCATTCATGCTGATGGCGAATATAATTACTTTTCCAACACTTTGTTCGTTACCTGTTTGTATGTACCAACAGTGGAAACAAGTAACCTTACATTACACTTCACACCAGAGTTTTCATTCACATAAGCTACCACAGAAATGTAAACTGAATACCTCACAGAACATCTTTCTGGCGGCTCTTTCATACATGCTGCCAACAATTATTTTCGCGTCTAGTTTCTGTTAACAGAAGAACGAAAAGAAAAATTAGTCAAGAATTGCCAAATTGTTATTAAAAAAAAACATGGACAAGAAAACATTGAAATTTAATAATATAATTTGAAAAACACACAATTTTTATTGTTCTTACGTACTAATAATAACTTTGATAATTTCAGTACGGTACCCGAAAACATACATTAGTAAGTGTGACACAAACGTTATAGTTGAAAAATCTCAACACATTATACATTATCTACCAACCATTAGAAACGTGTCTGGCGTCTATGTCTGTATCTGTCTGTCTGTCCGTCCGTCCGTCCGTCCATCCATCCATCTATCTAAGGATAAAGGAGTCAACTGTAGGATTTAAAAGGTGTAAAATACGTCTCACCACGGTACTTTTGTCTTTAATTTCAGACTTCTTTAGCGTTACCATACTGAACAGAGCAAGTTAACACTATCTTAAATAAAAGAAGGTAAAAACGTTGAAACAGGTTTTCAAAACACTTAAACATTTAAAACCAAGCAACCTAAAATCTTTAAAACTTAAATATATAAAACAAATCACACCAATACTACCATACATATACACGCTTGGCGGAGCATGCAAGTGAAGTAATGATGGAAGACTGTCTCATTCAGTATTTGAATTAAGTTGACCAGTTCTATCGACAGACGCTTCGTTAGCCCAGTCGGTAGAGTAAATGGTAAGTCAGGCGGCGGGTCGCTGGTTCGATTCCTGCACGAATATCGATTTCTCCATCATCAGTAGTATCGTCTTTCATAATAAGTCAAAGGTTGGCAATGTTAGATGTCAATTCTACAGGATTCAAAGTTATGCCACTTTACCTGCTACGTACCATTCTCATTCTTCAGTTTCTACACAACAAGTCGCAACGTCAATATATATATATATATATATATATATATATATATATATATATATATATATATATATATATATATATATATATATCAGCGTTTCACTGCAACCTTGGAAAATGTGTGTGGAAATATTCTCTCTTCCGTCTGTACTATGCCTGACTTTAGAATATTTTGGGAGACTCCATGACTGACCAAAGATAGGCATTCTCGAGCAATGCCCTCCCGCCTTTAATTTTTTTATGCCATCAAATTATTTACAGTCTTTTTTTTCAGTAATGAAAACACTTTCTGAAAGACACATGGGAATGCCTGACCCCAGTGCCAACCAACCCCTTACACTAAAAGGCTGGTTACAGGCCTGTTTCTATCATGGATAAACTTGGACCCTGGCAATTTCTTGAAAATGTATGTAGCTTGCTTTCCATTAAAAGGGGGAATATATTTTTGTACCAAAATATGTAGCCCTATTACCTTCTTTTTCAAGTTAGTTTGTGAGCGTTTATTTCACCAACTCAGCCAGTCACTGGTGTTGCCATGCAGCGACTAAGTAACCCATCCCTCATGTACTTGAAATTCAATTATAACATTTTTGAGGAATATTACTTTGAAATTTATTTTGTTTATAATATACACTATCAATCGATCTATTTAAAACAGCTTTACTAAGATAGTCTATGTCATCTGCCACTCTAGTTATGAACTCAATCACCTAATCAAATATTTTCTGGCTGTCTTCTCTTCTTCCTGTCAACTATCACATTTTCAAGACAGTTCTCCATGTTCTATTTCGTCCCGACTTTACTAGGCCGCATTTCACATTAAATGAATTTTGCCTGTTTGAAAAACGAGATACGGTATACATTTGCAACATACAATGTTTCATGTTGACAATTTAAGGCAAAATTAAGGTTTTATTAAAAGTATGTGACCCTTATCACACTCACCTTGAGATTTTCAAGTTGGTTGGTAGGATCTTCATCAAAGCTTTCTGACGAGATAATGGTAATATTCTTTT